>JANQDE010000086.1:635300-694768 GCA_037157785.1 Cephalotes varians
GAGAGAGAGAGAGAAAGAGCAAACACACAATTGTAAAGAGATTGACAAGGATCGAAGGTACAATCTGATCTTACAGATAAATATCCGTGAGTGCACCAATTATTCGTTATATCGAGATCAAACGAGTGTACAACAAGATATGAAATAATTTAGCGAAGCGCGATGCGGTGCCGAGCCCACCTGGGCACACATTAAAAACCTAGGGCTAACGAAACCCTTCTCATTTTATTCGCTCTTTGTTATTCGACAATCGGTACGCACACACGGCATATTACTATAATATGCTGAGCCGAGAGAGACGATTACGCATTGCGGTGCATCATTGTCAAAGAGTTTTCTAGCTAGTTTAATTGGCCGATGCAGCCTGAAACGAAGAAGCGATATCAACACGACCGGTTCGTGCGAAAAGAATCCCCTTCTATGCGTATCTACGATTAATCTTTCCGCACACTCGATGGCACTCGATGGCACTCGACAAGCGTAAAACATGCTGTTTATCCAAAAAAGAATGAGTTTAGATCGGAGCAAACGATTAATTTTGCCATAAATTGTCTTCGAAATTGAAATCATCCGAGCCATCGACTTTCTGAAAATGGATATTACTCGGATAATATGACATTAATTACCAAGTCGAATTTTTGTGTGACAAATCTAATATTTATCGAATGCTATTATTTTGTTAAAGTTTTTTTAGTAAAAATATGATTGGATTAGACGCCATATTCTTTTAGCAATATTTTTATGAGTATGTTTTACTTTTCTTTGTAATCAATACTATACTATCTATACTATACTATACTATAATCAATACTATATAATTAAAATTCTATTAAAACAAAATCTCTAACATTATTTAAAAAATAGAAATAGTTATCTAGTTTTGTTTCTCTTTTAATTTTATTCTTTAATTTAGTCAAGTTTAGCTGAATCAATCTCCAAATTTTTAAGCAACTTTAGTCAAGCTTAATTAATTCTAAAAAATATTTGCAATGTACACGTTCATAATATATTTATACGTATGTAAAGAATTCATATTTCCTTAAAAACTTAGAAAGAAAAATTTTTCAAAATAAAAAAATTTTATCTTTTTAATCAATTTTTTTAAGTTCTTAATGAAACTTGTTATACTATTGCTGCACGCACGAGCTTTCAATTTGTCATCAACAATCAATAATCAAACATTCGCAAAAGTTAACAAATCATTGATGCAACTGCGAAGATCGAACTGTCAGCGAAGATCGAATGATTGTTTCGCGTCGCAAAAACTCAAAATGACTGATCTCGAAGAGACAGAGTGTAAAGATTCTACAATAATATAAACGTAAATGATTGTAGTTGTAAGAATTGTCCAATCACAATGAATTAATCTTCTCATATTTGATGGCGATTGGTCAATTCTTACAACCATTTACGACTATGTTTATGCCATTGTAGAATCAGCTTAATGCTGCTCTCTTTGGTACAGGATATCGTCATCCCGCGATCTTCCTAACAATAACGCGAGGACAATGACGAGTTCGAAATTCCTGGACAAAGCGTAAGCATAGCCAAATAGCACTCGTATAAAAGATCTTGTACTTGTAACCCTTTATAACGCGATCCCTCATGGACGCGATCATGGAACCCTTTCATCGATCAAATCCGATCGCCAGCAATCGTTTGATCCTACAAGAAAATATGGCAAAGCTACACTTCGGGCAAAGGAATATCTTGTACTTACGCTTAATTCGATCCTTTTTTCGAGGTTTCGCTCTATCCGAAAGAATTCTCGCATCGTACGATGGTTCGTGACTTACAGTGACAGCCGAAGGGATCGATCGTATTATTTCAATCTTATAGAGTCCAAATATGCATGTTGTTGTACAACTAACTTTTAACTTTAAAATTCATTTAAAAAAAAAAAGTAAACGTGAAAAAGACATATAGTAATTTTAATAAATTTTAAATTTTGCAAGTAATGCATTTGCAAGTAATTTTGTAAATAAGTGTAAAAAAATGTTGATGTCAAAGAATTAATTAATTAACATGCCACTCGCGGTAACACGCGAGGAATTCCGCACATGTGCTATGTACAAATAAGTTGCAATTTTGTCGAATAATCGCAGCATTTGAATCATCAAAGATGACAGTCAACCGGAAGTATATAAGGAAGAAGAAAGAAACGTAAGGTTTTATAACCATTGCGAGATTGCGCGAGGCATTAATACATCGCGAGGAAGCGACGTATTAATGTTACCCATCGCGGTTCGAGTGTTGCGTTCTTCGAGTGTGTAAGACTGACATAATACCGGGCGTCTTTTGTGTCTTTTACATCCGTTTCTGCGTATCCTTTCTCTGTCAATCAGCAGAGATCACAATGGTAGACGCGACACATTGTGTAATTCAGAATGAATGCGAGGCCTTCCGGATAATTATTACGCGACCGCGACCAGTCCCTGCGGTGTGTTTTGTACACACGTATGCGTCACGAACAAATTTTACCTACCCACACGCATAATCTACGGAGAAAAGAGGGCCGCGGTACCCGTGCTCGACAATGAGGGGTCAGTGTGTCGTGTGTGCCACCGCATTCGAAAACCGTGCGATATCTCGTTACACCGTAATCGGGATATAATCGATCGCTAAGTTTGTAACGCAAAGCAAATTGATGGGCGTGGTGAGAACGACGACCGGGTAGAAACACGAGAGCTTGAAAGACAACGGTAGTCGCAGCCACGGAACAACAACTGCCTCGAGGAAATCTGAGATTTTTCTTCTTTTCTCATCGGATCCCCTTTATTTCTCTCTTTCTCTCTCTCTCTCTCGCTCTATTTCTGTCTGTCCCGCGAAGCGCATAGTTTCATTCGAAACTATGCATTTGTCTTTGACTGTTGCTTTATGTTTGCCGAAACAGACAAGGATATTATAACAAAAAAAAAAAACTTTTATTCTCACTTCTTATCGCGTGTTACAGGTATCGCGATATACATACTTGTGGAAAGAATAAAAGACGCGAATATATACGTACGGTTCAGGATTGCTTCATCACTTTGGTCCAATTTTGGTAGTCTTCGGATTTAAAAGAAAATTTTTTCCGAGCCACGAATGGCTCGAATCATTATCTTTTCTATTTTCTTTCTAAAAGAAAAGAATGTAAGATATATAGTAATATACGCAGAAATACTCGCGTATAAAGGTACTCATGAAGGCATGTAATGTCGCGATATCTGAAGTAAAAAAAGTTAATGTTAAAGATATTAAATATACACCAAAGAAAAGATCTTTCCGCAGAATCTCTATAAAATGCACGTTTACATTCGATTCTACAAAGATACTTTGGAATCTAAGCGAATGAAATTTATTTACTTAAAGCAAATTAAAAAAACTCAAAAATGTTCTATTCGCATCCTCGTATCTTTATTTCGCTTTTTCTCACAATATCAAGAGTTATTAAATACATAGACATGTTTGAGCGATCGCAGGATAAAAATTACTCGTTTTAGATATAAATTGTGTGATACGGCCTGACGGATCATTCTAATAAATGGAGTTGTACTGTTTCCTACCAAGCGCTGTTTTCCTCCTTTTCTTGCTTACTCTTTTTCCCTTCCTCTCTCTCTCTCTCTCTCTCTCTCTCTCTCTCTCTCCCCCTCCCTCCCTCCCTCCCTCCCTCCCTCCCCCCTCTCTCGCTGTCCTCTCATCGCGCCTATTTCTCTCTTTCTACCGTATCTCTTTCCTTCTCGCAACAAGAGCGGTCCTCGATCATCCTCCATCTCTCGTCAATGCGTCCCGGGGACTTCCGCGATTTCTGAATAGAAATCTCCATGGCGGCTGACAATGCCGCGGTACGTGGACAATTGCATAGTCTAATGGATCCGCCTCACATCACCGTAACTTATACGTACGTGTCGTTCGTGAAAAGTGAATATCGACAACGTCCATTCTACGTGTCTTCCTACGACTAAAACGAGAGATCGACGTCCTCTATTTTACGTGTCTTCCCGTACGTGTCATCAGGCACCGCGCCCCTCCCTTTCTTCTTCCTTCTTGCTTCGCGTAATTCGCATGACGTTTAACATCCCCTTTATACCGTGTGTACACCTGCCAAAGGAAAACTGACATGAGGGCGCCAGCGAGAAGAGTTGGAAACTGCCATCGATGACTGGATTGCTCAGATAAAAAGATTTGCTTTTCTCATAAAAACGATGACAGACGATTTTTTAATTTTATGACGACGTGATAATGCATATACGAAAAACTTTTTAAAACTTTAGCTTATTTTGTTTTTCTTAATTCACATTTAACAAAGATGAGAGTGATCTATAATCTCTCTTTTTCTTTATCTCTCTTTCTCCTTTCCACTCGCTCACTGAAAAATGCGATTTCTTCTCATTCTTATCTAGTATTAATTCTAAAGTATATAATTTATAAGATTTCGCGACTCACGATTGAACTTTAAACAGTTATGTTGATCCAGACGCATAGGTTTCGATCGATCGTATCCAAATGTGTGGCCAATTGTATCCGCGAACGAAGGAAGAATCCGAAAAGGTTGCTCATTACGATTTGTCTTTTACGCTCGCGTGGGCAGTTCCGTGTTATATTCCGTTACTTTGTCTCGCTTGCCATTTCAACAAAAGCCCACAAGACTCTCAACATTTCGCGTCCTCGCACATTTTATAATCCACGAGTCATATTCGTGTCATATTCGAGCAAGACGGAAAAATATATAATGAAAAAGGATATGACGCGCACGGGGAGAGGAGAGAGATCTCAACCTTTTGGTGGTTGACAGAGAAGAAAAGGAGGCCATGAGAGAAGAGATGGTCCAGGCAGTTACGGCATTATATACATAACAAGAAGAGAGACAAAACGAACAAAACACTGTCGGGGCGTCGTTCCGCAAACAGAACCCTTGGCGAAGAGACGAGAGATGAGAAAGGGAGGGGAGAAGAGAAAGAGAGAGAGAGAGAGAAGGGGAGGAGGGGAGAGAGAGAGGGGGAGCGGGAACAGAGAGAACTAAAACTTGGAACAAAAGTCCTCACTTTTGTTCCCTCGAAAGTTTTTCAAATTATGGTCGTAACGGCGAGAAGAGGCAGAAGGAGAGGATGGCGGTGCGAGGAGGATCCTCTGTGATTTATACCTCGCGAAGGTTTCGGAATTATTAAACTTTCCGGTACCGAAGAAAGAGGCGAGGTGGAGACACGGTGCGGTGCGCAGACTCCAAGGACGGAAAGAGCTTGTACTGTAATTAAGCCATTTTCTAATGAAGATTGATCGGCCAATTAGCTCCGGCCGCCCACCGCTTGTTTATTTTTTTATTTAGTGCCGTCGCGTTGGGTACATCTCTCGATTGAAAGATTTTCTTATCTTACTCCTCTATAAATAAAATGCACATTTTACATCATTAAATGCAGCTATCTGACAGCTCGCACAAGATTCATTTATTTTCAACTTCTCTATTCCGATGGAGAATAAAAAATGGAAATAATTTCTCCATAGAGTTGTGCACAAGAAATGTTTCAAATTTCATAATTGGAAAGTAAATTACTGCCACGTATTATACTGCTCTACAATTATCAAAGTATTACCGCGAAACATTTCGTGATTGCGTCTAAAAGCAATTAAATCTTTGATATTATAAAAGTAAGTATCACAAAAAGTAACATGTAGCGCGATTCTCTATTTCCTCACCATTGTGAGCCATGGGAAGATGAACGAAATTATCACGAGACAACCAAGTTACCTCGAGAGATATCTCGCTTGCTACGGTCATCGATGTATTTTACCGCGAAACACTTGAATTGTCCATTAACAAGCAATTAAATCGCTGGTAACGAGGCACAATTCAGCGGGCCGAGTCGAGTTTATTCCTAGAAGAGATTAAAAGCTGCCACTTGTGAGCCTGGTGAAACCACCCTTCTGCCGGCCTCGCACCGTCTCCCTCTTCCCTTCATCCCGCCGTCTTCTTCTCTCGATCATGGTTCCCTCGTCCCATTCGAGCTTCCAGCAGCCACAATAGAGAGTGGGAAGCCTCTTTCTGTGGATCGCACAATGGATATAGTATATCAAACAAATTCGACCCCGCGGAATTATTGGCCAGGCTAATCCTATGTTACCGGCCACGGGGACGATAGTTCTCCCATCGATGCCAGCACGTGACCCTGCGACTGTCGAAGGGGTTGAAGGGCGAAAATTCAACCGTAAAACGTCGTAAGGACGAGCCGACGTCCACCCCTAAAGCCTCTAACCACGATTAATAATATCTCGACGGCTAATAGATCAATCGCGAATTCGATTTCAAATTTCGATTCCAATGTTCAAATCTTCGAACTCGATTCATGAATCTTGCATGAGTGTGCGCGAGTTGACTCGATCATTAGGAGAGGTAGAGAGAGAGATAGAGAGAGAGAGAGAGAGAGAGAGAGAGAGAGAGAGAGAGAGAGAGAGAGAGAGAGAGAGAGAGAAAGATTGGAAATTTTATATTAACTTTCTAAAGTTATCTGTAATATTATATATCAAAGCATAAAAAATTATTTATTTCAAGATCGGTATGAGTCCAAAATTTTCATTTTGAAACAAAAACCATCTCAAATCAATTTATATTTTCAAAATAGGGTAAACTTGCTTAAATCGTACTTATGCCTAAATATACTATGGGTATAATTTCGATTTAAGGATGTTTACAAAACCATCTCCGCATAACTTCCACCTATTATCAGCCGACAACATAGCCGATTACTGTTTACACTTTATACCGCC
Source organism: Cephalotes varians (assembly GCA_037157785.1). Taxonomy (NCBI): domain Eukaryota; kingdom Metazoa; phylum Arthropoda; class Insecta; order Hymenoptera; family Formicidae; genus Cephalotes; species Cephalotes varians. Next base: position 642,042 of record JANQDE010000086.1, read on the forward strand.
AACAGCGTTGTAAACATTTTTAAATCGAAATTATCCCCATGATACGATTTAGGCTGCGTTCGGAAACATCACCCAACCACGCTAGGGTGTCATTCTATCTTTGTTTACGTCGAATGAACAATAAAGATAGAATGACACCCTAGCGTGGTTGGGTGATGTTTCCGAACGCAGCCTTAAGCAAGTTTATCTTAAATGGTTCAAGTTCAATTTAAATGATTCTCCAAATCCGAATGTGTCTTTACTTACAATTAGAAGATATCTCAAAAGAATAAGAAAAGTTAACATAATATCTAAAGACTCACAAAATAAAAAATAAAAAAATAAAAATTTCTCTAAAAAAAGAACAAGTCAATAGAAAGAAATAAAGAATATAAACCTGGAACTTCTAGAAAAATATACAATTTCACAAAATGTTATCAATTTAATATAAAATACATTTACAAAGAAATATTATTTAAGAACATTATTTTTAATAATATCAAAATTGTAGTCAATATTACTATGTAATTTTAATAATTTAATTAATAATGTAATAATGTAATAATAATGTAATTTTACATTTACCATTATATCGGCACATTGATTTTGAAACTAATTTTAATGGTTGTACGATTAGAATCAATGATGCAAGTAAAAATATTAAAACGTCTCGCGGTGAGTTCAATGATTTAAAAGTGATTACGCGTGAGCGCGATTACGATTGATTTATTTCGCGACTCGAAATGCGGTTACGGACGCAATAAAGATTCTGATGGCAAGTCCGCATGCGACACGTCCTTCATTCTGACAGGATCGAAAGCCGTAAAAATCCTTGTCGGACGAAAGGGTAGCCAGATCTAGGTACGCATGCGTTTGACAGAGGAGATATATTTCGATCATGGATTTTGGATAGCCGGCAAGGATTAGGGGTACACCCCATTCGCGTGTTTGTTGGAAACAATGGGCGATTTGGCTGATTGGCCGTTGCCGGCCATGTACAAGGTATAACCTCCACATAATAGAGTAGATATGTACATAACGTTCGAATAATGACATTCTATTATATAATTTAAGTCGATTCGAAATTTCGCCGTATGACATTTATAGTCCAGTGGTCCAATAAAAATCCCGATTAATTTATCGACAGTATCTAATTGGACATTAGCGTGACAATCGTGTTATGTAATCGTGTTGCCTTATTTTATCTTATATTCTCAGCGTATCGTATATATTCAACAATTTCATATTCGTAAATATTATAATCATCATTATAATATAAAATTAACTATTATTATTATTATTATCTAATGTGAATTATTAATTATAAAATATATTGCTTTAACTCATGTTTCTATTTATTATATTTTTTTCTTAATTTTTTTATCATTGCGCGTTTCTTCAATTCATGTGTGTCAAGATTTTTTTTTCTTTGAAAATAAACAAGATATATTAAAGTAGTCGCAAGAGTAGCGAATAGACTTTAAAACTTGCTCTATTGCAAGACTTTTATATCATGTATAATCCCGAAGGATTCTTAAATTTTATATATAATATAAAATATATAAAATAGAATTTTCCTTAGAGATTTTAATCTGTGGTGTGGCTTTAAATCTAATTAAATCCATCTTATGTCAATAGTATGTATCTTTGTTTAAAGCAGCATGCGCGCTTTGCGCGCGCGATACTTAAATGGTGCGACGTGCAGACAGTAGATCTCGCGAATAAGGAACAGCTGGCAAATAGTGGGCGTAACTGGCGATAATTTGCATGGAAATTTTTATCGACTCGGCCGAAGAGGCAATATCCGGCAGACGCATTTAAGATTTCGCCGGTGATAATAACAGCCGCAGAAATCGGCGGCCCGTAATGCCTGCGTACCGGTGACACGAGTACCGTACCGTAAGGCCATACGTCGTTGCGTACACGTACACGTACATACACAGCCGTAATATCTTCTACGTAGCTTCTACGTTTAGTAATGCACCCTGGGATGGTGCAACGTGACAGCATTGCCCACCCATATCGTGCTCGCGCGTTGCTCCGAAGAGGCAAAAAATGGCATCGCGCCCCCTCAGCGCCCCCTCAGCTAGATTATACAGATATTTCTTTCTTTCGCCATCCTATTCTTTATTGCTGTCTTATGATAATATTATATTCCGCGGTCTGCACTATATACATTTTTTCGAGACGAATCGACCGAGAATATGTGCGAGTTGTGCGATTAAAACGCCCAATTCTTAAGTTCCAGGGAGGAGTAAAAACTTTATATAAGATCTTATGACTTGAAAGTTTACTACTTTTTTACTGTGTTTTTTCTATATTTTTGCATTTAGATAAGAAGAATAGAGATGGCACAAATGAGAATTTGAAATAGTGACAATTGGTACTTTAACACTAATGAATCGCCGATGATGCCATTTTGGCTCCGCAAATCGTTTTTATTTTTTTCTTTTTTGTATTATACAGTACAGAATATATATTTTATTTGAAAATACAATATGTAAATGTAATAAATCTAATGTTCAAATAATATCAAAATAACTTTTGGCTAACAAAAAACAAAGATAGGAAATTATTAAATTAACAGTAGCTCCGGAAATTTTTATGGAATATAGTGGGATCGGCGGTTCTAATATTAAGAATTCTAAATCGTAATTTATATTTTATCTCCGTTAAATTCCTTAGGATTTGTCTTAGAAAAAATTTATTCCAAATTGATCCAAGATTTTAAACGAAAAAAAATAGCATGGAGGATTCTATAATATTATATCTTATATTATATTTACTCGTGAAATAATTGAAATAATTGTATCCGGTAGTCGCAATTACAATAAACAAATGCCTTTCTTTTTACATTAGGCTATCAAGAACATACGTATTGAAAAAATTTGAAAAGATACATAAACACAAACGAAAATAAGAAATCTTGGGAAAAATGGTAAGAGCAAAGTGCGAGCTGGGGATCGAGAAATCGGTGATTGTATCTCCAACGGAACGGAGTCGCTCTTGAGCGGGATCAATAAATTCTCACCGGGAGGATCCAGAGGATCGATACGACTCGACGATATAATACTGATGAAACACGGCTGCTCGATCGGCCGGAAAGCTGTGGCGGAATGTGCCCGAAGTACCGTCTTACGGACGACCTACTAGGAGAAGGCCTACCCGGTAAGTGCTCGCCACTCGTGCACGGATGGTGAACACGCAGGCACATATTACTGTGTGACCGAGTATCCAGCTCCCGATTGGCTTTCGAAGAATTCCCGCTGAGTTTCTTTCTCCGCCCGTCATAAAAGAGTATTTAAGAGACTTTTGCGGAAATAAAAAAGAAGGGAGAAGGGGAAATGAGGGGAGATAGAAGCAGGCACGCGTGTGTCCGTGCGTACGCCCCGTGGCGGGCACCCCGCCGATACATCTCGTCGTTTTCAACGAGGCCATTCGAAAACAATCGGGCACAATAGCTCCTCGAACGTTCTTATTTATTATACTTATACATGGCGCTGCGTGTAAAACGTGGTTGGATAAACGGTTTTAGAGTGCGGTTCCAAACTAGAGATATGCGAGAGCGCGTGTACATTTTGCGCGATTTCAAAAAGTATACGTGAAAGAACACACGAGCGCGTTTCTACGTAAAGAGCGGTGAAAGGGTGGTATTTTTTTTCTTTCTTTTCGTAAAGGACGGTCAACTGACAGTGGCACGTCGCTTTGCAAACGAAAAATGTCATCGTCTGTATTTCATTTTATGAAATACCAAAAAAAATATTTCATTTTATTTATAATTATAGTTTTAATTCTATTGAGAGAAAGATAGCCAGACAGACAGACAGACAGAGAGAGAGAGAGAGAGAGAGAGAGAGAGAGAGAGGGAGGGAGGGAGGGAGNGAGAGAGAGAGAGAGAGAGAGAGAGAGAGAGAGAGAGAACGCTTCTTTACTCTCTAAATCGAAATCAATGAAATTTTATTGATTTCAATATTTATAAATTATCAATCAGTGAAATATGCACTTTTAATAGTAATACATTGATTCTGATCAATGAAAGTACTCTCCTTTTAATCAAAATCATTAAAAGACAATGAAATCATGATCACAGTTATAAGTACAGCATTGCAAATCAGTGAATAATATACTGATTCCGATTTAGAGAGTAGATTTTTTTTCATCTAGAATATGAATATTTGATTAGTTTTCATTCACACACACATACACACGCGCGCGCGCACACACACACGCACACAAATTTATTGTTTAACATTTTTATTTTAATCTATGTAATTATGATGCAATACACACATCTTTACCTTCTTTTATGTACAATATATCTTTTGCATAAGATGCTTATCGAAATATTGTAAAGAAATGTCACAAAAACCTATTTAATAAACAGCTAATATTTAATTTATTAAATTAATAATTTGTTAGGTTTTTCTATTGACACTTTTCACATTTGATATTGACACTTTTCATATTTGAAGAGCTCATTGAACAATATCATGCGCATAACGTGCTATGTTTTCATCTCGAGTATTCTGAGATACGAAATATACGTGTTACCGACATCGTGAAAACCAGTACACTGGCATGTACATAGAAACTCATACGTGTATACACGCATTTCTAATACCTCTTATGCGGGTCTCATTGTGCAACGATTTCTCTTGTTAGCCGCTAGAATCGTTACGAACGGAGATTCACCCGTGGCAACCCTCGACCGCATGAATGCATCTACCTGCCGCGGTCGACCATCACAAAAAAATATTCGTTTCTTCAGTTTTGATCACACATTAACAATAAGGGCTAAAAATAAAGGATGAAAAAAGGAGTATTCATGATCGAAATAGAAAGAACTGGTATCAGTTGTGCAATATGGGATTATTTCGCTTCACTTTTACTTGCTTCTACAAAATTAACTTTACATTATATTAAACAATAATTAAATTATATAGAATCTAAAACTACATAGAATCTATATCAATAAATGTAACATATTTTTTCTTAAACAATTACAATTTATTTTTTCAGATGTCAGATATGTTCTTTTTTATTGTGCTATAACTTTATCTATGCATAGTGATAAAATTATCCTATCTATCGACGCCTTGAAAAAGAAAAGATCAAGTTATTATTATTACAATATTTCTCGGTATTGCGTTATCGTTTAGCTAGATTTTCCAAATATAACTAAACGACTATTTTGAAAAAGTAGAAAAATTTTATCTCTGTCGTGGCATGTGACATTGGCTCTGAAATGAACGCTGCGAAATAATTTGCGAAATAACGTGCGCGTGCGTGTGCGCGTTTGCTCGTATATTTGGTATATGTTTGCCAGTCATACGAGTGGCCGCGTACGAAACGCGATCGCAAAATCCCGCACGATGGCGAGATCGTGCTAGCCCGTTGTAATGGACGAATCACCGATCGTCGCGAGTATAATCGATGTATATCGCCAAAGTACTTATGGCGGCGCGTTTATGGCATACGCAACGCTCGCCAGGCGCACACACCAGGTCTGGCAGCGGTCGGACATGAAATCCCGTCGAGTACCCTCGATCCACGTCACGTCTGCCACTGATTAACATTAACTTCGTCGAAAAAATTGTACCAAATGGCAGCCGCACAAATTCGGCGCTGGCTGACTGGCTGACTGGCTAAACGTCAATATCATTCATTTTTTTGTTATTTCGTTGAACGATCGAGAGCATAACCCAGTTTCCGCTTTCGCGCAATAAATATGACCACATTACGACATACACACGTAAAAGCGCGTCGATAGCGTATCGAGCGTTTATACTTTTGATGACAATCATCAAAATTTTATGAGGAATGAATGAAACGGTTGTGCGTGCACATTTTAATAGGATAATAATACTCGGGTAAATATTACATTATTTTTAAACTTTTCTAATGGCAGAATTTCTATTCTTTGCTAAGTGTGCAATCCCTTTTATAATAGACATTTCGACTTTAAAATATGAATTTATAATTGAATCCTGAAACGAGATGATATTTTGTGTATAGAAAAATAACTTTCAACTAGAGTGTAACGCTTCTAACGCGATTGTTTGCGCGAATCATCTTTCAAATGGTTCAATGAATGATAATTATAAAACATGAAGAGCACGAAATGAAGAGTGTTAAAAATCACAATCATCGTCAGATACGTTGGTGTCCCGTGCGTCACTGTCCCCGAATATCGAAAGTTACCCCTCGAAAGCGCGCAGGGGTTAATTCTAAAGCGATTAGGCGCACGCGACGGGGCAAAGGTGTCGACCTGCAATTGACAACGACTCGAGGGTCACGAAGCCTTCGAAAGAAGAGATCGCGAGAGAGAGACGCGGCGGCGGCCAAGACGAAGAGGAGAGAGGTAAGGGGCGAAAAATTAAATTGCCCGATCCGTGACTCGACATACTTGGTCGCACGCTCGGAGCATAATGCCGGATTTACACACACACACACACACACACAATATGTATATTGATTTAAAAAATTTTTTTCCGTTCTTAAATTTAAGTTGAGTGTTGTATAATTTATTCGTGTGTGTACTTTAACATGTAAAAGTCAAATTTTCAAATCTGTAAAGCTAATTCGAAGAAAATTGTAATGTCGGTAATTTCGTCTATAACATCCCCTTAATCATAAACTCAAAAAGTTGCGGCAAAGCAATATAGAATATTTTATTGGATACATCGCCGAGAATTAAGAGATTGAAGAATATTCCATCCCCTCATAAGTGACGCATAACGGGACGTGACCATCTCTATAATCGCGTGAATCAAATCTCAAGGAGGTGACTGCGGATTATTCGAGCCAACCAACGCCACCGTCACCCTCGATTATAGAAGACAATTTTAATATCGTCGTATAAGAGAGAGCACGAGGTAAAGAAAGAGTACGTGGCAAGGGTGCGTCCTGAAAACTCGGTATAAGGTCACGGTAGAGCCCGATAAAAGAGAAGTCTCAAGACTATCCCGATTCTGTAGATTGGCTACGTGGTGAGCATATGAAATGGTATTCAATCTATCTTTGGTATCGAAGGAGACATACGTTGTGGCCGTGAATAACAACTATGCCGAGTGACTTCGAAGTAATATAGTCCGTAAAAAGAGAACAATGGAATCGATAAAATCGTGTATGAAAACACGATTTTACAATAAAATTAAGATTTCATACTTTGCTATCTTTTTATTTTTATGAAAGAGAGAATATATTTCGACAAAAAATATATTGTATTACAACATATGACTGTTTCAAATCCAAATTGACATTGTATTAACGCGTATAGTACCAACATGCATTAATGAGCTAAACTGAATAAACGCAACTGAAATAAACGCAACAAAAATCTTGTATTGTAAATGCAGAAATGCATCCGATTGATTAAAATTTGTTGGCGATGACAACGATAAATACTCTAAAATTTTATACGTTATTTACTTGAGAAATATTCATACTCCACATTTGAAAGAAGACATTTAAAGCAAATGAAGATTCTCGATGGACGTGCTTAAGAAGAATAAGGTCAACATCACGTACAATATGTATGCATAGCGATCTCCGAGGACTGTTGCAAATACTGACGGATGAAAGAAGCGTAGGAGGCATAGAAAGAAGCTGATGGAGTGAATCCTCCTTGTTATTGTAGCTATAATGGATGGGCAAACATAGTGACACACGGTGGAAGCTGCGTGCACAGGTAAAACCCGTGTGTACGGGGCCACACATTCGCATGTACCTGCACCGAGTCCGATTACTTGGCAAATATTGCGTATTATTTCCTCTCGATGTTTTGTGGAGGATTACTCAACTTGCCGTGACGTGAAAAATAAGTTCTGCCATCGGTATGCAGAAGGTAATTCGCAGTTATCGTCCACTTGGTCTAACTTGCGTAATTAATATTCCATACTAAGGCAGACGTGCAGCTATTGCAAATATTTATATATTGCAAATATCTCGTAAACTTCAATTGACGTTCCTAAAAATAGCCTTTTTAAACAAGTGATAGTAGCAATTTGAAACTAACAATAATGAAAACTAACAATAATATTTTTAACATTACATCGATAGAGATATGAATAAAAAAAGAAAAAGATAATCATAGAAAGGGAAGAACATAATTATAAAAAGGATTAAAAATTCATATTACATAATATATGTTATATAATTATTTATACAATTATTTTTATACGTGTGGAGAGAGAGAGAGAGAGAGAGAGAGAGAGAGAGAGAGAGAGAGAGAGAGAGAGAGAAGAAAAAAGAAGAAAAAATATCGTGCAAGCTACAACTAAGTTTTCGCTATGAAGTTGAGATTCCGCGTCAAACTCGTGAATGACTTCGGCGACTTGATGCCAACAATTACAGGATACGCGCAAGCGTTGTATTCCGTCTATAATGCGAAACGTATTTCAATGGGCGGGTGGCGATGGAATCTGTTTGGAATGGAGGGGGCTGATAGCTTGGGGACCGAGGTAACGATATTCGCGGTGGAATCGTCGACATCGGGCGTGGTATGAGGGCAGGGTGAGACGATCATTGAAATGGAAATGCCATTGACGCAAAGTGAAAGTAATTAATGGAATATGTCCGAGCTATAGAGTGAATTCGATGTCTGACGCCATTGTCGCCACGAAGCGAGATACACGTACACGGGATGGTGAGTGTTCGGGCTGTTTCTAAAGGGTGCGGAAAAACGGATGAGCGTTGGAAGAAAGTCGCAGAAGGAACAATGAAAATTGTACATGGAACAAGTGAGAACAAAATACAAAAAAAAAGGGGAAAAAATTGAAGGAAAATTAAATAGAGATTTAATGATACGAAAAGCGATAAAATAGAAACTAAAAATTGTTTAACTTTAATCAACTGAATAAATATTATAAATGCGCGCATGCTTTATTTTCACGATATTTTTTAATACATTCAAGCGATGTATTAAATTATGATTAATACATTTATAATATGAATAATATAAAAATAATAATAATACTAATAAATTATTCGATAAAAAATAATTTGCTCGTACATCGATTCGCATCGTAAAACATCCAAATACAAGTATGCAAATTAATTCGGTGCCTTTATCTTTGCACACAAAACTTTTTTTATGTGAATATTTTGCGATCGATGTTGATATTAATCAGAGTCATTAGATTTGTTCGCATGCCCAACATGCTTCTACTCGTTCCAACACGCTCCAATCTATAGTATTACATTACGTATATTATAGAATAAGAGCATTGCGACGCGAAGAAACTTAACAATTTTTTCTTTTAAGATTGTCGTACAAAACTCACTTTTCATCGCCAGTAACGAACTTGCGAAAATTGATTAAAGGTAAAGACACTGAATTAATTTGCGCACAGTGATTAAATTTTTAGGTGAGGTAATGCGATTTAAGAGCCAATGCGATTTCGGCAACTTTCCTACATATAAGTATGTTGCGAAAATAAGGCCTAGACAGATTTTCCAGAGACTAACGTACATAATAAAAGATAGGAAGAAGGAGATTGTGTACGGCAAACGGAAAGGATCACTCGTCGAATGAATGGTTGCTAGCCAGGAAGAAAGAAAGAGACAACGAATTTTCCTAGATTTAATTAATATTTCATTTGCATGCTATTTCTCGCCTTGTGCAGCTTGGTATCGCAGTGCACAACCGTGATTCTTGCCATCACCACGGAAAACTAATACTCGGATGCAAAGAGAATACAACCATCCTCTATCTAGGTACACCTCGCCACTAACGTGCACACGTACACGTATATACGATACACCTATACGTAGGAAAACGGACGTTTATAACGGTGCGGAGAATGCGAACTCGTGAAACAGCATGGTGCTTTCTGTATTTCAATTTAGCACGTCTATTGTTAGATACTAATATTATTCAGTTCGGAATTGTTTCGTGACGTCCCTCAGAGGAAGGAAGGAAGCCTTAACTTGTACTGGCGCGGCATCCAGACTCTATTACTTCGTTCTCTCTAGTCTGATTCTGTCATACGCCGAACAAGATAACAAACAATTGAGAAACGATATAAGCATTGTCGCGATAAAGGCATAGACAAAATATTTTTAAATATCAAATTGTATCATTAATGGCTGTGTTTCGATATACAGATGGAATATACTGAAAATTTATAATATATGCAACGTATAATACGTCACGTATAATACTATAAATTTTTGAATTAACCGGCAATGCACATATCGGAATAACACGGCTTAAATCTGTCGTTTATAGTAAAAATGAATTATTAAATTAGATAAAGCTAATAGCTGAAAGAAAATTTGTAATATGAAGCAATTTTTGTGTATGTTAGTCTGAATCGCAAGGAATGTAACCAATATATATATTTTTTAGAGTTACCAAGTGACTAGAGTTATCCGGCAAAGAGACATTCGATCTCCGTTATCGGTGTCATCCTTCGTCCACATTAAGTCATATATATATATATATATATATATATATATATATATATATATATATATATATACCAAGACATCGATAGTTTCTTGGGACAAGTAAACATGGCGCCATGTTTGCCAACGTTCGGCAACACTTTATTCTCTCTTCTGCGCGCGACCCGAAGAGACGGCCCAAAAGATCTCTCTTCGATTGGCTTCCATGCATTCGTACGTATGTATATTTAAGCGGGCCAATATGTAACCACATGTGTATAGGTGCGCGTGTGCACCCACATAGAGTAAAAGGACTTCTCTCGGTTCTCAATGTTCCCATACGGAGAAGACGAAGAGAAATAGCGAGCGAGAGAGCAAATATTGATGGAAGTCGAAAAAATGTTAAAAGCCATTTGACTCGTTATTCGGTTAGCTATATTCGTCGACCAATAAAAAAAGACCGAGAAAGAAAAAGTAGTCATGGAAGTAAAAATTCTCATTGGAATTATGTAACGTCATCATTCCTCAACAAATCACATTATACGCTGTTAAATTAAAAATTATGTTTTCGAATGTATATAATCAACAACTCAATGTCATAATCATCTGATTTAAATTGACAAGCATTATTATTTGATATAAGCATTCTTAAATTATATACACGGAAGCATTTCTGTCGCCCGATATGTGTGCACCCAGCAATTACATTTCTCTATATATCTTTGTATATTTTTGAGACTTCCACGGGTCTCCTTCTTTTTAAAAGTGCCAAGAGATTTACGGGTTGTCTTCGTATCTTGAGCCATCGTTAATGTCAACGTTTCGTACGAACATTGCAGTTCGTACCTCCTGCCACTGTAATGTTCACGAAACGTTGACATTAACGATGGCTCAAGATACGGAGACAATCCGTAAACCTCTTAGCATATAATATCTCTGTATATTATATTTAAGAAATGTATTTTTCCGCATTTAATGGATATATACATACGAGTATATAGTACAGCTCAATTCTATTTTATCTTGTGAAAGATAACAAGAAAACTCGATAAATCACATATCACAAAGTGTATATATGTATATAAAATTACAACTTTATATATCACTTTGTATTTAAGAAATTACAATAAAGTTAATCATAATGCATTATTTAGATAAAATAGAAACAATTTTTTAAGAAATTTTTTATCAAATAACAATGTTAAAATAATTGTGATTAATTGTGTTTAGTCTGTTAATTGTTTCATTTTGGGTCTTGAAAATTTTTTCATGCTCGAGAAAATGAAATTGAGAAAAATTAATAACTGAAAGCCGATCAACATCAACACGAGCATAATTCGATGAATAATCTCGGCACCTTAATCTTTCACTCTCTCTAGAGAATCTTAAATTACTTTGCTTCTATCATCCAGTGCTCCCCTTTTCGCAACAATCGGATCGGTTTCCAGTTCTAACAATCCCTTTCCCCACTCGATGGCTTAAAATTCCTCGGTGCAGACGCGAGACGCGAAGAAGAAAGGGGATTGTTGCACTCTCTGACTGCGGATTAAATTCGGTCGCGGCAGAGGTAAAGGCAAGAAGGGTGAGAAGGGAGGAGGGTGCTATTATATTCCATTATGGATGGTAACCAGTAGCCAAAGGAAGAAACTCTGCGGGGTGTCAATATATTGCCACCCCTGGAAAACCAGGCGGCTATGTCTCGTAAATAATAACCGGAGCATTATAATGCCCGTCCACTGTATGCACGGCGCACGCGGGCACAAATTGCCGGGTATATAACGCCGGCGCGTGTTCATGCATCGACCTATCGGATATGCGCCTTGTAGAGTCCAATCGATTATCGGTATTCCATCGATACCATGTACCTAATTGTAAGTCCGTCTGTACACTCCATCGACGTAATTATTCAAGTATCTACGTACGCAGATATGGATCGTTTCTTCTGTCAAAATCATTCGAGACATATTAATTGAATAAAAAGCGATCGTTCATCGATATTGGATATTCATTTAGAAATTTAGAAAGTCTCTCATGCGTTGCGTACTTGTATACTTTACAATCAGGTTTATTTTATTTGTAAACAAAACATCTCCTGTGTTTTTATATATAAAAAACTATAACGCATAATAATTTTAACATTAAATTATGAAATCATCTACAAATTCCTCGCTGTACAACGCACAACGGAGATGTGCGCATACAAAGTGTGGGAAAAATTTTATAATTTACTCTCTATAATTCTGTATCTGCGTAAATTGAACGGCAGAATTGACTATTCGCATTGACAGAGATCAATTTATTGGAAAAGGGCAGTGCGATTTGGGATTGATCGACCATGAAACGATTTCGGAAATACAACGGCGTCACGTATCCCATTTCTTCACCTGCGAATGATGTTCGTCATCCGATACCTTTTTCTTTGGTTTGGTCGAAGGATGCAGTAAAATTTTCATTCATCTGGAAAATCGTAAGATCTTTCGTAAAATCACAGTCATCGTTCTTTATCTCACGTATTTATAGAAAGACATGTGTCTCGTTTCTCTATTGCAATAAATTATATTTATGTTACCGTTGCAGATAGATTCGCGGAAAAATCGCGGCACCTCGATCGCAGTGCACGCTACGAAATTCGTAAAGAAATGTTATTAAGAATTAATTAGTTTATATAAAGATATAAACAATCGGATACTTATAAATTATTAATTGTATAATATTATAAGAAATAAAATTGCTGAAAAATTCAACATTAAATATTTGCAAATCAAATTAACGATAGATTAATGAGAACCGAAATAAAAATTATGTACCAAACGAACAAATCCAAAATTATGTATGTAATGTCTAATCTTCAGTAAGCATCTAATCATTTATTTACTATTACAAAATCAGAAATTATTTTTACGAACAATTAATTTAACGGAGAAGATTGAGTAAATTGATATGTATATAGAGTATCAATATCTTATTTATTGTATATATTTGTGATCTATACACTTTTCTTCGAGTAACATTATTATTTGGTAACTACGGTAAATGATGTTTCCGGTCGCTAGCGACCAATCTAGATATCTTGCAGGCATTATACTTACAGGTAACACACACATTTTATATATATATATATATATATATATATATATATATATATATATATATATATATAGTGTGTGTGTGTGTGCGCGCGCGCGCGCGTGTGTGTGTGCGTGCGCGCATATACGTACGTGTACGCGCGTATAACACGTTTAATATATTCCGGCAAAACTGTCGAGATTAATTAGTCATTAGCTATATAGCATCGTATTTACAAATTCATTTTCTTCTTTGTTTGGCTGATATTCGACGTCGAATTTGTTACCTACACACATATCTATATAATCTTTATCTACACATGTATAAAGCATACTCTGCAGATGAATCAGTCGTGAACTTAATTTTCTTAATTCTTCTGGTACTTCTCTCTTGGTATTTTTGTATGGCGTGTTGCGCGCGTAGCGAAATTCATCATTCATGATTTTGAGTCGGCGGATAATTAACGCGGACATCTGATTAATCGTCGGTGCCAGCGAGATATACACGTGTATAAATATTAAAACCAAATACTCTCGGATTGTCAGATCTTCTCATTTTCAAGACGCGTTCTCGAAACGCTTTTGATCATCTTCCTTTGGAGACAACAATTTTCATTCTTTTATTGTCTAGTGGAACAGAGTTTCATCGCGACATAGGTTTTCATACTACCCGTACATGTCGCGACAACGAGTAGATTCGATTCTTTGATAGAATCTCTTCTCAGGACGAAATTTTATCAGTTTTTTAGAATGAAATGGAAGTTTCCCTTCCATTTCAGAATTTTTCCATAGCATATTTCGTTAATTATGAAATTATGTTTCTATTGACGTAATGGTCAGTCATTAAATTTAAAACCATCATATCCATATAATAGACAAATGAAGATAATTTAAGAATAAGACAAAAATTGAGAAAGGATCTCTCTCGCTCGGTAGATATATTATGGGATATTTTTTCTCATCATAAAAGATGAGATTACGCCTAATCTATGTATGTCGAAACCAAATTGTGCAAATAACATTCTCAAGAAGATTCAAACGAGAGGAGTTATCAACGAGAGGATTCTCAAGAGATACAATACGTTAGAAGAATTACAGTGAGTAACCGATGATCGCAATTGGTTTCTCAATAAAGATTGTCGATTCTGCCAATATATTTATAATCTTCGATCGAACGATCGATCTTAAGACTTTAATAACGTTGCATTGTTATCGTCCATTATAATTGGAAATAATCCTTAGATAGTTTTGAACAGCTGATCACGCATAGAGAACAATCTCAAGAACAACAATTTCACTTTGCCTGTTATTTGGCGCGAACAAAAGATGCACAAACAAAACAGTTCATTAGGGGATTATCGAAGAGTACGACCAAGCAACGGCATAGTTTTCGTCAGGTCACTCGGAGTAACTGGTCTTATCGCTGGCATCATCGGGACTGGTCTCCCGATAGGCGTCACCAGTACCATTGGCATGTAGACTCTGGTTGGGCGGTTTGATGACGGTAGGCAGGTAACCGGTACCGGTGTAAGGCGCGGCCAGGAACCGGTGCCGCGTCGATGGTATCGGGGTGGTGCAGTACGCGGCGCGGCTCGCGTAAGCCGCCGCCGAAACGGACGCGGCGGACGCCACGGCGGCCGATGCTAAGGCGCCCGCCAGCGGCGAGAACGCCGATTTCGGCTGTAGACTGTCCTCGCAGACCAGCACCTCCATGGCGGACACCACGTCGCCTACGACACATAGACAAATTCTCTTTTGTCTTTTCGGCAGAACGTGTCCGCGATTTTGATTCTCGCTGACACCTTATTACGAGAGAACATTATCACGAAGTATAACAACAATGAAGCGATAATATCACTGTGAAGAGAAGAAAAATCTGATAAAGGAGACATTAGATTCTTGCAATTTATCCAAATGGAAAATTAGTAATGCCACTTGTGCCGATAACATCATAATTTTGTAAAAAAAAAAAATAATTCATAAAAAATGATAACGAATATTATCTTGTGAATGAACAATAATTGAAAAACGACATAAATGATAAAAATATAATTTTAGTCATAAACGCACGCAATTTTCTCGTAACGAAATCGCGAAAACTCGTATCAACTTCTTTTCGAATAATATAATTATATTCTTTCAAGTAAACATAAATCAAATGGTAAGAATTTTCTAACAATTAAATAACAATATATCGATATAACAATATTATTGATATCATAATGTTTTCAAAACCAATTTTGTCTCGTGTATAGTTTAAAAAGTTTTAAAAATTCCTATAGAAAAGTTAAGAAATCTTACCTTTGCAGCGATGAAGAAGCGCTTCGACATCGGCGCGACGTCTTCCGGGAAATACACGCAGCAGAACATCCACCGGCGAGCGTTGTTGCTGCTGCTGCTGCTGCTGTTGCTGTTGTTGTTGCTGCTGCTGCTGCTGCTGCAACTGCAGTCCGCAAGTCTGCTGGATATTTTGCATTTGCATCTGCATCTGAATCTCCCGCGGTTCGGGGATGTGGTGATGATGCTGATGCTGATAGAGCGTCGGCGAGCAATACGCTAACGAGCTCGGCCCGTAGAGAGGTGCATAAGGAGGGAAATGCACCGTCGTCGCAGCCTGCAATCAAGCGTATTTCCCATTTGAGAATTATCGCTCCTATGCGACAGCAGTCTATCATTTCGCATCTTTGAACAAACTTCTTTCCTCCTTTATTTGATATTATGCGACGCAAATAAATGTATTTTTTAAAGAGAATCTTATTCATTGCAATATTTCTGCGTGATGATTCTATATACACACACACACGCGCGCGCGCGCGCGCGCGCGCATGGTAAGTTTAATATATTCCGGCAAAAATATCGAGATTAATTAGTCATACTTTTACTCGATATGTTTCTAAATTATAAAGAATTCTTTTTGTTAATTAAAACTCTAAAACTATTATATATTAAAAAAAATTTTTTTTAATTTGCTATGTATGTAAAAAATATTTCTGATTCTATAACCGTATAATCGATGACATGTCGATTTAATTGTATAATATTGATTTTAATACATTAACAGTTATATAAAAAACACAATGTCGATAATATCGGTTAATAAGAAATGAGAAATAATAAGAAATGAGAAAGAGAGAAAGAGAGAGAGAAACACTTATTATAAAAATTATAAAGATATTAAAGATATTTTAAGTCAAACTGTTACGTAATTGCCATTCTTCCAATTACAACGCGATTTATCTTTTATCGTTTTCCTGTATTTTATTAGGATTAGTTCAACAATAAAATCTAAAATGACAAAACTCACGGCTAATGGGGGTAGTGGAGGACTAGGCCTAGGTTGAACCAGATCCACCGGTTGCAAAGTTTGTTGCGTCTGCGGGGGACTGCCACTCTTGCGTAGGCTGAGGTTTTCTGGCGCCGGGGTGTCTTCCCTTTGCGGTGTCAAGGCGGGTGTCAGCGGTGGGGTGTGCGTCGGACTCTGCGAACCTGGTTCCGGACTGCCCTCCTCGGAATCGTTCAAGCTATTAGTGCGTTTTCTCGCCGTTGCCTCGGATTCCGGAATGCCTGATGACGTCGACACCACTATAACATTTGCCACTTCATTTTATATCAAGTTTTCAACTCAGGCTCAAAATTAATTTGAGTAATCGCTGAGTTAATCGGAATAACTCTTAATAAATGCCCGGATAGAAGCGGGGCAATTAAATGTTTATCAAGTAATTTTCGCTAAATATTAGAAGTTTGATACACTAGCGTGATAAGCAGTTTCAGATTTTTTTGCAATTCATGTTGTGTAACGTGTCTCACGTATAAATCTGCGAGTAAAAATTCTTGATTAACTCTTATATTTGTACATGTGTTTTAAGAGACTATTAAGAAAAAGATAAAAAAAATATAACGGTTTTACCTAATGAACGATCGGTTCGTAATTCGCCACCGGAATCAGAATCATGATCATCCTCATTGCCTGTATCACTGGTCGATAAAATCGTTGTGTTTTCGGAGAGCCTAGGTCGCTTCAAGCCTAAAATAAAATAGGATCTCTTCTTGGAATACTTAATCAAAATTAACAGGAAAACAAAAAGCGAGTATATCACGATTCTACTTGATGTTTCCACAATTGAGAATTGCGATTTGTTGGATATATAATTGAGAGAGATGATACATACATACAACACACACGCGCGCACAAGCCAGAACTTTGGCAATACTAAAAGTAAAGCAGAATACAGAACTTTCGAGGGCACCGTTACAGCACGCGCGTATGCACGTGCACGATTATTAAGGCATCGGCAATGCGTGAAAGAATTCTGTTGGGTGGTTGGTCGCGCTTAGGAGGTGAAAGTCTCTCTGACCGCTCGTTAAAAAGTTTAACCATTCGTTTATTAGTAAGGGAGAGATTGATAGGCCGGGGGAAATGTAGCTAGAACGGTTACGCGAACGATTTCTGCTTTCACCCCCTTATTCCCTTAACCCGCCCTCTTGTACTCATATATTACAAGCGCCCCTTTGCATACCCGTTTAAGAACGAGAGTCTTTATCGTGCTCTTAACCACGATTTCTCCATTTGGTAGATTATCCGAATTTACTCGATTATGCGAGTCAATGAACACACGCGATTTGTCGGTCGGCAGCAATTATTTAATTTTTTTACGACATATTTTTGTTTCAATTTACTTCGTGTCACTTTCTCGTCTGTGAGAAAATTCTGATCTGAGAATAACAGGTTAAAAATATTTTCGATAAATAATATCTTCGTTTCGATGGTAAATTTCTTCTCATTTACATACTTATAACTTATATATCTTTATCTAAAGTTTGTGATTAATATTTATAATGTTCATTAATTGTCGCTAATTAATTTCGCATCAGTCAATCGATTTGGCGACATTGAATACACACACACGCACACGCACGCGCGCGCGCGCGCACACACACACACACACACACACACACACACACAAGCGCGAATGAGCGACGTTCCTCGCAGGATGCCGAGAGAAAATTCCGCAGCAGGATACAGCTATCTTCGCTCCGCCTCTGGCGTGGCATCTAGATAATAACATTAATAATTGACATCCGAGAACGTCAAAGGAAAGGAATGTAATATCGAGAGCCCGCGTTAATGTAGCTGCTGGCATACCGAGAGAGGATTCTTAAATCCTCAACGTGTCCCGAGATATGTTTGTATAAGTGTTGCACACACGCGTTTAGGCTCCATTCCCGTAGGAATCGCCGGTAGATATTACCGGCAGAGGCCGTTATTAAAATATCATTCTTTTAGGGATCACCCCGGTATCAACCCCTCCAGCTTTCGACGTACGTGCCATCTCCCATGACGTTGAATTCCTATCCCTTTGTAACCTTCGTAAAAACTAGCGATAGCGTAACCAAATGCATTTCTGCCGGATCCTTGAAGGTGTCAAATTATATTTGTGCTGCATTTTTCGAATATACTGCACAAAACGACGCCGTTTAAAGGCTGTTACAATTCTGTCACGGCTCGTCAAAAATCTTGTCAAACTCTTGAGTCGTAAGCTATGTGACCCAATATAATTCGTAAATAAAATATAATATCGCGAAAAATTGAATACCTTGTGCGATATTTCAAAGCTTGAGAGGCGGCTTACGAAAGTGCCTGTCTAATCAATGGCGAGAGAGGTGAGAAAAATGAAACCATTGTGAAACGTCGCCGCTCTTTGGACGGGAAGCAACGTGGCTCAATAGGGAACACAGTATCGCAAACAGGAATCTTTTTCTCTCATCTTTCCTCTTCTCCTTTGTACTTGTCTTGTATTTCGAGAAGGGTGTGTGTGCAATTTATTGTAATCTCTCCTGTCCCGGGCACACATGAATGAGAGAGAGATTTAACTTCTCTTGGATATCTTCCGATGCGGGGCAATCGTATATATCTAGCGTGTATTTTGATACGCGAGAAAGTTAATGAAACTCGTTGCGTCGGAAAAGAGCAGCGCCATGATATTAGCTGAATATATATCTGTCGAACTTGAAAACTGTCCTTGCAACAAGTTTCAACATATAGTTTCCAGCGAACAAAAAGAAAAGTAATCGTGTCGTTCGATCACCGATCACACAGTACATACTCCTCACAGCAGCTCCGTCAACTCACGCATTCTTACCGTGCGTGGCTCGTGGAAACGGCGATTAATTAGACGTGTTCGACGATGTACGTACGCGAGTGGATAGGTCGCACGGACCTATCTGGCTTCTCTCTTGACCGTGGATGACAAGATGCACTCGAAGCAGATACACGCGCGCATAACCAGCGGCGATGGCGGATGTTGTTGTAGGTCTACGCCCCAACCTGCGACGGCATGGCGTATCAGCACACGGTGGAGACAGACGCGGACAATGGAATCATGCGAGGACAATACCGAATAATTTAGAATGGCACATAGATATCGGGAGAAGCTTCGGCCTACGACGGCGGCGGCGCATAATAGAGAATAGGAGACAGCCTGCGGGGCAACTGTGGAGGACACGAAACATCCCTATAAATTAGGCTTAGACGAAATGAGCCTAACCACACTCACCATGCTCCTCGATACAAATTTTTTTCCTCCTGCTTCTGGGCAAGATTTAAGATTGTCTAAAGATGCTTCTATAATGATTCCATTTTAAAGCGTTATATCTCTCAATCTGCGTAGTCTCATAGAGACTTTTTGTTCATATTTTTATTAATCGTGCCATTTTTTCGAATGCCACTTTAACAGAATCTTCTAACACAAATTTTACGTTCGCCAGTTTTGAATTCCGAGATTACGCAAGAGAGACTAAGACTATGAATTATCGGTTTCTATTGTTCGTAAAGTAAGTGGAGGGTGTATGCGAAACTCGGAAACGCTTTCTCTTTCTTTAGTCGCACATGCGATTGATAAACGGTTTCTGTACATGATGTTAGTTTCGGCAAGCTATTAAATTACAGCTGTGTGAAAATAATTTACGCCGAAAGTTTACCTACTACAATCAGAGGTTTAGCTTTTACTTTGATTTGTTGATTTAATACATATTAATGTATATATACTAAAATTTATAGTACGTATAATACGTATAGAAAGAGAGCAAGAGCACGTAGTAACAGCAGCAGCAGTTGTAGACTCCATCCTTCGAAACGAAATCCAAGAAGAGCAATGAGAAAAGACTCATTATTACGTATCGATACGTCCGGAAAATAGCAACGCTCGATCTGTCGCGCAAAAATAACCCGACCGAGGCGAAGAAAAGGCAAGTTCCTTATCGGACACAAAAATGGAGAAAAAGAAGGGAAGAGGAAAAGAGAGGGAAAGCAGAACTGCGAGATTGCGGGGAGGAGGAAGAGCTCTTCAGCCTGCACGGCAGCAACAGCGAGCAACAGCCCGATCAGTCATTAAATCGTCGCGATTCCCTTTTATTTCCAAGCCTCCCTCCTTCCTCCCCCCCCTCTCTCTCTCTCTCTCTCTCTCTCTTTGTGCGCGCGCGCACATCTGTATGTACGCGTGAGAGCAGCGCTTTACAACGTTCATGTGTTTTCGTTATGAAAGGGGTGAATATGACCGCGGGATGGTTGTGTGTATATCCCGGGATATATGATGGATAGGGTGAGCTAAGGGAAAGAGAAAAAGGCATAAAAGGGTAGGAAGCGCAAGAATGAGAGAAAGAGAGAGAGAAGAGGGGTAAGAGACGAGAACGTTGGAGAGCGATCGGGCGTAACGTTTTTAATTGTTTCGCGCCCAGTCGCCTTTTGTTTTGGCGTTTATGCCTCGTAAACGTTTGCTAAGCATGTTCTTCAAGCGTGGTAGTAGGCTTCCTCGGGAGAGAGTGGGCGCGATTCGCCCTCCTTTTCCCTTCGCTTCCATTTCCTCGCTACAAGGGTTCCTTCGAGAGCTCGTCCTTTCGCACCGCGCTTCGCTTCTATTTTCCGAGGAATATAACATGATCGTTAGTTTTTTCTTTCTGCCCGTCGCGCACCGAATCTACAACGACGGCTTTCATGCTTAACTGGATGTTCGTCAATACGTGACGATACTGAATTGTCACATATCGAGAAAGGTTTGTCCACGATCAACTCCGGTGAGTCATCTACTTCTACTTATTCACAATCATTTCTTGAAAAGTCGCATTAATCTTTAACTCTAACATCTATCTTTGAACATATAAATCTTTTTTCAGATTACTATTAGTTTGAAAATATTTATAGATTATGATAAAAATTATTATCATAATATTCACATATAAATTTATAAATCAATCAAATTAAGGAAAATGCCTGTCTATGCGGTCTGGATCTAGTATCTAATAATATTTTTGTGTATATTTTAAATATATCTTCTCAGTTCTTTTAAACTGCGCGCCGATTATGTGTCGGACTTGCAACGCAATCATGAACTGAAATAATAATTTCACAAAATATTTTTTGATCGTCAGTTTGATAAATAATGCTGATGAGCAGCTTAAAAATCTGTAAATAATTTATTGCAAAAAATATTACCTCAGCCAGGGTCACATTTATAATTCACATTTATAATTTTTTTTATTGAAGATGTATGGGGGGAGAAAGAGAGAGAGAGAGAGAGAGAGATGTGTGTACGCAATATGAAGATAACTAAATGATAATAAAACGTAAACATGTATTTGTCGTGCCTTGATAATCGAGAAGAAAAAACTTTTAGCTTTTTCTTACATCAATCAAATATTTGAACGTACGTTCCCTCGCTAAATTAATTAAGTCGACTGGATCGAATGGCCCTTTTATGCTCGCAAAAGTAGCCGAAGGGCGAAACCTCTGCGCTATCGCTGGAGTGTCTGATTTCCATCGCTTCTTTTCTCTTCTCGAGAGGGCTAACGTGGCTTCCGAAGATTATTTTAATCGCTCTTTATCGAAATTAGGTTACATCGTATTAGTCGTGAATTACATATGAGATATGAAAATATCTTTGAAATTTTGATCAACTTTTGGAAAAGTTTGCGTCCGCTGTTCCAGATTACTTCAGATATGAAAATTAGTTATAATTGGACAACACGTAGTTTAATCTCTGTATATCGTGGTAATAGTTTTTCAAGAGCTTCTTTTTTTCTAATATTTTTATCGGTTAGTAATTTTCAAATATCTTGAAACGCTGAACCACAACTTGACAGCCGCTCAGCATATCTCCATATCATTCTGTAGCTCCATACCTAGAGAGGTACAGCTTTTACTCGCTTTGTATTCACACCGAGTTACCAGCATGAAATCACGTTCAAGATGATATTTAGCGACATTCCCGCGGATCTTGTATCGATCAACAAAGATCGAGCTGTCAAGATGCTTCATACCGCCAGCGATCCTAGGAGAATCCGACAGAGTAGAAAGGAACGTAGTCGGAACGCTGTGGTAGAAGTTTTGTTCAAACACTCTTAGAAACGTGCTCCTTCGGCGGCGTTGCACATGTACGTGCATTCGACCCCGAGAGCGGGTACACCTATGCAAATAGGTAAGGTCGAACTCGGTTTTACCTATCTGTCCGCGTTTGTGTTCCCTGAAGTCCCGCTGACTCTTTGCAAACAATGTTGCCAGGCACGTCGTAAGTAGCCATGCGAGCCGACGATGTCTCTCTCTCTCTCTCTCTCTCTCTCTCTCTCTCTCTCTCTCTCTCTCTCTCTCTCTCTCTCTCTCTGCTTTATCCAATTTTGAATTTGATTACTTAAATCGTGTTTATCGAGTTCTTGCGACTAGTGCGTATATACCTGGGCACATCGCAAATCAATATAAGTTGGATCCGTTATTAATAGCGAATTCGGTTGTATGCACCAATATACTACATACTACTACATATTAAAACCGTTGTACACTGATGTAATCTGAATATAAAAATGAAATATTTCGAATGATAAAGTCCTCTATATATATTTTACTAAGGCTGCGTTTCGATATTCACTGCTAATAAAATGCTGAAAATCTATAGTATTACGTAATATATACGTAACGTGCACTGTAGATTTTCAGTACTGACAGTGAATGTCAAAACGCAGCATAATGTAATAAATTATTGAGTGCGCACTAGTGCGTCCAATCGAATTCGCTATATTTCTTTACATTGAAAAAAAATCTGGTTGCATTAATTGGAAATCTGATAGATCCAACAAGTGTGTCTGTTCTAAAATGGACGAATCAGAATTCTTGTAAGATTTACCAGATTGAGTTTAATTCTTTCCTGTTAAATAAATACTCTTGATGATTGTTGATTAGTTAACGTGCACATAACTTTACTGTGAGAGATTCAAGATTTGATATTTCCAATATTTAGGTGTCATTACATCTGAATATAACTTCTAGAAATTATTAGGTTTCTGATATTAACTTTTGTACAAAATTAAAATCTGTACTGTCAAAATATATCTTTTAATTTACTTTCGTCTTCGAAAAAAATTTTTGGGATTTGCATTCAAAAAACCATCTTATTATAATATCAATGAAAATTTCTTTTTATTCAATAATACAGAATTCGCAATACTCAAGTGAACTCACAACTTGCACATATAATATTGATTATATATTATTAAAGAATAAAATGGAAATGAAACTTAAAGGAGTAAGTATTGAAAAAAGCTTTATATTTCAGAATAGTGAAAATGGAAAAAATTTTCAAAATTTTCAAAAACCCATAGTAGCAAATTGAAGAAGCAAACCAAAAACATGCAGTAATATGCAATAAAAGAAAAATAAATTATAAATTAAATAAATAAAATTAAGAGTAAATCAATAAATAAATCAATAAATGAATATGTAGATTATTTAAGAAGCAGGGAAAGCGTTAGTCCAGTTTTAGTAACGGACCAGCGAAAGCTCTCATAATGCTGCATTTTTTATTCTAGCCTGTGTGGTTTTTTTTTTTTATTTACGTGAATAGCATCCATCTAGTGGCGGTGCCGCGTACTGTTCGCGGCGAACATTTAGTAAATATAACTAAAAGTTTTAGATTTAACTGGAAAATACTAACCAAATCCTTATAATTAAATCTATCAAACGTTTTAGTTATAAAACATCGAGTCTCATTATGATAATCAAAAATTCTGCTTGGTTTCATTAAAATACAATCTACTATAAACATCTTGTTAATATAATCAAATATTATCAGTGTTAATCACACGTTCTTATTAGACAGACTGTACAATTAGACACTTTTCAAGAGAGTAGATAATATTATTTTCCCTTCATCATAAATTTTAATAAAGCGTATTGTCTACTTTACATTAAAGAAAAAAAAATCAGTTTTATCAAACAATTTAAAAAAACAGTTTTTTGTTTTTTAATTTGTACACAGAAGGAACGATTTTGCTAAAGTATCTAAAAATTTAGCTAGATACAAATCTGAAAATAATTTGTTAGATCATTAAAATAATTAGAAGTAGAACGTATGTAGAATGCTTACAAACTGATTACTAGAATGTCAAAATTTTTTTACAGCATTACTCATTATATTTAAACGTCCTATAATAATTTTGATAATCCAAAATTATTTTCAGCTCTATCTAAATTTTTAGACACAAAATCGTTCTTTCCATATAATCCATATGACATTGTAATTCAATTTTCATATAAAATTCATACATTTATTAATCCAAGAATGCAATTAAAAAGTCATTCTTGTCATAGAGTAATTTGATTAATAAGAATAAATTCTTTTCAAAAACGGTATCATTTTTTAATTGATTTACGAATTTGAATTACAAAATTTAAACAGGTAAGCTTGGTCAAGTGAGTTTTTGACATTTTAGAAAAATTCGTCGTGCGAATTTTTCTTACGTCGCTCCCCATTGAAGATACGTCGCGTGAATTCACACGACCACGAATGCAAGGAGAATTCAAGGAGTGCAGGGGGGCGTATTACAGTGAAGAGACGAAATAATTTCCTGGTGTCCTCCGCAGTCACGAAGGACGAAGAACGGAAGCGAACTGGTCTTTCACAAAGTTTCTTGGACACTCGAAGAAGCTTCTCCCTCTCCTGCGAGAAATTGCCGGATAATGCTTCCCGGTAGACGGAGCGACCAAGTGATCCTTGCGGGATAAAGGGTGTGTCGCACACGTATGTACAAAAGGCGCCTGCCGCGTGCGTGTGTGCATCAGTTCCTACAAAGCCTCCCTGCTCCTCCTCGCTTCTCCATAGAGGATCTTAACGGAAAGACCAAATCTCTACATCGTCCTTTTTGACGTAATGATTGCTCTGTGCAGCGCTTCGCCCTTTGCTATGTGAAGCCCACCCTCGTGTATTTCGTCGCTCGTAAATGTCAGTTAATATAACCGTTTCATGAATAACTCGAAACTATCCATAGCAATCAATTGTGCGTACCATTGTGTCATACACGCAATTACGTAAAAGTCAAGACTATCGTCATGAACATTGTTTATATATTTGAAAGCGCGCGCGCGCGCGCGCGCGCGCGAGAGAGAGAGAGAGAGAGAGAGAGAGAGAGAGAGAGAGTTTACGTCATCCAAATTAAAAAAATTAAGACTCAAAAATAGAGGTCCCTATGCAATATGTAATTTCAAGCATTTGTATGGGTAATTATAATAGACAATTTCTAAAATTAGCGGATATTAAAATATATTCATATATTACATTGATGTTAAATCGCGGATAATCTGTCGTTATTATTTTTATAATTATTACAAACATTATTACAATTTAATTAAAATAACATTTATAATATAATAAACAAAGATGTGGCCAATCAACCATTTCAGACAATTGTAGTAAAATGTCTAAGTTTTTAAAAATAAACATTATCAGATAAATATACTCGGATAAAACATGGAAGAAAATTACGAGAATCACGAGTAAAGAACGTTAACTTTATTTTCGCCATATCGCATAATAAAATTATCAAAACAAAGAAGTAACAATGTTGAAGTAACTGGGCAAAAAGATTGAAATAAACAAATCTTAATCTTTCATTGAAATTATTATTTCCGCGCGTCAAAGAAGAAAGTCCCTACTTTTTTATAAACTCGCGAGTTTCCGTTCCTTTAGCATTAAGAATAAAGTGGATATCTCTTTCTCCGTTTGCGATATAATGGGGGCTCGTCGAGTTTCTCTCCGCTACTCAGAGTACACCCACCCAGCAAGCAACCTCATGATCTTTCCGACCTATTCAGAGAGACAGAAAGAGAGAGAGAGAGAGAGAGAGAGAGAGAGAGAGAGTGTGTGTGTGTGTGTGTGTAGCGCGCGCGCTAGCGACCAACTCGGAATCCCCCGCGGTCGAAGGCACTGGTCCGAGAAATTCAATTACTGCTAAACTTCTCGACCGGAGACTCTCCTCGGTTCTACTAGTGTAAGCACTCTGTTTCGAAGATTCGCCAGAAAGACATTTTACGTATCTCCCTCGTCTCGCAGGTACGCGCGGTACATTTGGAATCGTAATTGAAACCAGGTGCATGCGAAAGGTTTCCTTGTAGTGACGGTATCTTCACCGTTTTTTATGATTTTTAATATTTTCAATGACATTGATTTGTCACATAATCAATATTATTGTAAAATGGAGTTTGATCATCAGACTAGCAAATCAACATAAATAATTTTTTAGTAAACTGCCAGAATAGTGTAATAAATCGAAAATTTACATCAAGTTACTTTTGTAGTCTACGATTAAAATATAAGATCCAAATCATTGATTTTTCATTAAACAAATTTTTTTCTTCCCCTAAATGAACTTTGTTTCAACAAACATTGAATTAATAACGCATGTATGATGTATTCGATATAATTGTTAAAAATAAAAAGATAAGACAAAAGACCAATTCATTGATGAACAAAACAAACATCATCAACGAAACATCTTACAGATATTAATTCACAAATCTTAAAATGGCGATTAAACTTATGTAATTGGAAAGATATTGATTTACTAATTTATCGATATATAGTTTCATCAATATTGAATTCGACAGATTCCTCACTTTCCTCTAGAAAGTTGTGCATTTATCGATAGATACGTTAGACTCCAATCCAAATTTCTATCGATTTTTAATTAATCAAACTTCTAGAAATTAAAGAACATTCTTCTTTTCGATTTTTCCGTTTTTTATCGGCGACAGAAACCATGTTCTATAAAGAATCACGAAAGCATTTCCCCTCGCAGGAAATGTTCGCTCATGATTCTTCGTCGACATCGTTTGCTCTTTTTTGCACGCTTTGAATTCGCCTGGAAGGCGATCGCTATTAGATCTCATACCCTCGTCTCTCTCTCTTTTTCTCTCTCTCTCTCTCTCTCTCTCTCTCTCTCTCTCTCTATGTAGTATAATCGGGTACTCTGTGATACTACAAAAAGCACATAGCCTATATAATAAAAATTATATACAGCGATAAAAAAGCGTGCCCGAAAATAAAGGCAAATGTTTCGAGATGTGTGACATAAGGTTTATAATATAATAATATAATATATATAATATTATAATAATATGCTTTTAGAGATGATAAACTTAATTTTTATTTTATTCATTTGCTTATATCGATTAAGTTCATTATTTACGCATAAATAATATATTTAAAACATTGTCTAATCTGGATTTTCCCAAAATTGTTATTAAATAATCGAACAAAAAAATAAAAAGGGACAAATTGCATTAGTAAGGGATAAAACATACGAGAGATGAGCAATTAAATGGATCGTTGCGCACACTCTTGTCGCAAGTGCAAGTTGAATGGACACGCATGTAATGAAACATGCATCACAATGCATCACAGATTTATTAATCACAACTATATCTATAACGCGAGCACAACGAAGGGTAATCTCTTTCGAACGTCACTGCCAGATGTAACAATAAAGTGCGATATGAGCGATGGAAAAGCGCTACATAGAGTGTTCAGTAACAAGCCGATAATCGATTGTAACTGCATTAAAATAAAATGATGTCGGCTAGATGCCGAAAAAAAAGAAAGAAAGAAATCTGATCCTGATGTGTTGTAAGTAGAAACGTATATTCCGGATATAAATGACTTTACCGTATATTTACCGATTTTATCGTATATTTACATTAAATGCAATCCAATTCTTTTGATTCTAACTTTCGTTTGTCTAAACGAGAAATGCGTGTGACGCGAAATGAATAAATATGTGTATGAAACGATTATAAAGGTTTATAAATATACGATTGGCTGAATATACGTTGGGATATCTCTTATCGAATGTCGAAACTGAACTGAACGAGCTGGTGAATTCAAGGTTGCAAAGTAAGGTGTCAGCAATGTGCCAGAGATTTATCAGAGGAATGAGAACGCGCTTGAGTATATTCCAAGATGTAAACGTAAACGCGTGCTTACACCTCGCTTACACTATACAGGGCGAGAAAGAGGCATCGTCTTGGAAAAGAAGTTCGCGGAAGGAGAACGAAAGGGTCGAGCGAACGAACGAAGAGAATTAAAGGTCGCCACTAACGAGTACGACTTTCGCTTCGAGTGGCATTCGAGTATAATAAGGGCCCGCGAGCTTGTGACTATTATTTACTTAACAACATTATGGTTTGCGGCCACTTGCCCTACTTAAGGCGTGGTACGCACGTTCTTAATGGGCACTCGTCCGCAACTCACGCGTGTGCCGAACGCACATGCGCGCCCGCTTCTCAGTCGCGTGGCACCGATTGTTATCGCGCTCGCGTATACCAAGCTTTTGCTAAATACCGATACTCCACTTCCTTTTTCGCTCTAATTGTGAAAGCGCTCTGCGTTCAAACCGAAAATCGAAAATATTATTGACAGAGAACGTTATTACGTTTAACGTTATATGTTACATTTACGTATAACTAGTCAATTTTGATAATATATATTATAATCGTTTGATAAGAATAAAAAAGATTTTGAGGAGAGAAAATCAGGGATTTTTTTCAAACTAGAATCAAAGTAGAATCATACAATTCACTTACCGACAACAGCATCATTTTTCTCGAGCTTGGACTGCCGATATTCGTCCTGGGTGGACCTCTTCCTCGATAGGAGACCACATTCCGCAGGTTGCTGCTGTTGCTGATGCTGAAGCTGCGTCTGGATATGCGCGGCAGCGGCGGCCGCCGCCGCCGCGGCTGCCGCGGGTATCGCGAGACCCGTCGGACTCGCTACGTGCGCCGGGTGCGGAGGCGGGCTACCAGCTGGCGTCGTACCAGCGGCCGCCGGTAGAACGGGGGCGGTATTGCAGCTGCCGGCATTGTATTGCAATTGCAGGCCCAACTCGCGCGCCTCGCTTTCTTCCTGGGCCTGTTGCCGTCTGAGCGCGACCTGAAACAATTTGTTTGTCGCTTGGGAACGATGGAAGATCATCAAGGACAAGCATCGTGTAAAAGTCACTAATATAATATATGATATATTAATTAAGTATCAAGCAAAACAAAGTTTTGCAGTAGCAAAATGTTTAGGTAATAAAGAATATCTTCTTTGAATATTATACGTATGTACCTACACCGCGCGTAATCGAATATTCTCATATTCCTACAAAATATATCGTAATATCGTTATTTGCTTTGAAATCTTGTCATCGCAAACCGCGGCTAAAATTTTATATTATAGAATTGTTCTCTCTTTTTCCCTTTCGTTATAAACACGTGAGAAGATTACAATTGTGTATTTTGGTCATTTTTCTTATAGGAAGCTACACAGAAAGAACAATTTTACTGAGAGATCTAAAATTTTACTGGAGAGATACAGATCTGAAAATAATCTTGCTGAACCATCAAAATAATTTTGGAATCTTAAAAATAATGAGCAACGCTGCAAAAAATTTTGATATTGTAGCAACTAGTCTGAACGTTCTACATAATTATTTTGATAATTCAACAAAATTATTTTTCTGATTTGTATTCAGCTAAAACTTTAAATCTTTCAGCAAAATCGTTCTTTTCGTGTAAATGTTCAAAGAAAGAAGATATCGAGATTTTAAACAAAATCGAATTGAATCGAGTATAAGTCGCGATTATATCTATGCGGAAAGTACAGTTTTGCTGAAAGATTTAAAATTTTAGTTGGATATAGATCAGAAAAGTAATTTTGTTAAACTATCAAAATAATTATGTAGAACGCTCAAACCAGTTGCTCGAATACCAAAATTTTTTGCAACATTACTCATTACTTTTAAGATTCCAACAAAATTATTTTGATGGTTCAATAAAATTATTTTCGGATCTATATCTAATAAAATTTTAGATCCTTCACTAAAATCGTTCTTTCCGTGTATTATATTGATTCTTGAACCGGAATCTCAAGTATACACGTATGTATAGTGTTACAACTCTCTCTCTCTCTCTCTCTCTTTCTCTCTCTCTTTCTCTATCTAAAACATTATATAATCTAGTAATTGTATCCATGATTTGACGGTTGATATTCACATCTATAAATCGGACAAACTTTGTCAATGATAGTTTATAAAGGAAAGCAAGATGTAATCTATGTATTTATTACATCTATAAAATAAATGCATAGATTATTTTTAATAAACGCGTATAAGTAACTTGAACGACGTATGTGCAACAATACAAAGAGGAAGTAAAATGTGTGCGCGCGCGCGCGTGTGTGTGTGTGTGTGTGCTGGGAGAGTTGAATTATAAATTGGCGCTCTCTCCACAAAAAAGTAATAGCAAGTGATAGTAAAAGAGTATTAATAAAACGTTAATTAGCGATTAGTTCCATTGATTAAAAAAATCAATTTCAATAAAAAATTAAATTTTTTTATCAAAATTGAATAGTCGGAGCATCAAAGTAGTTATTCAATAAATCGACTGTGTACCCCTACTATTAGTTTATTGTTTACATTACATATATTATAGATTTTTAGTACTGACAGCATTTTGTACTGACAGCAGCCTGTGCGAAAGAAATATGTACATACATTTGTATACATTTTTAATATTTTTTTGTAAATATATTTTGTAATCAAATACTGTGTTTTTTTAAACGAAAACACATTTCTTAAATCTATTTTTATATAAGGACACATTACATTTGTTTCTCTTCGAATCATTATGCAATGTCGCCATATTTTTATAGATAACGCGTCCTAAGTAATAAAATTAATATAAAATTAATATTAATATTAAATTAATACCTTGAATCTAGAATCGAGTAAATGACACTTTGACAAATGTAATTGTTAAATGTTAGACTTAAATATTAATTATTAACGAAATTATTGTAAATGAGGATTAATACCGCTTTCTCTCCTAACATTTTTGCAGAAATTTAAGCAACAAATCACTATCAACAGAGAGAGAGAGAGAGAGAGAGAGAGATTCAAGCAGAATTAATAAGGTTCAAGCGCATCTTCTCGAAACGTCTTTTACTACAAAATATCATCTTATTCATGAATTTCATATTTTTCCCATATTTTACAAAAATTTACAAATCAATATAATTTTAGAAAATGATTCACATCTACGTTGCGTTACGGATATATAAAAATAGTTTCTTCATATTTATCCGCGATAATGAAAATTATCACAATTAACGATTGTCCACATTAACGCTCTTTTTCGTGTTTATTCAAAATATAACCGTACTGGAATAATCCTACAGATTACGCGCCGATAACTTTCCTAGGTCCAAGTATTATAAAATCCCGCTTGAAAAAAAGCGCTTGCGTTTTCAAAATTATTTAAAACACAATCTTCTTTTGAACAAGAATTTGAGACGGTTTGTAGTTGAGCCCAAAGTTGAATTCGAAAATGATAGATTTGCTGCATTCCGCATACAGTAGATTCCTGAAGAGACTTACCTGAGCAGCCATGACGCGTTGCCTCTCGGCGATAAGGGTGCACTTGGCACACACGCAATCCCGCCAACGGCAATAGCGTTTGTGTCCCTTAAGCGCGGACACGACTCCGTGATTACGACATCGCGCACACTTGGGGGTCCGCTGATATCTTTCGGCACTTGCGCGCAAGAAGAATGCGGCCGGCAGAACGTGATGTTGCTGTTGCTGTTGCTGGTGTTGCATCAATTGGCCTACATCGACACCGAGGCCGACGCCGCGGGGTAGCGACATGTTCGTTGCTCAATGTTAACAGCACTCGTCGATAGAAGCAAAATCTCCAACCGTGTACTCCGAGTGCGAATTGCTCCACGCGATCACCGCGCGCCGAGAATGAGTCTTCGAGCCGGGCACGAAGCCGCGTACTCGATGTCACTCGTCCCCATAACGAGGGCACGGCGGAGTCATCAAGTGGAGATCTCTTCTCTGCGATACGATGAATCGACGACGATCACGGAATCGTATACGTGCACATACACGGTGCGTGCCGCGATCGCGTCACCCGATCAGAAACAATCAGGTCTTTATGCGCACCATCGTGGAGACATTGCAAAATTAAATGCTTACGACCATTCGCGACAAGAGTAATTGGCAAGAGTGAGACGGCAAGTAGATAGACAGACAGTACTTCCTTATAATCGTACACGCGCACGCGCCTGCTCTTCCGTAAGTTGATACGCGGCTATCGCGGCTGTAACACGGAGAACAACATCCTCTCGTTCGGCTACCGGGGGCCGAAATGTGGAATCGCATCCCGCGACACACGCTCTCACCCCCTCTCATTCCCTCTCGTTCGTCGGCATTGTCAACAATTGCAGCATCCCGGGTGAGTCGATTCAGGTAGCGCGCGCGCGGATAGACGGAGAGGCGGTAGTGCGACGCGGCAGCAAAGTGGGAGTTCAACGGGACCACAGCCGGTGGCGGGGAGAGGAGAGTGAGAGAGAAAAGAGAGAATAAGGAGACAGAGACGGAATCTGCGTTTGGGAAGGGATAGGGCAGAAACTAACGATCCCCTCCATACTCCACGCGAGCGCGAAATAAAACACTGTGCCACAGTGTTCCACCCCGGAACCTCGACCAAACGCGAGGTTTCACCGAGCCACAGCCACGCCTCTACTGGTCGCCGATTGGCAGGTTCGCGCTGTACCAAACGGAGATGTTAAGAGTTTATATCTGCCGTGGAGTGAAAGGGGGACATACCTAGCCGCGTATCCACCTACCTATCTTTGCCCACTCACCCCGAGGTCGAGCGTATGTATCTTCCGTACGACGGTGATGGTGACGATGATGGGATGGTGACGGTACGAAGGTAGTAGTGGTGGTGATGGTGGTGGTGATGGTGGTGGCGATGGTTGGCGGCGGTGGCGGCGGCAGTGACGATAACGGTGGCGGTGACGGCGGCGGTCGCGGTGGTAGTAACGGTAGTGGTGGCAACGAACAAACACATTACTCTTTTATTTAAAATCCGTTCTCGCATAAAACACAATGCAAAGCGATGCTCAGACGTTTCTCCACGCTCCGCCTTTTGTTTCAGCCTGTTCTTAACCACGCACGCCTTTCTCGTCCTCTCCCTCTGAGAAACGTGTCTTCTCTTTTTCTTTTTTTTCTTCTTCGTTCGTACATATCATACTTTGGTCTCTCTGTCTCTCTGTCTCTCTCTGTCTCTCTCTCTCTCTCTCTCTCTCTCTCTCTCTCTCTCTCCTCTGCTCTTTGCCTTTCCTCTTCCCCTTCGCCATTCCATTTTCCATCCCTTTCTTACATTTGCTCTCTTTCGTTGGATACGGTCTATAAACCGCAACCAACACCGTCATCGCGACGAGTCTTCTTTGAATCATATTGTACAATGAGATCTGAATAGAGAAGGGAGGACGGAGAAGGAGAGCAGAACTCCATTGTCGTTTCACCAATGGCGGCCGATTTCATAGTGATCTAATGTACAGATGTTATTTACCCCGCAATGAGAATAGAATAAAAGCATTGTGCGTATTATGATTTGAATCCCGTATCTCGCTACGTTTCTCTACCTACCCTCCCATCTATCTACCTACCCTCACTCTAGCTAACCCTAACTCACCTAACACGCGCGATATACGTAATGTAGACGTGTACAAAAGTTGCTCACATTTCCGAGAGAGCTTTTCGTTCGGATTTAATAATAAGTCCGAAAAGTATTAATCGTAGTGTTAGCTATCTATATATCCCGGTATATTAGTTTATCAATATATAAATTCAAATCATCCTTAGAAGGAACGTACAAGGACGAATAATAATAGGATTGAGAAAAAAAATTTAAAAAGGATTCACAGAATAATTCACGTGTAGTGTGATTTTTAGAGAAAAAAAGAATAAAAGTGAAAAACGCGATTGCCGCATGTTACTAAATGGACATATTTCATATTTTCCATACGTCCTTTTTACGGGCGATTCGCTGAATTATTATCATGGTAAATAATTGTACTTGTCACAAATCGTAACGTAATAACGTGTTAATAACGCGCAGCTCCCCAATTTCCACTCGGTCAAATTATCCACATTGTAATTTAGCGATCGATGAAATTGAATATCTCTGTTGCGAACATCATCGAGAGTGTCATGCGAGGAAGCATAAAACAGTCGCGACGGAAAATGACTTTTTTCGATGACGCTCATAGCAAGATTTTTCATTTGACGGCAAATTTGAGCAATAATAAAAGTATTTCAAATGAGAGAGAGTCGTTGACGTCGGTGTATATCTATACAGCACAGACACGGACCTTTTTTACTCTCTCACACCGGCCACTCAAAGTGAACGTACATACCGATGGGGAAATCAATAAACCAATAGGTTCGCCAATATATGCCCGTTTATAAAGTGTACTTTTCATACCGAAATCCGAAACGCAAAATCAGAGAAATTGTATAAAGTGGATGAAAACATTGCCTATTGAAAGTCGTTCGCTTTCCTCAAGCAAAAATTCAATCGTGATTAAATTAATGTAAAGAATTGCAAAGCCGATCGCATTTTATAAAAAGGCAATTTGACAATCGATATGTGTAGACATGTATCGATCTGTGTAATTTGACACGTCTATATACAGATGCCCATACAGATAAGTCGCG
The DNA here is from genome assembly GCA_037157785.1 of Cephalotes varians. Lineage (NCBI taxonomy): Eukaryota > Metazoa > Arthropoda > Insecta > Hymenoptera > Formicidae > Cephalotes > Cephalotes varians. The sequence continues at coordinate 677,342 of JANQDE010000086.1, forward strand.
CTCCTCTGACATTTGATGGCAAGATTTGCCGCAAATACTTTTTCCCACGATCTTGAACTCTTTGTATTTTCAAAATGTTTCCGAAAGTATCCGACTTGTCTTTGATTCGTGCCGAGTTGTTCGCCCACGCGCGAGTTTCATCGAGCTTCATTTCCCGCGTCACCCTTGGATAAATGGCGAGATCGAGATCGAAATCGCGGCAATATCGAATAACGATGTTTGCAAACGTTGAGTTCACCCCTGACATTGTACGAACGGTTGGTCGAATAAGAGCTGCGATCGGATAAGCGAGATTAGATTACGTGTATAGTCGCCTCGCAGTAAAAGCCTTATAGGAGAAAGCGCAGGTAAGAGGTGCTTACACGACCCTTCGATCTTTAGCGGTTCTTTCTTACAATCAGCGTACCACCGTAACAATTACAATGTAACCTGTTAGCTCGATGGGTGCGATAATCCGAGGGATCGCTCCAACGTAAACGTTGACGTAAGTCCCAATACCTATGTCGTATCTATGCGCGATATACGATGAGTGTATATAGCAAAATGATAAATTACTGCTGATAAGTTGATAACGTTAGATTTGGATTTTCATTAGCTCGCTTAATTTAAAAAATATATGTACAATTTTGAATTTTAAATCAAGCGATTATGTTTAAGTTAAATAACTTGTCATTCTCATTGGCACAACGCGAATATTTAGGAATTAAAAAATTCTATTCTTACGTAAAATTTGCTTCGCACCGCAAACTTTTTCGTAAAAGATTACTCGATCCGTTTGGTCTGTTTCGTCGAAGACGAAAACAACTAACAATAAAGCCTAAAGCATATCAATTTTTCCAGCAATTGTCGAGAGAAACATCGCTGATCGCTGCTGGTCGATAATTTCGCATCGATATAACCTGGACCGCCTATATCACCACAGTGTTATCGGTGCATACGTCATCCACGCGGATCCATATACCTATCGGCGCGCGCCATTCAGGCTGCTGTCGGATCGCGACGAAGCTCGCGCGATCTCGTCGCGATCTACCGCGCTGGTGAAATACCGTATGACTTTTTGACGTGCTTTTAACAGATTGAATTGAAAATGGCTTCGTGGCTTTCCCGATATATCCGCACCGAGCGCATATCCATATCCAAACCGAAACGACCAAACGAACGAACGAACGAACGAACGAACGGACGGACAGGCGAGGGAGACACGCGAGAGATATATAATTCTTCTTCTCCTCCCTCTCTCCCATCCCGATCTCTTGATTCCCGTCGTATGGATCTACCTACCCCTGGTCTTCGTCATCCACCCTCCGCGGACTCCGTTTCTCTCTTTTCATTTTTGCACATTCGCTGATGCGGCACATCGCAAGCTGCGCCGGCGGAAACGACGTCGGGAGGGGAGAAAGAGAGGAAGAGAGTGGGACTGGACCGGTCAGTCCGTGCAGAAGTTGCGGAGGGGGGAGGGGGGAGGACGAGCAGAAATAATGTCCTGGCTCATTTTTTAAAGCCGCCCCCGTATCCGCCGGAAGGTAGGAGGTCGAGGCTCTACGGGGAAAAAAGTGACGGGCGCGCGTAAAGGTGTGGGCGCGCGCGGGTGCGCGCACGCTCGGATCCGATATTACGGCGATATAGCATATAGCCCGTCGTAGGGCCGGCGGTGGCCGGTCGGTCGGCCGGTCTGCCACCGAATGTGAAACGGTCAAAGCCAAAAAGCACTCTCCGCCGAAACGGGCTATATATTATCCGCAACCCTTCAAATACAGAACCGTCCGCGAAGAGATCCATACATAACGTATATAACGTGTGCGTAAGCTCCACTCGTCTGCGAATCGCCAGCTCGAAAGCCACCGTCTCTCTACTCGAGCTTTAAGTATTCGCATCAATTTCGCGAATCAATTTCACTCTTTAGGCAATTTTTTTCTTTCGTTTTATCTCTTTTATATTTTTTTATATAAGTGCGAAAAATAACAGACACTAACCGTTCTCTCGCATATAGTTTATTCTGCTGCTAAATCATCTCAGACTTATTATTAAATTTTGTCTGTGAGAGGAGATCATCGATACTCTCGGATATCTTCTTGTCGCGTAAACATTTAAGCTTTAAGATAAAATTGGCATTCACTCTCATGAGAAGAAAATACAATTTTGTTTATAGAAAATCAAGATAAAAATTGAAATTCCGAAGTCCCGAAGAATGTAAACAATCATTCAATCGCGTATAGCAATACAATTAGCACTTTTGCACTTTTATCGACTTTGTTACCACAGCGGCATGATAGGGTAATTCCGCTATATGTATATTTATATATATATATATATATATGCCGTACTTATCGAAAATTTAATTTATCATTGTTTACTCTCTGTTTAGATAAATAAACTATACCGCAAAAAACTTATATTGTTTACTATCAAAAATTAGAAATATGAAATATTTATTTTTTATATTTATAAAGATATTTATAAAGATCTTTTAAAACCTTTGTATTTTTGCCGTAGGAGTGGGATATAAATATATGGTCATGGATGAGATATACCAGTAAAAAATTTACAAATAATACTTATTAATGATAAAATGACACAGTAAAAATATAAAAATATATGTTTACAAAGTTTTCTTAGGAAATAAGAATGATAAATATATATAATAAGTAATAATAATTGCATTATTTATTAATTACATCAATATTTGTTCATTAACGGAGAATAAGATTTGAATATAAACATTTCTTATTGTACTCTCCCACTCACAGAGCATTTGTACTGCGGAATTCCGTGCGCTAAAAATGTCGTATATTCCAAACAGGTGTTATATGTAAGACATCAGTTGAATAAAGAATATAAAAGCTAAACACTTATATTTTGCTACACTCCATCCTTAATCTTTCTACACTTATGTGTCACGAAACAATAACCACTAAGCCTTATACAAACTTTTTACAGTAATCATTTTACGTAAATTGTAATATATGATTGCGCTACTTATTACAATTGACAAATCGATTCCACTGATAGTGATTTTGTTAATCTTAACGATAAAAAACTGAAATTATAACACAATATAAAGACATATAACGAAGTGGTTGCATTATCTTTACTCCTTTCATTTTTTTTACTTTTGCAACGTAAATTCCCGCGCGGCGTTACTCTACCGGAGTTACTCTAGCTATTTGTTCTCTTTTATTTTCCATTAGGAAAATTTCATGAGCAGAGCTAATTAAAAAAATATATATATGCAATATATGCAATAGTCGCGTATTATATGAAAGAGATGGGCGTGGTTACAAGGGGTTGCGAGTTTTCAGTTACGATCTCGTCGACCAATACGAGGCCGTTTTACCTTTTAGCAACTGTTGCAAACGCAAGCGCCGTTATGCCTACAACTGTGAGTTTGCTATAGGCTACCGCATATTGGATGCGGTACAGAATCTGATGAGGCACAGAGGCGCAGACTCGAATACTGGGTAAGAGAATTTTGTCACGTGTGCGCGCGAGTACGCGACATCTCTCTCTCTCTCTCTCTCTCTCTCTCTCTCTCTGCGCGCGCGCGTGTGTGAGTGAAGTTGTTAATTTATTTTAAATATTAGGTCGGTGCAAAAGTTCTTTTCGGTTTTTTGCAATTTTTTTTATTACATTAAAAAAATTCAATACAATATAAATCAATCACAGTATTTTCCATCGTTTTTCATGACTTTTTCCCATCTTTTCGCAATTCGTTTTCCACAGCTGCAAGATGTTTAGAACGTTCTTTGCCACTGATATCGAAAGCATAGTTTTTAAATCGTTTAAATGAATTCACACAAGTTTCAAAGACTAACATTTTCACTATACATCTCACAAATAAATTTTGTGTGCATCAGCAATACTTTTCTTTTGGTGAAAACAAAACAAAAATACTGCTGATGCACAAAACAAAACAGTGGAATATCGGCTCTTTATCGGCTTCCATTTTTAGTCGTACTAAATTTAAGATTATGTTAACATCTATAGTTATGCATAAATAATAATGCAGAGATGCCAACTTACAAAAATCACAAACGGTTCTGCTTACAACATATTAACGCATATGTATAGACATCTATCCGCATCGACAACAACTTTTGCACCGATTTAATATATTGTTCTTTTCTATATACATATGCACACACACACACACACACACACACACATATATTTTCACATACTACTTAATAAGTTTATAATTTTTGTTTAGTAAAACGTTTTCATAAAGATTGAACGATTTATAAAAAATGATATTTACTTATATCGCTATTATTATATAAGATACGTATATCCCTATCGCAGCTTATTTTATTCTTCTCTTCTCCTTCTCCTCTTTCTTATTAATATAATTTAATTTTAATTAATTTTATTTATATCCTCTTAATAAAAAATTCTATTTGTATTCTTCCAATTCTAAAAACATCATCTATGAGCCATAATTTAAGAAAGTGCTACATTTTTTGTAACAACAAGATAAGTTTATTTCAGTTATATCCAACTATTATTGTAACAACAGTAGCAAATTCAGATTGACATCTGACAAATATATTACTTCTTTTTCATTTTGTCGTCGAGAGTATCGTTGAACGATTCTTCGGAATAACGTTCCAATGCCAAAATCATGCTATCTATTATTTGACTCGTACTACTGTAGAAATATTTGTATTTATCATCAGCTCTCGGATGACGATTATAAATATCTTTCATAAATTCGCCGTCCGGAGTGAAGAAGAGGATCCTTGGAACGTAGGTTCCGTCTGGTTGAAATCTCGCTTCGTCCTGTGCGGGAATCTCATCTTTCCTCACACCCACCATAACGAAGCTGCGTCGTCACAAATTTATACAACTCGAATTCGATGTTAATCCTACTAATCTTTACGCGTTTCTTTCTTTCTTGTTAATCTTAATGCGGTTTCCGCGCATATGCGTTTAGTTCCCTTTCCATTTGTCCCTATCTAATTGTCAATAGTTGTACCTCTGTCAAGTTTAGCTCGTAAAGAGACGTTCATTTCGCTCACAACGCTCGAGATTGTCGCTAACGCGAGATCGATCGACCGAATTGAATCAGTCAGAGATTCTATCGTTCTACATTACATCTATTATATTCTCTTTACGAACATGTTACCACCAATTACATCGTCAACATAATTAACGAATGAACGTACCACAATGTTCGCCGTCGACATCGACGGCACGTCTGTGTTTCAAGTTGACGCAAACGAGGCAAATTAGGGAAATAATAACGTAGTCGTAAAAGGTACTTACCGCTGACTGAGATCGAGAATTCTGATCGAGTTGGTGAATTTAGGCTTCAATTTCTCACAAGTCGGACAGCCTGCTTTGTGGATTAACAGAAATATCGGTTTCCTGCAAATTTTCGCCTCTTGGAATCCTTCTTGTAGATTCCTCCATTTATACATGCGTCCAAAATTGCGATTGGAATCGTGGTCGGCGGCGGTCACATTTCCGAATATGTAATAACAGGCTAAGGCGGTAGCGTTCAAAGAGCCGAGACATTTCGCGTAATTCGCATAACGCATAATTCGATGCCGGTTGTTCGGGAACGTTTCCTAATTTAATTGCTTCAACGTTACATTCGATCCATGTCAATTTCGTCAATTTCGTGGTTCGAAACACAACGTGTCACATCGTTAATTAACGCTAGTCGAGCTCTTTGAGCCTACTTCGCGGCCTTCGCGCGTCGTTCTCGAACGACATACGAGTGCCATCTGTCGGCGACACTCGCAATTAAATGCGCAACGGAGAAAGACGAATGCTGGGAATTGCTGGCTCTACAGCGAGAAGAGAGGATCGTATATTACGCGTAACGATTCGTCCGTCGCAGAGTCGCGATAATACCGCGACCTGATACCTCATTGTAGAGCCGGCAAAAAAGTTTGGAGTTGGTGCAAATACTGTAAACAGTGGTCGCGAATCGTGCAACCTATCTACCGACAGTCGCCGCGTCGTTGTCGTTGCGCATATATCATATATAGTAAAAAAAAGCTGCGCAACGACAACTGTCGACAGGCGGTACAGGTTCCCGGGACAGGGCCGGTCGATGCTGCAGCAAATCTATTGCCCGTTGTTATTTATTTTTCTCCGTTATTTCTGTTGCCTGTGCTTTTCACTGTGTTTCGACAATGAGTCGCGATACTGGGGGGCTGCGGGTTCCGATATTCGTTGTCAGTACTGCAAATCTATAGTATAGTGACGTGCACTGTAGATTTTCAGTACTGGCAGTGAATATCGAAACGCAGCCTGGGTCTACTCTACAGTACTCTACTCTCAAACTCATTCGGAGTCGCAAGAACGATTGCGATAGCCAATCGGCGATCGTACTATCGACGCTTATTATCTTATTGACTGTCGTGCCGACTGTCGTCTACAATCGAGATCGCGGTGTTGTTACAAAGCTGCGATGGACCAATCGGAGAAGAAAGCGTTGCGTATACAAAGGTCGTTCTACATTAATCACAATTTGGAAATTGACGCAAGACGTTTGTGATCGTCTTACGACTAACGTAGAACGACCCTAAGGGCCTGAGCACAAAGTCGTCGTTGTCGTAACCGTATGTCATATACGGCACGCACACGTCATACGACATGTACATGGGCTGCGTTTCAAAATTGACTGAGCCAGTGCTGGAAATCTATAGCATACGTAACATAAACTATAGATTTTTAGCGCTGGCAGTCAATTTTGGAACACGACCATAATAGCATACCTCATACGTTTACGTCAATATGTAATTGTGCGTTGACTTACGATTTTGTCTCGGAAACCGTTACGACAATCTTTGTGCTCAGGCCCTAACGCGCAATCGCGCACGCCCTCGGGCTGCGTTGGCTAGCTCGCTATTGTATTATTCTATCTTTGTTTTACGTCTAATGAACGATAAAGATAGAATGACGCGATAGCGCCGATAGCGCGCTCCCCGAACGCAACCTTCGAGTCGAGTCATTTTCTTACGTGTTTCTCGTGTCCATGGCGCCAGGCGCGCGGATCGGTCTGGCTGTAAGCAGGTGAGGCAGGTTAGTCAGGTTGGATCACGAGCCATCCAAAGATCTGTTTTTTTATTCCTGCACTCTCTGAACACTCTCGTACATACGGTAAACATATTATGTTTATTTCACTTCAACTTATTGCACCGTGTGTACCAGAGAGTGCAGGAATAAAAAACAAACCTCAAATAAGAAGAGGTTAGTTGGGTTAAAGGGTTAAACGCAAAGTTTGATTTCACCAAAAACAGTGGGAATGATGAACGAAAACGCGCTTGTTTCACGCAAGTGCTCGCGCTTTTTATCGATCGCACCGTGCTGCTAACCAACTTGACGTTTCATGGAAAATAACGCGCACAATATTTCGATATCGCGATATACCGGACGAAGCTGCGTTCCAACATCTCGAAAAGTCAACGGTACAAAATGAAGCCTTTAATCGAATTCGAAGAATGCTTACGAGATACTCCCAAGTTTCGGTAAGCTCTCTCGCCCTTCTTAAACGTTCAATTAACTTGTTTATCGTACGATCGATTGATATCGATAATTCTCTATTATACTATTACCTGACCCTTAGTACCCTTTTTAGTTTAAGGATATATACTTGATAAATTTGTAGCTTAAGATTTTAGTTTACACGAAATCTTGTCAAGTATTGTCAAGGATGAAATTAAACTTTACAGCTCATGCATCGAAGAGGTGGAAAAAAATGTGGATCAACTTGAACAAAAGTTGGATAAGGTATTATATGATCCTACGAAATTTCTTACTCAAGTATAAATTTAGATTAGTTTAACTTTTGCGCTATTTGAAAACGATTGAAAGGTAACGTAATGTTTAATGATTAAATAAAAGTACAAACGATATTTACACAATTTAAGCATATAATCAGAGTAATTTTTTTATTTAATTATAATTATCTTATTCTATACCAGGGTGTATACATATGTTATGTAATGTAATAGACACAGGAGACATGTTCTCTTTACATAATTTATAACTTTATACATAGCTTTTTTTACAGGTATTAAAAAATTGCAGTCTAACTATCGATACTGGGAAAGCCTTTGTTGGACAGCAAAAGTAAATTTCATATATTTACATATGCTTTGATTCTTTCGATTTGTCGATCGAATGTAATCATCTTGTAAAAATGCCTATGTCAAAATTGAGACTAAGACTCTTATAAGGAACAGAAAGAATCTAATGAAATCTCATGTACAGATAGATAATCTACACATATATTGTGTAGTAATAACAAAAATCAATAATAATTGAAGAAAAAATTATAAATTGATAAATATATTGAACAAAATATTACAAACAAAACATTTCATCATTTTGCATGTTTATCTTTTTTGACACATATCTATCTTGTATAATAATAGGTCCTGAATATTAATGATTCTATTTTTAATTCCCATAGCCAGTTTGCCAACAGTCTATGGGAATTATCTTTGTACTTCAGTGATGATCCAGAAATAATGGCATTCTTAAACAAGCTTATTCATGCTTTACAAGAAATGAACAAGTACCATACCATTTTATTGGACCAAGCCTCTAGGACTGTGATGAAAGATCTTAATAATTTTATTAAAAGGTAAGTTGTGTATTATATTGCTTCTCAAACCAAATTGACAAGTTTATTCTACAAAATTTTACATCAATCTTTTTCTAGCGATATCAAGAGGGTAAAAGAGACTCGACATTATTTTGAAAGAATTTCCGGTGATCTTGATATCGCACTGAATAGGAATTCTCAAGTACCAAAATCTCGTCCTGTGGAATACGAAGAAGCATCAAACATTCTGTCGGCTACTCGATCGTGTTTTCGACACACCGCTTTAGACTACATTCACGCATTGACGATGCTGCAAGCGCACAAGCGACACGAGATATTAGGCACGTTATTGAGCTACATGCATGCATGTATTACTTATTATCATCAAGGTAGCGATCTTGCTCAAGATTTAGATCCTTTTCTAAAAGATCTCGATGAAAATTTAGTTAAGATGAGAGGTGATTCGAATAAACTCGAAAAAGAAATGGAAAATCGTCATATTTATGTTAATAATCGAGATCTGATCCCTTCTCCGGTACCTGGCAATCCCAAGATGGAAGGCTATTTATTTAAAAGAACCAGCAATGCTTTTAAAACTTGGAACAGAAGGTGGTTCTGTTTGAAGGATCATCAATTGGTATATCGAAAACGAACAGGTGACGAAGGATATACAATTATGGAAGAAGATTTGCGATTGTGCACTGTGAAACCTGTAGTTGATTGCGATAGAAGGAATTGTTTTGAAGTTTTAAGTCCGACAAAGTAAGTGGAGACCTTTTCAATTTGTCCAGTAAATACCAAAGAAAAAACTTGGTAAAATTACTTGGTAAAATTTTTATAAATGAAAATTAAATTTCTATTTCATAGAAGTCACATGTTGCAAGCAGACAGTGAAGAAACGTATTTGGCGTGGGTAACTGCGATGCAGCAGGCTATCGGCGCTGCTATTCAGAGAGGCTTGAGCGTAGCTGCTAATATTAATTTACACGAATTACAATCGCGTGATAATAAAGGTCCTGCGAGACCATTGACAAGGCCAAAATCAAAGTGAGTATTGTTGTTACTTTTTATGCTGTCGATTTGTTGAAGAAGTGAGTATATTTTATCAGAAATTTTATTATTTTGAAATTTTAGAGTGTGGGAGCAATTATTAAAGATCTCGGGTAATGAGGTTTGCTGCGATTGTGGCGATGTTAACCCACGGTGGGCTAGCATCAATTTAGGCATTACACTTTGCATAGGTAAATTTTATTCAAAAAATATATGCATTCTAGCGCTACTTGTACACTTGTTTGTACTTTTCATGTTTATCTAGAATGTTCTGGTGTACATAGAAGTCTTGGGGTACATTATAGTAAAGTTCGATCCTTAACTCTGGATGATTGGGAACCAGAAATACTTAAAGTGATGGCAGAATTAGGCAATTCTGTGGTAAATAGCACATACGAAGCTCTACCTATACCTTCCGACATTACTAAAGCTACACCAAAATGCAATGGGTACATATAATATCATAATGAGTTAATCAATTATCTCCTGTTTAATAGCAATAAGAGAAAATCTTCCAAAAATATTTATCTCTTTTCTTCAGTAACGTTCGAGAAGTCTGGATAAAATTGAAGTATGTAGATCGTAAATTTGTAAAACCTCTGACTGATGTGATATTAGCTGGGCATCATGCTAGTCGAGAAAAAATGCGATTTCGGAAATGGAGTGTGCGTAAACTACGTCGCAGACCACGCAGTTGCGATAAGATCGATAATAGTAATGCCAATAAAACATCATTATTAGCATCTGTAAAAGAAAATCATCCTTCAACGAGTTCGGACGAAAGTAAACATACGTCAATCGATAGTTTGAATTCCGTTGGCAAAGTGAAGAAAACGGAACGAAATTCCGTAAGCTCGGATGATAGTGCTAATATGGATTTGAAAAATAATTCTACTCTTTATGGAAAGATTTTAAATCGTTCCCAGACCGATTTGAATGATGCTAATAAATATGTTAAGAGTACAGCTGCAACTCATGGAGAAGTTGCAAGTGACGAATCGCTTGTAAAAGAGCTTAATTCGATAGAGAGCGAACTGAAATTGAATACATTAACAGTGAATATTAATACGTTTTCAGTCGATGAATCGGACGCTAATTCTAATAGAGATAATACTAATAATAAAATCAAAGACGATAATAAAAACGTTTCGGAAAATAAAGATCATCTTAGATCAGAGAAGCATTGTAATGAAAAAGTAGAATTGGCTGTATTAATGTTTGGTTGTGATGTACCAAAACCTGCTATCGATGACAATTTGGAATTGAGTTCTGATCAAGATTCAACAGCTGGCGAAGATGAAGAATTTACTGATGAAGAAGATATAGAAAATCTGCATCCTGAAATGTTGCTTTACAAAGCTGCAGCAGCACATAATTTACCCGTAATGTGTGCAGCATTAGCGGCTGGTGCTGATAAACTGTGGTCCAATGTTAATGATAAAAACCGTAGTGCCCTACATCAAGCAATAATAAGTGTATGTATGACATTTTACATTTTATATATATATATATATATATATATATAATGTACAAATACAAATATATAAAAAACAAAAATCATAGGAAAGAGCTAATGAGTAAAAAACGCGATTGTCGGTACGTAAAAAAATTCAAATAAAAATTCAACACACTTGGTGTAGATTAATGATGTGATGATTTGAATTTTTTACGCGAGTTTTGAAAATTCTCTATTATTTATTTTTTACAAATATATATAATGTATGTTTTTCTTTTTTGTGAATTATATGTTATATATATTTTTTACATTATTTCTGCCAAAAAAGTGTTAGAATATAAAAATGAGAATGACTGTTTATATTTTCTTGCGTGTGCACAGGGTTCTGTTATGTCATGTGAATATCTCCTTCTAAATGGTGCGCGAATCAATTGTCAAGACGCCGAGGGAAAAACCCCATTGCATTTAGCAACAGAATTAGGTATACATTAGTAATTTTGTCTTTGTGTTTTTCGGGGCGAGGGGAGGGAAAAATATTAAGATCTTTTTATTAAGATATTTATATACAATTATATACAGGACATACTGCACAAGTATGCTTACTTCTTAAACATCGTGCTGATCAACACATTGAAGATGAAAGTGGAATAAAACCTTTGTCGATTGCTGTAAAAGAAGCAAATGCCGATATCGTTACTTTGTAAGTATTGTCCGTAAAAGTTTCTTTATATATTAAAATATTTTATTACATTGACATGTCTATTGCAGATTACGACTTGGCCTTCTAAATGAAGAAATGAAAGATTCTGAAATAGGCGTCACCGGTGATGAAACATTTAATGATGTCGTTCGCGATTTCAGTCAGTTGGCTTGTTCACATCCAGAACGATTGCAACGTCGAAGTGAAATCACAAATTTATCACATATGCCTGAATGAGGTTTTTACACACATACACACATTTTAACATAACACAAAAATTTACAAAAGTAAATCATATTTTATATATCATGAGTTACAAAAGCGCGCGCTGTCTTTCAAATTGTTGCAGAGTATTAACTATCGCGTTAATATAAGTAAAACGTTTGAAATCGTTAAACTCGAAAAATTATCGAGTATCAGTTTTTATTTGTTTCGGAAACTAAACAATTATAATTGTAATATTTAAAATAATTTGATTATTTTCTTCCAGTTTTTTTATATATGTTATTATTGTAAAATTGATAAAGATAATTAATTCGAAATATAATGATCACTAAAGATTTTTTAAGCTTGCGTCACATAATGCGATTTTGCTAGGATTGCGTTTGGGGAACGCACTATCAGCGTTATCAACGTCATTCTATTGTTCATTAAATGTGAAACAAGAATCGCATGCAATTTAGTAAATTACCAGAAATTCTATGTGCTGTGTGGTGCAATTTACTAAATTGCGTACGATCATGAAAAGTTGCATCATGTGCCGTAGACGTTACTCACCGAACGATGCAAAGTTCTAGCGAGCAAGAGATTTAGCAAACGTATACGCACAGAATTATGCACGCACACACACGCGCACACACACACACACACAGAGTGTAAAAATGTATGTAAAGATTTGATTAATTTGCATTATATTGAAAGTTATTTCACTATTATATATAAATTTTAAATATATTTATCTGACGGAGCATATAATCCTAAAGTAGATTTTTTTTACATATACGCATACATTATATGTATTTTTGTATATCAATACATGATTACATACGCGATTTAACTCAATTTAGTTATCTACAAATCTCATATACTTTTATCTACAAATCTCACATACCTTTAGAGAGTAGCATGACAATATAACGAATGGTTACAAATATATAATACATTGTAACTTGTATTGTACATCACAGTAACATATACATTTACATGTTGATTGATGATTACGATTTCCAATTTAATTACATTTTTTCAATTGTTTATGTATTTATGTTCTATAATGAAAGAAAAGTATAGAATCCGCTATTAAAAGTTTTTATTTATATACAAAACGCGAAGATCGGATCTGAATAATTTTTATATATTTTCTAAAAAATAGTTGCATTTTATGTATGCATAACAACAAAAGTATATAGTGCAATCGCGTGAAAATGGAGTAAATCAAGGAATTAAATAATCAACAAAATTTTTATAGAAAATTACATACGCATTACATACAACACGCACGCACGCGCGCATTACATACAACACGCACGCGCGCGCACATATCTCGAAGAAATGAAATAATATTTGGTACAGAGGCGCGCGCGCGCGCGCGTGTGTGTGTTGTGTGTGTGTGTGTGTGTACCAATGTTTTATATTATACATATGCGTATTATACTGCGTTTATATTTATAATTAATATATATTAATTATATATGTTTGTAAGTAAACTAGACAATATACAAACATTCCTGATATAATCAATATTATTGTGGTATCACTGCAACATTATATCAATATTATTTTTTCATTGTTTGTGTAATAAATATATATATATATATATATATATATATATATATATATATATATATATATATATATATATATATATATATATATATATGCAGGTATCGTGTGCTTTAATTATTACTCTAAACATTATGTTACACATATATGAGTTTAATCTAGAAAATTTAGAAATATTATTGATGGCTGACAACGATTTTACTATTGTTATCATTGATATGCTTTATGAAAGTGATTCTAATATTTTTTTCTGAATTGATGTCTATGAAAAAATTCGAGTCGAAAAATTAAAGCAGTAAATATGAAATATAAATACATGTATATGTTATTTATATAATATATATATATATATATTTTTTTTTTAATTAAATTTTGATAAAGATATATGATATTAATGCACAATTCTCATATTTGTATCAATTTTTACAGTATATTTACAGTATATTTTTACAATACATCATAAAATTGCAGTGATTCTTTTATTACTTGAAAAATTTGCAAGTACAAATATATAATATATATTTTTTCGTACATATATTTTTAATACGCAATCGAAAAGATATCGATATCAAATATATATGTTTGCATCGAACACATGTTTGCATTGTACTTATAAAGAGTACATGTACTTTTTATAATGTCTACGTATATTTATGTATCATCTAAGCTATCTAAAAATGTAAAAATATCAAGCGACACAATTTATCGTTAATTCAAGTATTCTATTAAATATTACGAATTATTGATTTTTTACAAAATTAAAAATTTGCTGTAATATGTAAATATGTATGTAATCTATCAAACAAATTCCTGTCAACTTTCTTAGAATCATTCAACTTTTATTCGACAATGTAAAGAGTTTTCAATTTCTACATTGCTACAATGTTGGTGAAATTAATCCAGTATTCCAATTGTAATATAAATTGTGTGGAATTAAGGAAATAAAGAATTTTCAAGAAATAACCATCATTTTTTTATATTTGTGTGCATATATAAATAGTAAATTTATGTAGGTTATCACCAATGATATGACACAGGAAGACATTTTTGATATTTGGGCGTTATTAGTTGTTATTAATTATTCCAACGTTTACTTTTGCATAATTTGATACTCGTTATTCGATCTACAAACTAAGCACGTTTCTCGCAAAGCAAATGCACGAAATGCATCGTTAAAGAAGTCGCGTATATTCGAAGCAAATATAATGTAAATACCATCAACCGAAAATTGTTGGTAAATATGTCAGAGAAAAAAAACAAATGTTTCAAATTTTTAAATTGTTTATTCGATTTCCAAAGAATAAATTCTCAATATTAGAAAAGCATGACGAGTAAGAAGTAGAAATATTTATTTGAATTTGCTTTACGTGGTCTTTCAAATTATAATCTGGAGTACGAGAATATTTGTATAATATTTTCTTATATTATAATGCGTTTTTCGGTTGAAATATGTTTTCTTATAATAATTTTGATGACTTTTCCATCAAAAGAGATGTATGTTTCAATTCTTGTTTAATTTGTCCCGAGAAAAAAAGTTTCACATATAATTATATACACACAGTATATATATATATATATATATATATAATTTTTTCCTGGGATTATCTAATTATCTTGGAAAAAAATAAGTTTATATAAATATAAAAGTATTATTCATAATGAAATAATGTAATTATGATATATTGTAATTATATTATATTATTTCTTATAGCTCAAATAATATTTTTATAATAATTACACACGTGCACATTATTTTGTTTTTTTAATTGTTATGTTTTTATTTTCTTATTGTTTTTTATACGTGGATCAATTAAATAGAAAGGCAGAATGAAAGATGGGATTGCTGTATAAACGCAAAAGAGAACTACTTCGAAGAGGATAAAGATCTGATTTAAATTAGATAAATATTCAAATTTTTATAGGTCTAAATTTGGTTTATTTTTTATTAATCCTTGTACATGGTGCTGTAATTTTTTATCTTTCTGTGATAAAGTTTCAATAAGAAATATTGGCTGACTATACAGGAAAGAAGAGATTAAAAAAATTTTTATCTCTGTGCATTTTAGTTGCTTGGAAAAATTTTGAATGTATGCTTATGAATTAGATGAGTGCTCCAGTGTATGCAGTGTTGCAATTATTGATTATCAATGCGTGCGTGTAACGCATGCACCAATTATCAAACAAATTTATCAAATACTCTTTCTTCAGTTTTTTTTGTAACAAAGAAGCGATATGGACATCTTCGATATAAATCGTACGTTCGTAATTCTATCGTACGTGCACGCGCGCACGCGCGCACACACACACACACACACACACACACACACACACATATAGAGAGAGAGAGGGAGAGAGCATTAGAAAATTTGTTACATTGACAATTTCTAATCATTGTATATACATAAATTTCCTTATGTACATTCTCTCTTTCTCTCTCTCTCTCACACACACACACACTCTTATGTACTCTCTCACCATTATATTTTGAATTTTACATGAGGATATATTAAAAATTTTCTTGCAATATTCTTTCTTCAATTTATTTTGAAAGTTTATTACGATATTACTATATCATAATAAAATAAAATAAAAATTGAAAGTTTGCCACATTTTTTTTTGAAAATGCAAGGCAGGAAATCGAACGAATCGGAGTAATCGTGCCAAGCGTACATTTTCGGCGGGTTTTAATGATCAAAATAAAAGAATGCATAGTCGGCTGTTATAGATCATTCGCATTGTCATTTGCATTAGTATGAAAAACTAAAAAGTGTTTATGAGTTATACAATGGAAGTGAGATAAGCGAGGGATGCATTCGTTGATTGTGCACACAATTGTCACTCGTCAGTTCTCGATATGAGAAATAGTTGTTTATTGACGCTTCTTAGTATCAATTGTAGCTACCCCGATGCATACATACATACAAGTGTTTATTCTTCAGCGTCCATTATTGATCCATTATCCATTACGTCGGCGTAGCCGACATTCTTCTCGTTTATCTTTCTGCGATAACTATATGCATGCACACACGCTCGAAAACACGAGGAGATAAAACGCACTTTTAACATCTTACTTTGAGCTTTTAGATAACACAGCAACCTACATTTGTATATTAATACACAAAACTAATCACATTGTAAAAATGTTGCAACTTACTGCCCTCCCTTTCTCTCTCTCTCTCTTCTCTCGTTCACTCGCTCGCAAATTATATATGGCTGCGTTCAGAAACATCACCCGACCACGCTAGGGTGTCATTCTATCTTTATTGTTCATTCGACGTAAACAAAGATAGAATGACACCCTAGCGTGGTTGGGTGATGTTTCTGAACGCAGCCTACAATTTTGCAAAAAGACAGCAAAAATTATAAAATTCAAATATCGTAACAGTACATTATATAACATATTTGTAATATTCGGTTTTTAGTGAAGTATTTTTGCAGTTTTATGGGATAATTTAACGAATGCGGATGATTCTTTTTCTTAATTATCAAGTTGACTTTATAATTATCTCGCTTTAAGTTTAAATTTATTTAATAAAACTAATGTTATATTTATGCGATTACGCATGATATTTCTACAGTTAAAAATCAATATACCGATATTTCAATGGATCGAAATGAAAATGCGACAATTGGTGCAAGTCATGGATCGAAATGAAATTACAGAGATGTTTTTTCGTCTACGAAATTGATCCTGCAAGATCGTGTAAYAATTCATCGGCTGTTAATAATAATGATGTCGTGTGATGAGCACGGCGGCAGGCAGTCTATGCGTAGGTATTCTCTCGCGCTCCCATGTTTATTCTCTTTGTTAAAATCATAAACAGAACAGAGGTAGGTTCAGACACGTTGTTTATAGACACGTTTTTTCGTCTACGAAAT
>JANQDE010000086.1:700259-712934 GCA_037157785.1 Cephalotes varians
AGAGAGAGAGAGAGAGAGAGAGAGAGAGAGAGAGAGAGAGAGAGAGAGAGAGAGAGAGAGAGTCTCTCTCTCTATTTATTAAATGCATTCAAAACATATATTTTATAATAAGTTTAAGACTAAAAAATATATTACTACCAAGAGAAAGAGGTATTATAAAAAGTGCAGTATAAAAAGTATAGAAATATCGTAATCGCTTTCTCTAAATTATATCCAGAATTATGTCAAGAAGCATCGCGCTGACCCGATCTCCAAATAAATGAAACTTACAATGTTCTCAAAACAAATAAATTTGTTTAATTGTTATTTATTAATGAATGAAAAGTCGAACAGAAACGATTCAGCACGGGACATGTTACGATGAAGAATGTTTCGCGCAGCTAGTTGATAATGGGTGCTTTCCATTTGGTGACACAAGTCGATACAAGTATCGTTTTATCTTTGTTACTTATTGAATGCCAAAACAGACAAAACAAAGTTTTTATCGACTTACGTTTGTGTCGGCTAAACAGAAAGTAGCCATTGAAAGATGTTTGCGATGAAGAATTTAGTTGCGCCAGAAGGCGACGTCGATCGACATTGTTATAAGCGGAAAAAGCAAAAATCGATAAATGCGCCATGGAAGTTTCGAAGGAAAATCAAGATTTAATCTCCGAAAATCAAGATTTGATTTTTTACAGAGCGTGTCATCCTAGCAATAAGACAAGCGACCGTTGCGTGGTGCGACAGATGAGAAGGAAGGCGGGATCGTCGCATCGCGACACAGTGTGCACCGTGCATTGTAAATAAAACATTATTGGACGCGACGAGTCGATTCAACGGACAATGTGTCGATGAAATTGGCACGGCTAGAAGTACCTGCGCGAGGCAAGTTTGTCGCACGTGCTAGACGATGAACAACAGAAATAAACGGCGTCGCGCCGTCTACCGCGCGAACGCGTGTGGCCTACGCAGCTCGCGCTCGCACTCGCGCTCGCCCTCGCGCTCGCCCTCGCCCTCGCCCTCGCCCTCGCCCTCGCCCTTGCCCTCGCTTTCATTTGCATCTATTTTATCATCTATCTTACAAATTGGCCTGATTCTTTCCACGTGACATCACGTGGCATCGCGTAGCTCGCTATCCGAATTTGCGCCATCTTGCATAGCCGTTACGCACGGACAAAACATGCGTGCCGAAACGTTTGCCAAACTTTACATATCGTCTTCTCGAGAAAGATAGAACTTTCTGACGACGGAAAGTCAGAAAAGTAGTACCGGCTTCGTGAGAACATTGTAAGTTTCATTTATCTGGAGATCGGGTCAGCGCGATGTTTCTTGACATAATTCTGGATATAATTTAGAAAGAGCGATTACGATATGATTAATCGAATTCGGCTTGATTCAACAAAATTCCACGAATATCCGACGCTCGAGCCTTCTGTACAAATTTCGTAGACCGAACTTAGCTACGAGACTTGGATCACTTACAGATAAACCAATCATCTTGGAGTTATACAAGATAAGAAGATCCTTTATCTTATTTTTTTTCCACGGAATAGCTAGTGCTATTTAGTTGGTGTTTCCTTGTTTTTCGAATGAAGGTGCGAAATCGAATCGAGAGAAGAGACAACAACAGCGCGCACGGAGTCTGCGAATCTGCAGATCTCGCCTGTTACTCCTATTGCGCAATGTAGACCTCATGCCTGGCAAGGTACCGACGGAGGAGGACGGAGGATGCCAAGAAAACCAAAAACGCCAAGTAGTTCTTCCCGTCTTCTCGGAAAATCGTCTGGCTACGTGGTAGATATTTGTGGACGACGCATACTTGGCAGTAACGGACGGCTATCGCATGGATCTTCTATTATATCGCGTCGAATCGTCTGTTCCTTCTTGAAACGAGAGAAAAATTCTTTTTCGAGAAAAATTCTACTGTCAAATTCTACTACGTAGAAAATCTCATCACCTTGAAAAACCGCAACGGTCATGATCACGCGCAATCTTCCATCTCTCAAGTTGTAGATTCGGATCGAATTGGTAACTTTTGAAACTCTTGGATTCAACTACGGCATCGATTTTAACTTGATGTTCGTCGCGCGAACAATCATATCGAAAAGGAAAATTTCGACACGCGGCAAACGATACGTCTAGGACGATTTTTTGCACAAATTCCAAGATTGCGTTATTATCAAGAGCAACGGCACATATAGCTTTTATATAAGTCACTTTCGCAACAAACTACGGCAATAAATTATTACGGCGTTGTTCCAAGTAACGATACTCTTTCGCTTCGTCGCAAAAATCAATTGAGAATGTTGTTTCTCGGGTCATTTAGTCGGGCACGATTCCGATGTAGAACTAGCGATCGACGAATTCCGTTGTACGATCGTTGATTACGTAAAAGTTTTAATATCATCTTTGTAACCCGATTCTTTGACCCGATCTAGCTTACAACAATTAGATTGGCTCGTTCGTTGGTAGGAACACGAGCGACACACACACACACACACACACACACACACACACACACACTCTCTCTCTCTCTCTCTCTCTCGAATCATTTCGACATCGAGAATGTATCTTTCGAGAACGTATTTGTAAATCGTATTTGGCTACATGATAAAACTGACGTCATTGGTATTCTACAATAATCGGCAGCGATTGACGATCGAGTTGAAATTCCTAGAAGAAAGATACGACGGAGCCTAGTCGCGCGTTCCGTTCACTCACGAACACATGCCTCGTCATTACGAGGCATTTTTTCTCGCCTCGTCTCGTCTCGTCTCGCCTAGCCCTAGCCTAGCGCCTAGCCTAGCTTAGCCTAGCCTCGTTATCTAACGTAACGTATCGTTGCGTCGCGTGGGCGGCCTTACATAAACGATCGACTCGATTTACGCTCGTGTGACAAGGAAAAACACGAGATGGAGCGTTATGATATTCGACGAGACACGCTCGAGTCGCGTCTCGTTAGAGTCTCGTAGAATCTCTAGATACGTCATACGTACGTACGTAAATACATACATACATTCATTCGTACACCAATTCGAACTTAATTTCAATAACAAATTGCTTGCATCAAAGACACAATCATTTTCCTATGTGCACATTTTATTATTTCTCGAGTATTAAACTCGACTCGACGAATCGTCGAGATGTAGTGTCTACTCGAATAAGTAGACATAAGGAAGTGTCTTTGTGAGAAAAACGTTCGGAGGAAGATTTTTCGAGATTCAGCAGCCTTTCTGGCTGCGCGATAACAACTTTCCAAGTAATTGCGAGCGAAGCTTTTCGTAATCGCCTTACGAATATACCTGATTTAAACTACAAATACACCTGATTTAAATTTCAAACCTGATCGAAATTTCAAAAAAACTCGCGTTTTGCGTTACATACAAGTTCTCAGAAGTTCATTTGATTTTAATTCTCGGAATATTATGTAGCCGCGTATCGAGAGATCGTGAGCTGGAATGTCTACGCGGCGTATCCGCGACCAAATTATTACACGCGCTCCATGTTGGCGGAAGCGTCTCGCGATCATTTTACGAACATTCGAATGTTGCAGCCGTAGCGAAAAAAAAGAAAAGAAATTAAGTGCTGCGTGTGTTACGTGAGGTCAAACTCTCGAGGTCAAAGTCCGTTACAAGGATTGTGCGACGTTTCGTAATCATAAACTTAATAAATTTAAATCTTAAATAGGTCTGTTCTGTTTTCAGCGCTGAAAATCGCATTCATCCTTCTTCCTCTTATCTCCAGGATGAAAGAAATAATTATCGCTATCGAAATTAATTTATAAGCGGAAGAGAAATAATTTTTAAATATTTTTAGTATGGAAAACGACCGATATATAATATTTTTGAGAAGATAAGAGAATCGCTCTCGTATCCTTGGTTGTAGATAATAATATGCGGAGGACATAAGACACGAAACTCTCATATTTCGTACAGAGAAAAAGAGAAAAGGTGCAACCAGATCAAATATGTTCCGCTAAAAGACTCCATTTCCGCGATCAGAAGGAAAAATCAAATATATCAAATATATATCCTGACATAGATATTTTACGACGCCATCAAGGAAGAACCAATGCCCATGTTCTGGTCCATATTTGGAATAAGAGGAAAACAACATTTCGTTATTTTTTATGTTAGTAATGTTTTTCTTTACAAAAGATTACGTCGATAAATTAAAACTCAAGCGGCAATATATTATATATCGGAAATCGTATCGTATTTAATCTCTAAATTCTCTTTACAGAATACTCCTTAATAGAATCACATAGATACGATTTGTTTTCTACAGTAGTTCTTTAGCCAGTCCTCGCAATTCTTATAACGAGTCTCTTAATACTTGATGCATACGTCGCTTATGAAAATTCAGTAATTCTCATTTTGCCGAAAATATGGAAATAGAAGACTATATTTATATTACCGCGTGATATTGCGCCGTACGAAACGCGCTTTGTAGAATATCTCTCTCTCTCTCTTTCTCTCTCTCTATATATATATATATCTTAATCTCGCGTGAACGCAACGTTTCACAAGATATTTCTTTATTTTGAACACATTTTGATCGTGAAAGCGAATTGGAACAAAAAAAGAGGAAAAGAAGAATTTCGCTCGATAAAAATTGCGTGGTCTACAGTTTCTTTCCGGAAGCGAAACGATGCAATTCGGAACTCTCTAGCATTTCGGGGCAATCATAGGTTATGTATGTCTCACTCGACAAGAATCGTTCCGTATTCTTCTCGCTAACTTTTTCGTCTCAACCGACCGCGACCGCGAGAATGTCACGCGACAAAGACGATTCGCGTCATCTATCTCTCCCGACCCTTTTATCTGGCTCGCTCTCGTTTCTCAAAAACATTTGATCTCGTGAAAATTTGACTAGCTCGCGTCGAAAAGTCGTGCGATGCAACGTGCGGGCAACGAAAATCTTAGCGGTTACACTTGGTTGCATCATCTTCGTCGATAGCGCCGATAGCCACCATTAACTACTACTAGTAGCCGTAATCTGCTGTAACCACAGCACCCTTGAGATACAAGATACTCGAGTATCGCTCGGTAGAAAAACGAGAAATGTAGAGAGAGGCCATCCAAACACCCAATCAGGAATGTCGACGCTCCAAGGGACGCTACATTCGATCGTTAGCATCTTCCTCGCGCAAAGCTCTTCCAAGCCATTTATGTAACATTATCGCTCTCATACTCATTACGCAGTTGGCAAGCTGCGTTACGGTCGCACGTGCGTACAAAATTAAATAATTTACCGCATAATCGCCAAAAATTTACATGTGGCATGCCGCAATGGATCCATGTCCATGCCTATGATGCGATAGATGGTCGCGCGTCACGTTACAACGCGTTACAACGCGTCACATCGCGTCACGTCGCGTCATATCGCGTCGCGTCGCGTCGCGTCCCGCCTATGAGGTGATCTCGACGTAAATAACAAATTGTCCTGCCATTGGCCGAGAAATTGACAAGCCCTTCGTCGAGCCTCTACATTCTCTAACTTGAACTCTCCGAACTGACTCATATACAAGTATGTGTATAAAGAATTCCAATCCAACCGATGCGATGGTTATAGAGAAACTAAAGCATTTTGTGAAGGAGCGCGGGACCTTTCTCATAATCAGGCAAACTGCAATCGTGCGACGCTGCAATGCCACATCGATGCGGCGTGACTGACAAGAATCGCGCCAATGCCTCGATCTAGATCTCGACTCGAACGACACGTCCGAGAGCGTGACCTATGACGAATACGTACTCTACGTCGATTGGTTAAATTAAAAGAATAGGGAAAATTGTCAACGATGAAGAAATTTGTTTGTGCTTTGAACAAAGCTTAAGTTCGTTACTACAGAAAAATATCTTAATAACGGCAGAATAAGCAGAGACGATTGTTTCAATGTCAAAGTGGAAACGTTCAAGATTTACTGGAATCTGGCAAGTTTCTGGCATTTATACGGATAAGCTTCTTTTCTTTTACGAGAACGTAATCGATCATATGAAAATTCTACATTTCGATTAACCCTTTGTGAAATTAGTACAGAAATTTGCTCAAGGGGGATTTTCATTCGTGTAGATGTTACGACATCTACGACATGTTACGATTGTAAAAAATAAGAAATTGAAAAATAATGCCACGACAGATCATACACACGACGCGTATCTCGTCTTGCGACAAATTTTGAAAAATGTTTCGCTAAAAGAAATCGCTAATAAATATTGTCAAAGTATTTTCTGGTAGAGACGAGCCATTTTATTTGTTTTTTTTTTCATCAAGTTATTTTTACAGAAATTTATCGAATTTCTACAGAAATTTCGAATATCGAGTTTTATTTATCGAGTTTCGTGTTATTATATCTGCTTATACGCGCACGCGCGTACTAGGTAGGTATAATAACACGAAACTTGATACTGTTTATATGTAAACGGAGCGGCTTAATCAAATTTTGTTTATCTAAGCAATAACACATGTATACGTATTAAAAGATTCGTCGTTGTATCGCTCATTCTACATCTCCACGGTTTTCGTTCAAGTTTTACTACGTGCTATTTGACAGTTTCCCAAGCGGTATTACATCAGACATAAGGAAAGAAAAAGTGCGCATTTTAGAAACGCGGCGACTCTGCCTCTTTGTGACGCAGATGTTTTATCTTTTCCTTCTCTCTTCCATCTTGTTCTCACTCTCTTCAGTCGATCGATTTATTGCTAAACGAATACTTGATTGTTTGCGCGAAATAATGTGTTACTGTACAGTGATGATATGTTGAGTTTCCTAAGATTAAAAGAAGTAACTATCGTTATCAAAATTAATTTACGCGCGAAAGTGAAACAATTTTTTAATATTTTTAATATGGAAAAGTGATATATATATATATATATATATATATATATATATATATATGTTTTCTGATAAGAGAATCACTTGCGCGCGTATCCTCTATTGTAGGATTTTATTTTAAATAATATATATATAATAATATATATTAAATAATATATATATATACATGTGTGTGTGTGGGGGGGGGGAGAGGGCGAGGCGGAACTCACTCGACAAAGCGGCGAAAGAATCGAACAAATTAAAAAGGAATTATTAATATTATCAATAGTATCTTTTTAGCTTGAGATAGTGAAAGGCGAAATTTTATTTATGAAAAATGGAATGATTATCAATGAGTGAGTGTGGAAAATTGTAAAGAACGTAAGTTCGCGAAACGAAGCAAAGATAAAAATCCCTCGTTACGGAGAAACGAATACAAAAAGAGAAAGCAGGAATCGTTGACACGTGCGCGCTTGTCGAGAGGAAACATCTCGTTTTCCCCGCCATTGAGGCACGTGCTCCACGCGCGTGCACCCACGAGATCTATCGATCTCGTTAATCGCGAGGAATAAACCAACTAAGGCTAGCGACAAAAGATCGCGCAGTTGTCTTATTACACGCATTTATCGTTAATATTATATACTAGTATTATTATTGTTGTTGTTGTGTTGTTGTTGTTGTTGTTGTTGTTGTTGTTGTTGTTGTTGTTATTATTGTTAACGTCTAAACGTAGTTTATCCCTCTCTTCTTTTCTCACGTTATTGGTCACAGTCTCGCGGCGCTTCCCTCTTCGTTTCTCACTCTCTTCCTCTCTCTCCTTGTTTCCTAAATCTTTTTCCCCTCTCTCAGTGCCCAGCCTATATAAAGTGCCTCGGTGACTCGAAAGCATCTTCATTCTATACGAGAAGACAGTCTATGTATAAAGTCCCGAGGACACCCGGACGCGTATAACTCGGTCACTGAAAGAGAGCGTGCGCGCGCGTGAACACGCTCGTGTATCCTGATACGTATCTCAAGTGGAAAAGGAGATCCCCGACGCGAAATTTCATTTTCTATTTAACGTTTTCAAGCTCAACGCCGTCGAATTACTTCGTCGCGCTCATCACGTTCGTCACGTTAACGTTCCCGCGAACATCCCTGCGACAGCGCCGTAAAATTGTGTGTTATCGGAGGAAACGCTCCGCTCCGTTTCGCGCCGCCTCACATAGTGAGTAAACGCGTGCGCGATTTCACCACGTGCAATCGTAACGACGCAACGTGTACGAGAATCGAGGACTCGCCGCTACACGATTCTGCAGACGGTATAAGCGGGAGGAAAGTTTGGGATCAAACTCTGGAATCGTTTCGTTTTGTCTACGTACAAATGGAAATGTCGAGTCCGCGCGCGAAAATCAGTTACCGCAATGTGAAAATATTCGTCATCGTCACCCTCGTCGTTATATTGTACTACCCTGCTCTCATCGATACGGCGGTAGTCAATTCGGAGGTAAGATTCGTCTACGAATGCATTAATCGAAAATGAAGAACTAGATGAAACGAAAGGAAAAGAAGGTATGAAAAGTCTGGTCGATTTGCTATCCAGAGAGAGAGGGAGAGAGAGGGAGGGAGGGTGGGAGGGATACATACATAAGAAGAGAAAACAAAGCTTCTGATCCGCAACCGTTGAAACCGAAAGTCTTGTGGTCACGGTTCGCATCGAATTTCTATGGAACGGGCGGAGGAAACAACGCGAAGATCCTTTTCTCGGGAAATGTAGAGATCATAGAATTTCCTTACCTCGAGCACGTAGCACGATTTCAATGTATAGCCCGCCGATATATATTGTCCCTCAATCTCAACGTGAATCGAACGAGACGAATCGATTTCGATCACGATTTCGTCACAGGATCAATCGGACGGTGTAAACGCTTGTAAGGCGACGATTTCACCCACTTCACTCGCGACTCCGCGAGTAGTCGTTTAGATTCAACGAATGATTTTCGCGGTGGAATCAATTTCTCCGTAGTAATATATTATATATGCGTAGTGGGAAGAGAGTAGAATATCAATCCTAGTAGGCGTACAACGCATTCGAGAGTACGTACGTATATATACGTTTGTTAGACACTCGGCATATCGATGCGCTGGCAGGTAGCGGCTGGCGGCTCGAGGCTCGAGTAGTTTCATTCATGAATCGACTCTATCGAGTCGCGGCCTCAAGAATGTGCGATCGTCTTCCTTCGGCACTGTTCGTCGCTCGCTATTTGATAAAGGAATGAAAAAAAATTGAACGAATCGCATAGACATAGGCTCTACAAACGCTCGTAGCAGCTGCGAGCGAGTGTCGCAACGAGATCATATGACGAATTCCTGAAAAGATGCAAGGTCTATAAATTTAATTATACAATAGACTATAGAATACAATTCGCTTTTACATCAGCTTTTAATCAAGTAAAAAAAGTCAATATTCATTCCACATGTTTGTTGGTTGTTAAATTAAAATCGCTTTGTTAATTGCGTGATTGAATCGATGAGGAGATGCTCGATGGCTTTTCTTCTTTCGGACAAATACCAAGTGTACATCGATCGAACATTTGATTTTCATTTTGAGACGTGCAACGCAATCGAAAACCATTGTACGTGTGCGATATAATAATATATTTGTATAAAAATCTTTCCTGTATGTCCTATTTACACACTAAGCTGAAAATAACGACGAAAGATTTTAGGAGAAGACGACAAAGTGATGATATCATGTGAGAGGCAGTATCGCGTTTGACACGAGAGGCTATCGAGTCCGCGAGTTTGTAGACTGTGGTATTGGCGTCTCTTCATTCAGGGAATAACGTTTGCGCATCATTTACCGTTTTGAGCGGTTAACGTCACTGGCGCAACGTGCGTCACTGCATCTTTCTCTCTTCTTCTTCTCGCGCCTGATTCGCGCATTGCTAGAAATGCACGAGATTTCGCGCAAAACGCTTTTAAAATAATTTATCAAAGTCGTCGAGAATCCAAGTTTTTTTTATGTTTTACTATAATTGCAATTGATTTTGGAATTAATTAACTTGTAGAAATTTATATGTAATAAGATCACCGCTGCAACAATTAACTACGAATATTTTATGTGCGTTTGGTATATGAATATAATATAAATGTATAAATATAAATATAAATATTTGTTTTGTGTGTGCATACATACATACATACATACATACATACATACGCGATTAATAACTCTTGAGCTAATTGTAGGAATAACGTTACTGAAAAGAAGAAAGAAAGGATTTTTTTACATCGATTGAGATTTTTGCGCGTGTGCGTAAATAAAAGGCTTTCAATAATTTTATACGATACTTCGATTCGAGAGAAAGCAAAGGGGAGGGGAGTCCACGATCGTTAAAGATCGAATCGTCAAGTAAATTGTACATTGAATAAAACAGCTTTTAAGTTGCGCTTCTTTCGCGCTTACTCTCTACACAATGGTCATAACGTAAGGCTGCAAGGTAACAGGCTGAGCCAATCATAGACCCTCGCTGGTTCTTACGATCGCACCTTACAGCCTCATGTTACGGTAGAGTAGGCTTAAGGATAGTGGCACGTAGTGGCACAAAGCGTAATCGACGTTTGCTACTGCACGCTTACGCGTTATTGCCCTACATTCTCTACCGTGATTGGCCGATTCGCTTACCGCTTATGTTTTTTCTACGTGTCAGAGATAATTGCCAAGAGACGGAGTCTTAGTCAAGATGCTAGTGTTGAAAGATTTTGTGTCATTTTTATTTACATAAAAAATAAACGATATATTTAGATTGAGTTAAAGTCATTAGGCACGTTAGGCATTTAACACTAGAATTATCAAGCACGTCAAAAAATGACGGATTTCAGATATTTTTCTTTAAAATTATTAACATGTATTGGTATATTTGTAGGAATTTATGATGATTTTTAATAAGATGGAACAACTGTGTTATATCTCTCTATTTGTTTCCTTTCAAATGTTTTAATTATCATCTGCCTAATGTATACCTAAATACACCAAGACCCGTCAAAATGGGACGAGTCAACGCCGGTAGCTCTAGTGTCAATCGAATAAAAATCAATTGTGCGGCTCTCTGTACGTTAAGAAAAATACAAAATAAAAAGTAATGCAAATACGTTTCTAATCGCAACAATTTGGTATGTTTAATTACAGAAGCCATTACAGCGGGTATTGCTGCAAGATTTTAGGAACGTAAGGATTCCACGAGCTACGGAAGATAGTGATGAGGCGCCAAGACGATTTTGTTATAACGCGCCCTGCGGATGGGCGGTCTACAATCCGTATACGCGTAACATCGAGTATTTTATGAAAAACACGTGAGTGAATCATGATTACTACTACATTATTAACGATTACGGTAATGTCAAGAGCATTTCGATACGCCTCGAGAGACAATAACGCATAACTAATGATAATAATAGGATGAATAAATTGAAAAAGAATTGTCATTAATTACAAATTTCATTTACATAAATTAAAATAAAAATAAGAATTTTTTAATGTAAAACTTGAAAATTTTCAAAGAAAATTTAAAAAGAAAGTGTCGAGAGATACAGATATAGAGAATGGACACGCAATCGGGGCAATCGGGGCGTACAAAAATATCACGTAGAAAAGTTGCGGGTCGCGATTTTCGACACGTTCGACACGTGTCGTATGTGGTTCGTTCATTCTTGATAGATTTCTTGATTTGATTTGCGCAGTTGCGAATGCCTGGATGAAAGCTACAAGTGCGTGCGCGTTGGGGACGATCTGTCCGCGAGCGCGTACGTGTACCGCTGCCGCCAAAACACGACAGCGGAGGACATCGAGCCTCCCGGTGACTCCATGTGAGACGAGGTCGGTGGAGATCATCGGAACCAACTCGGTTGCCGCCATCGGTTGCCGTCCGTCTTCGCGATCCGTCGTGACTCCAGCTCTTTTCGATTTTCCGATAATACCTTTACCACACGTCTCGAAAAGGATTTTCTTCTTGATATATCGTTTTGTTATTAAGAGACTTACGACCGATCGAGTCAAAATGACACCGATTCCTTGTCTATCGATTATTGTCAACAAAAGATATTACGTCTTGTTGTTAATTTTTGATGCAAATTTCAGTTTTTCTTCGATTCTGGCTTCCGAACTCGCTCGGTCATAAACGCGGCAGCGTTTGCGGTAGTTTCTTAACGAATACCAAGCAGCGATTAACCCTTTAAATGTCGGTAACGTCAATAAGCGACGACAGTGCAAGTTTACCGGTATTTAAAGGATTAAAAAAACAACCAATCCTATTGATCATCGATATCATCGTACTTTTCATCTTTGTATTTTTTCTATTTTTTTTTTTTTTTCATCGCAATGTACTTCAACTTTCATACTCATCCATCGATTCGAATTCGTCTTCGAGGATCGATTTGCGCCCAAGTACATGATTCGAATCAAGTGAAATTTTTATTTGTTTCCGATTGACTCGTAACACGTAAAATTGTACAAATGTTTGATATTATTATATTTAGCGCTAAAAAGTAGACTACTCGTCTCGATTGTCGGACAGTATATTCGATTCTCGATGCGATCCTCGTACTCGATTTGGAGGAAAGCGTAAAATCAATTTTGCGTCAATTTGATACATGATTTGTTAAATACATGCGTTAAACAGGTATAAAATAATACGGATGAATATATCTTTGACAACACCAGCGAAACATTTTTTTCTTATATTTTCTTACATTTTCTTACCTTTCTTTGTACTTAATGACGCATTCAAAAAATAATTCTCTCTTTTCGTATAATAGTAGTAATAGTAGTAGTAGAAGTAGTAGTAGTACGAGTAGTAGTAGTAGTAGTAGTGGTGGTGGTGATGGTGGTGATGGCGGTG
>JANQDE010000086.1:723078-748953 GCA_037157785.1 Cephalotes varians
TGATACAATACCATATGAAAAAAATAATAGGAATTTTAAGAACTGACAAATGTTAAATATTATGATATAAATTAATATTTTACTTATATACGAAAAATTATTTTCACTTATAAAATAGATAGATGCCTTTCTTTTAGATAATATGTATATATATTGTATCTATAAATCTATCTTGGAGAAAATAAGCTTCTTTAGTTTAAAAAAATACGTACAAACGCTAAAATATTGACAAGAAAAATAATATGGATTAAATAAAAATAACAGGAATTTATTTATATTGAATAAAAAGTTATTAGCACATGTTCCAAACTAAAATATAATAGAAAAGTTATACAAATTCTATATGCAAACATAAAATACATATTACATCTATTTTATAATACAGTAAAATATTAGCTACGATTAACAAACATGTTTTTGTTATTCCAATAAATTTGTTTTTAACTTCAAATTTCAATTTACTTTTAAATCGTTATATATTTTTGTTATCAATCAATCTTTTTCGGTGAGATATCTTTTGTATGAAAATTGTACTCGCGTAAATCTGCATCTTCATTGAAGGAATTGTAACGCAAGTCATTATCATTTTACTTAAAATAATTTTACGATAATTATCCATTAAAATAACTTGAAAAAATTATATTAGGATTTGAAATATATCTTATATTTTTCTGCCAAGTTAAAACGCACAAAATATATTATTGAAAGAAGAATGAACTTTTTATAATAAATGGAAATTATTTTTTTACACTTTTCATGTAGAAATGCATATTGATATTCCTGACAACAACAATCAAATATATATGTTAGCTTTAGTTTTCATTCAACTAAATCTTTTCACAAAATATAAAAAATATTGATATATGTGATACATGTGTGTATATATAATATAATATACTTATACGCACGGAAAAATAAAGAAATATATATGTGTATGTGTGTGTAAAACACTAAATATATATTTGTCTTTCACAAAATATGTCTAGTTAGAAAAACATACATATTCAATCTAAAAAAAAGCATCTAAATTTTTAATTATTAGTTTGCATTCATTATGGCACTGTTAGAACTTTGAAAATTTATGCCGATTCTTTCTTTTCTTTCCCCCCTTTCTATACAATTTTTATCATTATTTATACATTTAACATTTGATCATCGTGTTACTTTCACAATTATTGTTTCTTCACAATACTTCTCATTAAATAAATGTATAATGTTAAACAAAATAAACATTATACAATATATATAGTGCATACACATGAAATTTTCCATATTCATTCAAGTGAGTCAGTTAACGTTATTGTCGTATTGTTGTAATAGATGTGAAAGAATTCATATTTCAACATAAAGTGAAAAAAAGTTCATTTTTTAACATGATGATAAAGATTAAAAAATTGCTATAATTTACACAAAACTTTTTCCTCTCCCTTTAGTTTAGAAATATGTTTAAAAATTACAAATATAGAATAAAAAAATATTTTTATTAAATATTAATATCTACTTAATATTACTTAATATTAAATATTAAATAATACATATTATGCAATATTATCAAGATTACAGATTAAAATTATCTTGTGTGTTTTCTTGTTTTTTCACATGGAGAGAGAGAAAGAGAGAGAGAAGAAGATATATTAAAAATAAAATTGAAAGTAAAATAAAAAATAAAGATAGAAACTGAAAAGCAAAAATTAAAAATAGGAAATTTGTTTATAATTTAATATTTATAACATTTATCATAAGAGAGAAATTATTATCTTATTATCCTTTACTTTATTTTCTTCATTGCTTTAATAAATTTCCATCTCTCTATCATCTTTGCTTGTAATATAAAATTAAATAAAAGATAAATATGAGAGAAAAAATAATATACATGTTAACAGTAGTCGTAATATTTTGCACTCCGTGAATAATTTAAAGCATTTGAATTAAATCATTTACATTTTCATTTGTAAAAAATAGATGCGTTATAATGATGCTCTAGAAAATTTCATGTAATTTGCAGTACCATACAGATAATTACAATAATCACAGTTTCTTATAAATTCCCAATTATTGTAAAGTATAATAAATACGTCGATTTTTTGTGCCATTTTGTATATGTATAAACATATGTATATATATATATGTATATATATATATATATATATAATTGCACCATTGGATAAATGTACAGAAATGATGACAAATTGATGACCGACATTGATGACACGGAATTAATATCTTAATGATACGCATAAAGCGTAAATAATTTAATAAAGTATAATTGTTCTGCTTTGTAGATTAACACGATTATCTCATAGAAACTGGTATGTGCATATGGTGTATATGTGTGTGTGTGTGTGTGTGTGTCGCGCGCGC
Source organism: Cephalotes varians (assembly GCA_037157785.1). Lineage (NCBI taxonomy): Eukaryota > Metazoa > Arthropoda > Insecta > Hymenoptera > Formicidae > Cephalotes > Cephalotes varians. The sequence continues at coordinate 725,440 of JANQDE010000086.1, forward strand.
GCACGAACGCGTTTCTACTTTATCGAAATCTTTCACAAAGATCACTCCCCCCACAAAAACGTCTAATTAATTTTATCTGTTCACCAGTAAATTCTACTTTTGGTAGAAAAAAGTTCCATTAAACCTTTACTCTTTGGGGCACTCATTGTTGTACGCCAAATAAAAACGACGAAGTACAAGCGTACAACGTTTTAATCACAGATGTCAATTACGCGAATGAATTAAGTTGAATGTTGGTAATGATTATGAAAAGGTATTTGGATCCTATACCTTTTTGTTAATGTCAGTGTTCTTGCGTTTTCTGCCCCTTCCCCCCCTTGCTGCCTGGTCGCTACTCACAGGATGATTGGTCGTCTGCTCATTCTCTGTTAAGGCAGGAGTGTCTTTTGGACTAGTTTGACCAGCTGGCGCAGAAAATCTCTCAACGTATGTCGACCATTTTTCAGAAACTGTAACGCCTTCCCTTTCTCTTTCTCTACAGCCATTATCCACTGTTTCATCGCCTTCTGTATCTAATAGCTCCATCGTCATTTTACAGTCCTTTTTATACTGAAATAAAAAAAAGAAAGCTAGAAAGCTTGGAAGTTTGTGACTAAAATCTAATTGTATGTAGTGTTCAATGTAGCACTTATTAGTGACAATCCTAACAAATTAGTTTCACCTATGACATAGTTATATTGTGTATGTAATCATGATATACACGGTGTTCTTAAAATATTTGTCAAACTTTAGCACATTTTTATTCTCTATTTATTTTATCGAGTTTGCGTGAAGAACAATTGGTAGTCTTTCATAATCAAATATTTTAGAAACATCCTGTATATCCAAAAGAAAGTAAAAATGTGCTTATGTGATGTAATTTGTCAGTAATATTGCTATTACCATTATTACTAATTATAACTAATAAATCAAACATTTTAAAAAGTTACTCACTATATATATTTTGAAACAGTTTTCATCTGCCATTGCTTTTTCCGCCCTGCGTTGATACAACAATTCAACACTTAATCTCATATATGCTGTGGCGCATAATCCACCAGCTCCGCTATTTTCTTTAGGTTGACGTTGCTCCCTTTGGAATAAATCCATGCATTGTTGACAAACGGAATCTGAGACTAGGTGCTGCAACTGTCAGAAACATATAATTTTGCGTGTTTGCTCTTTTTCTTGTCATGAGATGTGATTAAAAGGAAAACAAAACAAAATTTACTTACTTGCCTAACGGCATAATTAACAACTTTGTCAAGAGTAAAGGCAATGTAGGCATGTATACCGAACATTTCTCGCAATGTGTCTTCATACGCTGTGCTTTCCATATTTCCGTCAAGGACATTTTTAATCATATCCAGAAAGGCAGGATAATAATCTTCAATTTCAATTTCACCTATGTCAAATATACCGATAACAAGTGTGATTAATATATCACGCGATGCGCAATAATCAATTGCCAATGCAATTAGTTTTGTGTGTGTGTGTGTGTGTGTGTGTGTGTGTGTGCGCGCGCGCGCGTATGTGGCAAATAAATTACTCACTTTTCGGTTTTAATCTTAAAGCGACCGCTGTACTTTCCTTACGCTGCTGTTTATACTTAGATTCCTCTTCGGCAAGAACTACTGCCCTGTCGTACATTTTTGTTAATCTCTCACAAAGTATATGATGTAACCTCAGAAAGAGGTACCAATTATTACTACCCATGAAAAGTGTATACGCTTCCTCGGGATCGCTCGAGAGAGCGTGCATAGGTACTTTGACATCGGGTTCATTTTTGCTAGTAATGGAAGTTGTATTTGGCGACACGGGAGCCTTACTCCTATTTGCTTGTAAACCACTCAACAACGCAGTAGTTGCCGTAGATTGAGAATTGTTACACGTTGATACATTTATATCTTCTTTCTCATCTATAGCAGAACAAAAATAGAATATGTATTCGAAAATACTCGACTTTATGAGATAACAATTATGAGATATAAAAAAAAAGTCATTTACCATCTTCGTCCCTTTCGTCATCGCTCAGTTCTTGCCGGGGATGGAAAAAAAGATCAGGTATAAAATGTTTCAACAAAAGTTTTATCCGTTGTTTGTCTTCTTTATGGATTGCAGTTTGCCGTTTGACGTGATGGATCAAGAGATTAGCAGCATCGTCCAATACAGACTTGTCTTTGTAAGGTAGAATGAGATGTGGACCACTATTCCCCTGACCATCGCCATTACCGTCGTCACCCTGTTCGTGCCTCTGTACAATGCATTAACACATTAAACAGTCGCGTAAACGAGAAAAAGAAAGGGGAGAGGAGGTAGGAAAGAAAGGGAAACAGAGGAGAAAAATAAGACTAAAATTAAAACACATATACCAACCTCATCGTATAACGTTTCGATTTCGTTGAACAGACTTTTAGATCTCAATGCTTTTACGTCATTTTGTTTAAAATTAATTCCCTGATGATCCAAAGATTTCAAGTAGTACTTTTCGTTTTGTTCTCTCCAGATTTTATTAAATCCCTTTTGAGCTTCCCGCCATTCTTCCTCCTTAGCCTTTAGCCGCCGGAGTACAACGGGCACGGCTACCACAGGATTTCTTTTGAGACCCTCTATGATATCGGGAGCTTTATCGCCATATATCCTTTTTATCGCTCGTTGATGAATTGTAGGAGAACAACCGCCCATACACTCATCAAGCTTATATTTCTGTACTTCCTCTGGAGTCATCCTGTTCATTTTCTTATGAACGCCCTCAAGCACTCTAATCGTCGACGCATTAGTCTCTATAACAACATCCAATTCAAAACGTTCATCCTCGCATCGATATATGGATTCTTCGTATTGCGTTTTCCTAGACAAATCAATGCACACATATCTCGTAATTGGCAGTGATATGAAAGAACATTTAGTTATGTTTCATTAGGTGCATAAATAAAAATGATCAATTACCTTGATGTTACAAATGTGCTGTCTTCCGACCAAGTTGGAAACGAAACCCACGTATCATTGAGGACTTCCTTACACAATTGCGTTCTGCCACTACATTTTGGCTGAATGTACGATTTTGGTAATGCGCAATATGACGCTCCCAGTCGCTTGCACGCCGTATAATCAATTTCTATCGCCAAGTCACCTTGCGGACGTTCCTGGTGACTACGTACAATGCTGTTTGGGAAAGTTTCTACTCCTATGGAGTTTCCTGCGTTTGTCATCGTTGTGCTGGACGAATCGGATAAATAACCGAGAAAATCTTTGAACCAACGTAATAATTCAGGAAAACGGCCGAGAAAAGGTGTCACCAGTTGAATAAGTTCTGATTTCGATATTATTTCTTGATTGAAAAGCACAAGGCATCGGAGGAAGTTTTCGTAGACGTCTTGCGATCTGAGCGCTTTTCGAACCTATCGAAACACCGCTCACATTTATTTGAGAAAACTTGTTCGCGGAAAGCAGCACAGTTAAAATAAAGAAATTATAATGTGATACTTGATGCTCACCTTATCAAAGAAAGCATAGTCATTCAGAGTACCGTATTTGCCAGCTTCCGCAATGGAAATATCGCGCATCGAAGCCACTTTGTGCTTTTTCGAAGGTGGTGGCCCATGTTGTATATGATGAGAATTGCCCGCAGTTGTCGAAGTCGAAAATGACGGACTCCTTTTCAACTGTCCTGTACTGTGTCCGCATTTCTGGCCGCTATTGATATCTCTTATGCTCGATCTATCCCGCTCTCGTTCTCGTTCTCTATGATCTCGATTGTCGCGTTCCAATCCAACCGTACTGTTAGCTTCTCGAAGCTCTCTCGATGCAGTACCAGAATTATTATAAGGTGTTTTAAGTCCAATTGGTTTCTTGACAATCGCCGTATGATCATTAATTGATGTCGTCTTATTAGTCTGAAACATGGCAGACTAATAGGAATCAAAACTGACTACTTCAATCCACAAAGAAATAGCTTTCTCGACGACAGAAAGTGTGAGCAAAAAGGAAAACAAAAAGAAAAGTTATATGGCGATATTCTCTTCCTTTATCTTGTGTGTAAATAAGGGTCAAGAAAACGAATGTGAGTTTAGAGCGTGATATTACTTATAATAGGAGAAATACGTATTTTATAAACATCATCTTCCCATTTGCACTCCCCTCTTCTCGCACGTGTATACATTCCGCTACCAGTTTTACAAAAACAAGAAACACATGTTCCCATATGTATGTTTTTATTACAAACGTATTCGTTTAAAAATCCATATGTATAAGACTGTATTACTTTAAGACAATTACTTAGTGCAGATTGTAATTTTCTAAAATTAAAATCCTATTTCGTCGAAAATATCATTTTGTTCTATTGTAAATAAGCGTCAACTCACCAACGAACTTTGCTGATTAGTAGCATCCGGCAAAAATTGTCCAAACTCGGCAAGCAAATCTTCTTGATTTTCAAATAATTTAGCAACTTGGCTATAAACTTCCGCTTCTGTCAAGTGTTTTGTTCCACTTGTCATACTGGAACTTGTACCTCCCATATGACCAGATTCCTTTAAATTTCGCTGTTCTTTCTGATACGTATGCAATATCTCCAGAAAACGTTTGTATTTGTCTGGTTGACCTTGGAATCGATTCTAACGAAAATAACGTAATTTTATATTTTATACATGTTTCGTTATCTTTATTATCTTCCACTTAAGTATATCTCGTGTGATCATTTTTTCTTATTAATAGCTACCCTACCTTTATTTTATTGACATAGTTTATCGCATGGTTAAATTCAACCGGTTGGCTTTGTTGCGTTTGCCCACCAGTTGATACACCATCTGCTTGACTTAAAGCCTGACTGACAGCTTGCGCTTGTGCAGTGCTAACGTGTGAATTATTGTACACTGATACTGGCGGCGGTGAAGGCGCGTGAACAGTTAAGCTATTAGTTGTAATACTGTTTGCCAAAGTATGATGTATATTGCCTGACCTAAGAACAATCGATGGAGCTATAGGTATCGCATCTTTTTTTCAAAACAATACAATATATGTACAGATTTGGCGAAATGCTTACCCTTGCATTATTTGTAAAACGGGAGGTGCTTTTGCAGGTTGCGTGGGTGGACTAGCTACAGGAGGTGAACCAACATTCACCGTACAATGATGCTGTGATAACGTGGCGGTGTGCGTTGCTGTTGGACTGGGCATACTGACGGATACTTGGAAAGCATATCCTTGCTCATTTGCTTGTACTTCTATTTTGTAGCCTGGTGGGAGAAATGTATTGAAACCAACGATGAGTTCGGGATGTCCTTTGAAGAGATGACTCACTCGGGTTATAACGCCCGGAGTATCTATACTTTGAGATTTGAATTCTTTCATAATATCTAAGAAGTCATTGTACACCTACAAATAAAAAGATTTGCGTTAACACAATAAAAAATGCTAAGCGTTTCTTTTTGTATTTATTTAGTATTCCGCTTGCCGAACGATCAAATGTGATTGATCGAATCTATAAATAACAATCGCTCAGCAAGCAAGTTAGCTTTGCCTGTTCGAATGCGCCTAATCTCACGTTTATTGTTATTTAACTTATATTCAATACATTTAATTTCTTGTCGGTCTCACCTGTGGTTGATCGCTAAATTTATATTTTACTTGATCCAAGTAGGATAACGCATCTTCTACTTTTAGTCTCTGGAACTGTTGAGATCCACTTCCTCCTCCCAGATTAGAGCTGGGTGGAGTGGAAGCTAGCGGTGTTACATTACCAGAATGTACCTATAGTGACAATCAGTCTTATTTACAAATTTGTTACGATCGCCTAAGCACATGTTGCAGACATGTTTATGCTTTTGTATGCATGTGCATGCGTGTAATAAAATAAAAGAAAAAAATAGATAACGCAAACCTTATGCCTTATTGTCGATTGCTGTTGCGTATGGACTTGATTTTGTGATCCTGATGTAGGTTGTTGGGAAGCCATTGTATGACTATTGCCACCACCTATTCCACTATGCAAACCGCCACCAGTATTTATATTGCTATTGCTACACGTAGAGCCAAGTCCTCCCGCAGAGCCACTCGCCTGCTGTATATACAACATTTATATTACAATATTATCTATTTATTATTATTGATGTTGTTGTTGTTGTTGTTGTTGTTATTATTATTATTATTATTATCATCATCATCATTATCATTATCATCACACACTTTACCTTGATGGGAGATGGTGCTGCGGTTGGCACAACAATCGCTCCAGTATATTGTTGTTGAGCTTGTGCAGTGCCAAACTGTATACTTGCTGGCATTTCTTTCGAAGTAACAGATCGAACCGCTTGACCAGGTACAACAACACCTATTCCACTGCTGGTGTGGTAATCTAAACTACCTCCTCCACCGCCTAAGCCACTTGCCGCGCTCACCGACGAGTGCTTCGCTGATGGTGATGCTACGTCGTCCAGTCCGCGAACACGTTTCATCGCAAATCACATTGGATGTGCTGAAATGAAAATAATTCCAGAAGAGGTTTATTCCTTCTCCGTTTTGCAATTTAACTTATATTTTCAGTAAAGATAGAAGTTTAGACATTGTTTATTCATAAATAAGAATTTGACTGACACATGGTAAATTTTCTCTCGGATGGCAGATTTTTTATCTTGTAAAATTAGGTTATTTACAAATATAAAAATGATAAATTGTAAAATAACGTGTGAATTAAAAGAAATGATAACAAGTAACAATAAAAATATATATCATCTATAAAAGAAATGGATTGAAAACAAATTTTTATCGAAAGATTGATATTTGATACGTTCAGTGTTGCCTGCCCCCTTGCCCCCCCACACACACACGAGCGCGTACGCACACGCACGCACTTGTATGTCCTCTATCTCGATATTATACATAGTATTACATACATTTTTAACATCACTTGCATTTTGTACATGTAATAATAATGATGTGTTGTCGATGTTGCTTATATGTCAAAGCTTGTAAATTTTAATAAAATCTTGAAACGTAAAGCTAATGATTTATTTTTAGGTTAATTTAAATTCACATTTATATTTCTGGTAAATTACATTTAATTTTGAATTATAAATAAATCTGAGACACACACAGAGAAATATCTCTGAGAGACATCTGAATATTTGAATACTGCTTTCAAGTAAATTTATAATCGTATAAATATAAGATATCTATAGACAATACAGAATATTACACAATAATTTTCTAAGCATAATTTCAAATATGGACATATACATATGTATGTGTGTGTGTGTGTGTGTGTATTTTTCATATTTAATGTTTAATCATTTTATCAAAGACTCTAGAAAAGATGGTTAAAAGTCATATAAAAATCTATTAAAATTCTTTTAATTCTTAGCGCAAGTTATTCCAAATAAATAAATCTGTGCGTGAACATTAGAGAACATTCTACACGAGTTTCAAAAGACGTAAGAAAATGCAACGTGTGAAAACTATGTAAAGTTAGGTTATACAGAAGATCTCTCAGGAGTGAAACTCTACTCAATCTCATTTTCGGACAATTTCATAATTGTTTGAAGCTGAATTCGGCGAGTATGCGTAAGGGTTCATTTTTATCAGTGGAAGTGGAGATTCTGTGACATAAACGGTAATATTTTGCGACGAAATTGAAACAAGTTTATCGCGGAGCAACGCGCGAGCCTCGAAACTTGGAGACACAAGCGCGTTACAAAAATAAGTTATAAACTCGTGCTAGCTGTGAGTGAGTGAGTGAGTGAGTGAGTGAGTGAGTGAGAGAGAGAGAGAGAGAGAGAGAGAGAGAGAGAGAGAGAGAGAGAGAGAGAGAGAAGGGAAAAGAGAGAGGGAGGGAGACCCAATCGAGCTCCGTTGCAGAATCGTCGACGCGGTGCCGCGCATATGTAGAAAAAAATCGTGTCGAACACGCGATGAAGTTGAGAAACGAGCAGATAATTGTCTCGGACGTAGCGGTCACAGGCGGACGTCTCTTCTCTCGTTTTTCTCTTTCTCTCTCTCTCTCTCAAACACTCTTTCTCCGTACGTACCAATTTCCATCTGAAAAAAACACGTTCTACGTTATCTCCCACGTAGGTTTCGTTGTACAAGTACGACGAGGGATACAAGCGGTGACGTCGTCGGATCGAGATACGTCTCTCCGTTGCGTCGTGAGTCGTGCACTGGCGTCGCCGACTCTTCTCTGGACTCCCTCGAGACTTTCGATCGCGTCGGTGGCCGGCTTGGATTCCTGCTGCGTATGCACGCGCGAAACTTGCGCCGGTACAGTCCGCAGTCTACCGTCCCCGTCCCCGTCCGCACTCTCAGTCACCGTCGACTGCGTCAATGCCGCGAAATTCCAAGACGTCGCACGTTTCTAAACACACACTCTAGCCGGCCCCTTGTACGTTACGCAATATTCTACGTAAATACATAACGCATCCCTGAGGCGGACTCCGCGACAAATAACGTACGTCCGCACCGCGTGCGGTCACTTCCTCCGCGAAGCGCCACCCGCCACCGACGACGACGCCGCCGTCGCCGCCGCCGCCGCCGCCGCCGCCACTACCGCCACCGCCAAAGGAGACACCTTCGGCTCGTACACCCTCCGTGCGTATCACCAGTTTCTTCTGTTGCGGTCGAGCTTCTCAACGGAGTATAATCGACCCTTACACTACGGAGCTCTCCTTTTCTCTCTCTCTCTCTCTTTTCCTTTCCCTCCCTCTCTCGGCGTCTCTCCACCTCTCTCTATTACTCTTCCGTCCGCGTTCGCGCGTTCGCTCCGTTCACACACACACACACACACACACACACGTACGCATCCGCGTACACAGTACCATACGCGCGCGCGCGCGCGCACTCCTTCTCTCTCTCTCTCACCCCGTTTTATTCCCTCTCTCTTTCCGTTCTCTCTCTCTCTCTCTCTCTCTCTCTCTTACTTTCTCACTCTGTTTCTCCTCATGTACTCGACTTCTCCTTCCTCTCACGCAATTTCTGTGTGTTCCACACCTATCTTCCTCTCTCTTTCTCTTTTTTAGTTCGTTGTTTTTTCACGACTAAAAAATCGACAAAGCCTTAACGGGCCGGTCGGTCCGGTTGCCCGTAGGAATTCACTGTGTTGTCGCTTCCACGAATACGCGCGCGCGAGATTACTCCTCAGCAACGGCGAAATCTCGTAGTATGGGTAAACAAACTCAGGATAATGTACATCTTTTGCGTAAGCGAGAAGCGCGCGTTACATCGGACTCGTTGGATTCACCACACTTTTCCACAAGACGCGTACGTGAAACCACCGAACCGCGCACCCTCGCACTTTCAGCGGTATAAGCCAAACTATTGGATTTTGTGATGGCAAACAAGGAACCGACTGGTCGTGTAGCGGGACGGGAGACGATAGTGGGGGAAGGTACTGCGCAGGAACGTATTGGCGCGACCAGCGGCGTCTCTGTTACCAACCACTCGGGTGCCTGCTACCGACTAGCGTCTCCCACGGCTCCGCCATCCGTGGCGCGACGAGCGATGCACGTCTGGTTTGGGACCGGGGAACTCGCGAGAGTGCCTTGCTGTCGGAAACGGTATCAGCGGCCGATCCACCATCGATTGGAGCTAATGATATTCAATGACGATACGCGAACGGATCCGAATTTATGGAAATTGGAGCATGTGTGTCCGAGTCGTCAACTATCGAACTCGTCTGATTGCCGCTTCCCAGACATTTCGATTTTCACCATTCCATTCGTAATCCACAATCAAGGGCGCGAATAGCGCGAAAGATCGCTACGATTGTGTGCACTTACGCGCTTGTCATCGCCAAATTTGTGCCGCGGGATCATTCGCAACGAAGTTTTTCTCTCTCTCTCTCTCTCGTTCGCGCGCGCGCGCTCGCGGAGTCTCGCGTTCAAAAAGATTTGATCGGAGCGAAGATAGAAACAATCTCGCTCGATTCGTAAATTCGACGGGATTGTTTTTACGTATACATGTACTATATCGATTGATATTTGTTGGTATCGCACAATCTACCGTGTAATCCAAATGTAAACGCGAAAGTGCGCACATTTCGCACGTTCCTCCGACACACGAATAATTCTCCGCGGTTGTCGTTACAAGCTCTATTTTTCATCAAAACGAAAATTTGCTCGACGAATATTCGAAATATGCGGCTAGACTATACGACGTGAGTATCGTTTCAACTTTTTCGACCTTTGTCGCTTTATCTCTTGAACTGTTCACGCAAACCTCGCACAACAAAAATGAAAATAATGTAACTAATGTAAAGCATTTGACTCGTACACATGCGCTTTTGATATACATCTACGTCCGAATACTATATTTTATTATTTCTTCTTTTCTCGTTCCATGCAATCGAGAGTACCTCGGCGGTACGCACGTCCCTGAGCTGTCGCATCGTTGCGCCGAACCACCGAGAGGCGCAGGGTGCAGCAAGGCGCAGAGAGGGAAAGAGGCGTATGCGCGTTTCCCCGCGACGGCGATCACGCTATCACGCAGCCAACAGCTCACCCAGCTGTTCCAAGAGACGAGCGAACTCCCCATTATAATCTGGGTCATGGGAACTGCGCAAAATGGCCCTCTGCCACGGCAAGATCGCGCCGTTTGTCGAAAGATCGTCGGTGACATTACAATTTTCAATACGCGCTCTGTTGCACGCAGGACTTTCCAGCTTTTCCTCACGTTTTATCGCTCACGCTGCGACGCGTAAACGCGAAAGTGAGGTGCGTTCGGAGAACGTGCTGTCAGCGCCATTGTGTCATTCTATTTTTATAGTTCTTCTTTGGTGGCCTGTGGATTTCCGACCGACTAAGGGTGCTTTCCATTTGGTGACATAAATCGACACAAATATCGTTCTGTCTTTGTTATTTATTGAATGCCAAGAAAGATAGAACGATGTTTGTGTCGACTTGTGTCATCAAATGAAAAGTACCTTAAGTCAGTCACTGTACTAGTCACTGCTTTAATTCTTATCGTTTATTAGATATAAATAAGGATAGAACGCAATAGCGCTGATAGCGCTCTCAGAGCCATTGAAATATAATAATACCGGAACATACCCTATGCTGTCTATGCTAAACATGATCCGAGAGAGAGAGAGAGAGAGAGAGAGCGTGTAAAGTGATATCTTTATCCCTCTCTAAACTATACTATGCATGCGTGATAGACGATAGTGGGATCGTACTGGATCCACTGAAATATAATAATACTGGAACGAGCGCGACCCTATGAATAAGTGTGATCCGAGAGAGAGCGTCCAAGGTGGTATCTTTAGCCTTCTCTAAGCTATACTACGCATGTGTGGTAAACGATAGTGGGGATCGTACAGTCTCGTTTTATAAAAGATGGTTACGTGTATCCAATAAACGTTACAAAGAAACTTTTGGCCAGATTGTACTAAAAAGAGACAAAGATACCACTTAAGACCCTCTTTGTCATTTCACGACACTAGCGCCCGCGCTCGTTCCAGTATTATTATATTTCAGTGACTGGATCATAGAGAGGATCGTATCCATCGACATGGAGACCTGGATCGCTGATTGAGGTGATGGGGGTAGAGACACGCGTGGAGTGAGAGACAGATAATAGTAATAACTTCCTTCTCTGTCTATCAAAGCCAATCAGCCCCCCACCAAAGTCTGATTGGCTTTAATAGACAGAGAAGGAAGTTAATACTATTATCTGCCTCTCACTCCGTGCCGGAGCCATTAGAAAGCAAGACGGTGATTGGCCACCGCGTTGCCGCGTTGTCGCTTTGCCACGTCCTGTGTGCCAGAGCTATAAAGCAGTAAGACGTAAGCAATAAGCGAATTGACCAATCACAGTAGAGAACGTAATGCGATTCTCAACTGTGATTGGCTAATTTGCTTACTGATTACGTTTTACTGCCTTATGTTTTGGGTAAATTCGTTTATGCAGTCACTGCTGCAGAAGGTATCATTTATCTTTGTTTATGTCCAATAAACAATGAAGATAAAATGATACCTTCTGCAGCAGTGACTACATAAACGAATTCACCCTTTTATATGTGCCATGGGCTTAAGTCCCGGTCTACAATAGGTGTAGTAAGCCTTAAGCCTTAAGAAATTAACCAATCACGATCGAATTTGAAGAGAAAAATGAACTATGATTGCTCAATTTCTTAAGGCCCGGTGTCCACGATGCAAGAAATTGGTCCAAGATCTTGAACGGAGAGAGGATTAACCAATCGCATTGATCAAGTGATCGAATTATTCAAATGCGATTGGTTAATCCTCTCTCCGTTCAAGATCTTGGACCAATTTCTTGCATCGTGTACACAAGGCCTAAGGCTTAGCCTGGATCCTCATGCAGACACTGGCGCTTTGACACCGAGCGCTGATTGGGTAAAGTGTTGTTTTTACTAAAAACTTTCTAGAAAATTTTTACTAAAACAACACTTTACCCAATCAGCGCTCGGTGTCAAAGCGTCGGTGTCTGCATGAGGATCCAGTCTAAAGTGTTGTTTTTACTAGAAACTTTTTAGAAAATTTTTACTAAAACATCACTTTATCCAATCAGCGCTCGGTGTCAAAGCGTCAGTGCCTGTTTGAGGATCCAGGCTTAAGGCTTACTACACCTATTGTAGACTGGGACTAAAGCCTGTATCAGACTACAGATTAGAATTGAGATTGGATTGGAATTTAACCAATCAGAAGAACGAAAAACAAACTAAAGTTTAGTGAACTTTGCTTTGATTGGTCAAAAGCCAATCCAATTTCAATCCTAATCTCCAGTTTGATACGGGCTTTAAATAGAGATTGAGATTGAGATTGTATTGGAATTTAACCAATTAGAAGAAAGAAAACCAATCTTTAGTGAACTTTGCTTTGATTGATCAATATCCAATCTAATCTCAATCTCAATCTGTAGTCTGATACAGGTTTTAGGCCCTGTATCCACGATGCTAGAAATTGGTCCAAGATCCATTAAGGTTAGAATGAATAGACGGAGATAGTATATATATATATATATCTTTCTCTCTCATAGCATTTTATCACAATCGCTCATGTCCGGACTCTGATATAGGGTCTCTATATATTACATATAAGTAAAAATAAGAGATATAAGAATAAAACATTTCATAATTGTCATCGGTCAAAGGCAGAAAGATTTCATCGAGAGATTTTGAGCACTCAATTTGTATCGCATATAGATACACATTTTTACTACATATAATCTTTTAACCACTCTTGATGCAACGCAACGTCGGAATAGTTTAGAATTTGAGATATGTATTTATTCCATGTAGGGTCATTAATATGCTATAAAAAGTTTAACCAAAAAAAGTGATATTCGGTCAAGTCAATTGTTTTATAAAGATGATCAGAAAAGTTGTTGTGGGAATGTCTGGTGGTGTCGATAGCGCTATGACGGCTTTCCTACTTAAAAACAAAGGTAAGAATAAAGAAAAATTTTAGTTTTAGCTCTTTTATTAATATATATGTCTTAAAAATCAATCTTTTTTTAAGGATTTAACATCACTGGGGTATTTATGAAAAACTGGGACATTAGAGACGAAACAGGAAAGTGCACAATTGAGAAAGATTATGGCGATGCTCGTTGGATCTGCGATAAATTAGAAATTCCTTTGATACAGATTGACTTTGTTAAAGATTATTGGAACGAGGTCTTTAGGTACTTGGATTTTTTGGCAATTGCGAGTAAAGACAGTATTATTTTTACTTTAATTTTTCCAGTGATCTGATAGAAAAGTATCAGAATGGATATACTCCGAATCCAGATATTTTATGCAACAAGAATATCAAGTTTGATAAATTTTTTCATTTTGCACGTAATAGATTTCAAGCAGATGCAATTGCAACTGGTCATTACGTTAAAACAAGCTTTGGCCCTTATCTAGAGAATTATAAAGCAAACACTAGCAAGTATTAAGTAAAATTAATCCAGCAATTAAATATTTCTTAATGCAATGATAATGTGACTATTATAATTCTGTAGACGTACGTTTATTACAGGCACAAGATAGCAATAAAGATCAAACGTTCTTCTTGAGCCAAGTACCACAAAAAACCTTGAGACATTACATGTTTCCTCTTGGAAATTATTTGAAGAATCATGTAAAGATGATGGCTATACAAGCAGGATTGTGCCAAATAGCACGGAAGAAAGAAAGCATGGGTATTTGCTTTGTAGGGAAACGTGAGTTTCAAGATTTTATTTCAGAGGTAAAAGATATGTTTGTTTTAATGCCGATTGCTTTCGACAAGATAACATAAGATGAATGATTTTATAACGATTGCAGTATATAATAGATAAACCTGGTGACTATATAGATCTGGATACTGGACTGTTGATAGGTAGACACAATGGCATTCACAAACGAACAAAAGGACAAAGATGTAAAATTGCTGGCTGTCTCAAGTCTTATTATGTTTTTAGCAAGGATCAAGGGTCAAATATTATTACAGTGGTAATGATAGAAAAACCGTGATAGAAGATAAACAAAAATTTTATTGAAAATAAATTAAGATTTGCTGATAGTATTTATAGTATTTATTCTTTTTATGATGGCATGTGATGGTGTTTAGGTAGATGATACAACTCATCCAGCATTATACACTGACTTTTTGATAACGCGAGAAATTCATTGGATCAACGAGGAGCCGCGCGAATTGAGATGGAACAACGGAGTGTTGAAGTGTAACTTTCGCTTTCAACATAGAAATCCATTGATCGCTTGCAGAGTATACAAGATATCTAGCGGTCGCTTGTTTATCCGTCTTGATGCACCTTTACGAGCGATTACAAAAGGACAGGTAATTTATAGCGAAAATGTAATCTAATAATGAAAATGTATCCTTAGGCTGATGATAGATAACGTAAACGCTTACGTCTGTCTTAGTCGTGGACGTAAAGTAAAGGCAAAGAAAAACATATATGTAATCGCATCCACACAATAACTTTTTACAACTTACGTGTACGTTTTTTTCTGACTGATTTATCTATTTTTACTTTTACAGTTTACTTTTACAAATTAATTTGCGATCGGTATATCAACTAATTTAAACATTAAAAAAATTCGTATAATGAACTTGGTCGATGAGGATACGTCTTAAAAATATTTGACATTTATTTAAACACATCCTTTATATGTGTAAATTTTTTAGTACGCTGTTTTATATTCTGGAGAGGAATGTCTGGGCAGTTCAATGATATCCTATGCAGGACCATCTTATTTTGCACTTGGACAGCAAAATTGTATAGATGATAATCGTTGGTATAAGACAGAGTTGGCATCTGTTAAAATTTAAATGTATGTACAAGTATATAAATATTTTCAAGATTTACTTAATAAAAGATTGAATTAATAAAATTAATGTTTCAATAAAACCGTTTATAAATTTATCCATTTGTAATAAGTACAATTATTTTGTACATTTATTAAACACCAATCTTCTCTTCTCTTTACTGTGGCTATGCGCGCAGAGGAAGCAGCTTTGCAACTGTTATAAAATTTTTAAATATAATTAGTCCTTGCTCTTAATTTCTTACTTAAATCTAAATGTATAACCAATTATATTAAAAAAATCTTACAACAGTTGCAAAGTTGCTTTTTCTGCTGAACGTAGCCATTCACAGTAAATTGAAGTTTTTAAATGCTTTAAACTTTCTAATATGTTTCGATAGAATGTAGATACTAATTGAAGTAACTCGTAGTTGCTTTTCGATTTTTCTAAGTAATATTTGTCATAGCATACTTCTCTCGACAATGTTATTCATGTTATTCAGATTACTCTCCTGTATTAATAACCATAAAAATTAGTTTTAATTTTGGAGAAAATTCAAGTGCGTAATTTTAAGAAAAATTTTTTTAAAAATGAAAGAGGAAAAGAAAGACAATTTAATTCCTAAAATCAAATGTAATTAAAACGTAAAAAATCTCTTATATATTATCGATATAAACGATTTCAGATAAATGATTTTGATGATAGAAATTATTATGGACCTGCGTTGTTTAAGAACATTAATTAGATGAATGCCGTTTATATTATATATCATCAAGATATTAACACGTGTCCGCAGTTTTGTTACACACACACACACACACGCACGCACGCACGCACACGCACACGCACACAAAAATACACACGACAAGACTTTAATAACGATGAAGGCCATTCCGCGGAAGATGACCATAAACGATTATAATAGATTTTGTTGGAACATTTTACCCAATTACGATGATTACCCCATTGAAGAAGAGAATAATGAAAGTGAGTAGACGACTTCAGCTAAAATATAGAACGATTCCACAATTCTAATCTAAATTCCAAAAAAGGAATAAGTTTTAATAGAAACGAATAAATATATCTTGCATTAGTGTGTCATTGGCATTGTATGCGTCTGTGTTATTTTTATATATCATATGAGTGTATATATAAAAAAATGTTGGAAGATATCAAGTTATAAGTTGGAACAGAATGATCGGTATGATGGATGAGATGGATTCAATAATAATACGGTCGTGCGTAGAATGTGAAATATGGCATATTGAACGATAACTGCAAGTTATTAAGGTCGATTGACGAGTAACTCGACATAAGGAGTGCGTAAAATGTCTCTCAACGTGTGCGTGCCATGTATAAAGTCGTGTCTCTCCGGCTTGATTGTTACTCTCGCGATTGTGATGTTGCGACCTTACATATGTAAATTATTTCTACACAAATGCTACTTGACAGATTTGCTTTTATAGTAGACGCTCGCGTACTCGACGAGTTAACACTCTTGCTTCGATCGGGGACGGGCACGTAATCATCTGTTTAGAATATTTTCGATTTTGACGCACATTTAATATCTTATTTGTCAGTTGCTGATTTTGAATAAAATTTTGTGCTTACGTCAAGAGTACGTTAAGTGTTGTTTAAGATTTGTGTTCAGTTTAGTGAATAAGCAATTGTATCGTTCGCAAGAGTAGGTTAAATGATCGGATGTACAAGTTACAACGCGAAAATTTGACAGAATTTTGTTTTTTTTAGAGTATAATTTGTTCTGAAAATCTATATAAACATATACAATGACCAGTTTACTACTAAGAAATGATTAGTGATTGTCCGTATACTATATACGTGCAATACTCCGAGTCTGTCATAAAATTATAGGAATAAACGGAATAGTGTTTTCTTTTTCTTTTTTAAACATAGTTTATTTCTTCTCGCTGAATTCGAATTGGTTGAGAAAGAATTGGTTCAACACCCACTTAGCATACTTTGATCGAATGGATGTCATAATATCTATACGAATATTATTCAACAGTTGCTCTTCAATTTTATTGTATTTACAGATAAAAAATTCTGTTGTATTCGTGTTTACGTATGCACGCGGAATATATTTCATTTTTCTCTACCCTTTTATACAAATTGATCGGTAAACGACTAATGGAAATTAATAGATGAATTTTATAGTTGCATATGCGCGCATGTGCGTGAAACGGAACGCACTTTATTCTTCTCTCTCTCTCTCTCTCTCTCTCTCTCTCTCTCTCTATCTATCTATCTATCTATCTATATATATATATATATATATATATATATATATATNGGTGTCTACCAAATACATGTAATATAGACGAAATGTGTGTGTGCGCGCGCGCGCGCGCGTGCGTGTGTGTACATATACTTCAACAAATGGCACGATTTATCTTGTTACAATTAAATGAAAGTATATAATTATTTTCAGAGAAAATGCAAAGTGGTAATAATTTGAACCAATTCAGCGACGATGACTTCTTCAGCGATGGACCATGTCCGTCATGCAGATTGGCTATCAATAAGGAAACCGGTAGACTCAAGTGTGACAAGTTCCATATTGTTTATTCTCTACACATTTCGATACAAATTTCTTATATTTTTAACAAGTGAGTGAATCTTTTACAAAACTCAGATGGTGTACAAGCGGAAGTGAAGCATGGCGTTTTCGTGTCAAACTGATGCTTCTTATACCCGCCGTATTGCTGCCAATCACTATAATGTTTATCGCTTTGTCACGATTTCAAGCCACAACCAAAGCCTCCAACTCACGCGCGGTTTCTATTTATGAGATGCAGGAACAGAACAAAAAAAAGATTGAGGATGATGTCTTTTGGCGTAAGTTCCATGACCGCGAATACACAATACTGAAAGAAAAAAAAAATATATATGTATATACATATATATACATTTAAAATTAAGTTTCCACTATTATATACGATAAACGTAACGATTTTTAATTAACAATCATTCATTTCAATGATGGAATTAAATCTATTCCGATATATAATAATACTTGTACAGAGTAAGTGACATTCCATTTTGCATTGTTAATAGACTAGATTAAACTAAGCTTAAAACTAAAAAACTTAATCAGTCTCATGACTGTTTATGATATTATATTAAATAACAGATATGAACAAAATATCTAAGTATCATGTAAAAGTATACATTCTTAACAAATCAAAATTAATTTTCTTGACGCATCATAGAGAGAAAAAAATTGACAAACTACGATACTTCAATACTTTTTAAAACTGATTAATTACGTTATCAGCTACCAATCGCAACAATGTAGAACGTATGGCAGAAGAAACCGAAGAAGACCGACTTTTACTTCCCGATATGAAAACGAGTTACGTGCCTGTAGACACGCATCCTCTATTTCGATCGCAATCGTTTCATCGACGCAAAAGAGACATCGATGGGGTACTTAATCTCCAAACAAATTCAAGGCGATTCCAAATTTGATTCTCTAATTAAAGAATAACCCTTTTTTCTCCTTTTTTATAAATATTCCTTCTGCCGTTTTTCATTTTCGTCTCGCATCTTTTCTTTTCATTCTCTTTTCTCTTCCTGTTTTATTCCTATGTCCTTGAGTCTGCAATCATTATCCAGACATGCCATAAGTGGCAAGAAAATATCCCGAAGACAACACGATCCTTTTCAGGAGAATCACGCGAGGGATGATTTCAAATTGGACGATCGGCCAACGTCCTTGTCTCGTGCACATGCTCGTTTAGCTAACAGTAAATTGACAGATTTCCTCTTGAGCGAAGAATCAGATAGGAAAAGTGATAAAGCGGAGAGATTCTTTTTGACTTTAGACAACATGAGGCTGCACGACGAAATCGACAGAATCAAGGTATATAAGTGTGGATTTTGCTAACGACTAGAAAATTGTCATTATTATGTCATTGCCATTGTCGATAATTCTCGCAGTTGTCAGAAACAGAACAAACGTGGTTCAAAGCGTTTTCAATAATATCTTAATAATTATAAAATATATCTTAACAGTTACAAAAATTTGCTCCTTCACAACATTTTCTGCTTTATATCGTATATTGAAAAAAAGTCCGTGAGAAATCTATTAGAGAAAAGAAGTCATCGATATATCAACATCATTATATATATATATATATATATATATATATATATATCAATTTATATTTTCTAAAAACTCGTTTATCGATGTGATGATGATCAAATAGGCATTGCAAAAGAAAGAAGAAAAAAAGAATTTAAATATATACATATAGTAAAAATAAGAGGAATTAAATTTCCTTTGCCTTTTTGTACCACATTATACGAGGGGGCAATTATCATCATTATGATTATCAAAGATATATATGCGTGCATACGCGTGCATGTGTAAGTGATTAATTTGATTGAAAGAATTCCTTCGATTGTTATTAAATTTTGCATAGGTGAAGAATGACGACACGATCGAGAGCACCAACGCGCGGGACATCGAAGAAAATTTCCTAGGCGATTATTGTCCGGAAGAGATTGACGATACTTATGAAAGTAGCGGAATAAAGTGTAACTATCACACTACTCCGAGTCAGCGATATTTAAAAATCAATACATTGATTCAATATTTCCATTCTTATATTTGTCTAATATAAATTCCAATTAAATTGTCAATCGTGATGAATTTTTCAATATATTCAGAAAGGAAGAAGAAGTGATGTGCCATTTGATATTTGCGAACGTAGGTATCGAGAAACGATCGAAGGAGAAATCGACGAGAATCCAAGAAGAAGACCCATTCTCCCTTTCTATGAATGAAACGTGGTTGTCAGTGGCTGTCGATGGACACGTTGCGATCAAGGACGTCGAAATCCCTAATCTTCGTACATTCTGGAAAGGCGAAGGAAACGCCAGAAGTATCAGAGAGGCTCGAGGTATCACGTTAATCTAATTACGATTTTTTCCTTTCATCCCTTAAAATATTTTTCGCCGGCGTGTGAAGTAGAATGAAAAATATACTTTCAAAAATTGTTAATAATTCATCGATAAAACAATGAAAATACGAAACCCGAAAAAGGAGTCACGAAGATGCTAAAAGAGAGCTTATCGAATATAGGTCGAATAATGCTGAAATATATGGATAAGAGCGTGGATCCGTGTCAGGATTTCTATCAATATGCTTGTGGTAATTGGGCAAAACGAAATCCTATTCCGAAAGACAAAGCCGGCTACGATACTTTCGAAATGCTCAGGGAATCGCTAGATTCTGTATTGAGAGAATTGCTAGATGAGCCGATACCGCGCGACGCCGATGAGATAGATGGCGATGATGCTACAGTAAAGGCGAAACATTTATTTCGAAGCTGTATGAATTACGGTAAGCGAGTAAATAGGCAAATTAAAATGTATGCGTGAGCTTTTTAACACGGTAAGAATGTGGCTAGAGATCTTGGAGCAACGTATGGAACGACCACTCATCCAGCTTCTGGATCAACTTGGTGGTTGGCCAATTCTAAAGTCAGATTGGGATCCTGACAAATTCGACTGGCTTCTCTTGACTGCACAACTTCGATTATACAATAATGACGTATTAATCTCGGAATGGGTGGGTCCAGATATTAAAAACAGCGATAAGTACGTGATACAGGTAACAATATGACTCACACTCACTTTGCCTTGCCTTGTCATAAAGAAGCAAAGAAACAAACGTTAGAAACATTTCGTTCACAGTTTGATCAAACATCGCTCGGGCTTCCTACAAGAGATTATTTTCTTCAACCGTCCAACGCGATTTACCTAGAGGCATACAAGAATTACTTAATGAGGATCGCAATCTTACTCGGTGCATCCTCAGATAATGCGAATATCGATGCCGAAAAACTGATTGAATTTGAAACGCAACTCGCGTCGGTACGTATCACCGTTTCTTCTCGTTGTCTGTTTCACGATGTGATTATTGATCTCGAATCTCGTAGATTACATCGTCACCAGACGAAAGACGAAATTTTTCAGAGCTCTATCAACGAATGAGTATAGGTGAACTGAGAACACTCGTGCCGCAAATCGATTGGCGTCGTTATTTGTCGATCGTCTTGGCTCGACCGATACATTTTTCCGAGCCGGTTGTCGTCTTCGCGTTGCAATACATTCAAGATTTGGTTGTTTTACTCTCAAAAACACAACCTAGGTGCATATAGATTTTACATGTCACAACTTTACTTTTTCCTTTCTACATTTGCATTTTTTGCATTTTCAACGCAGATGTGTAAAGCGTTACGAGTTTATTATTCGTTTTCTTTACTTTCGCAGAACAGTGGCAAATTATCTTTTATGGAGATTTGTGCGACACAGAGTAAACAATTTGGACGATCGTTTCCAGGAAGTGAAACAAAAGTTTTACTATATTTTATTCGGTAGAGAACAAGCCCCGTTAAGATGGAAAAATTGCGTAACCCAAGTCAATTCTAACATGGATATGGCCGTCGGTTCGATGTTTGTCAAAAAATATTTCGATGAAAACAGTAAAAACGACGTGAGTATCTTCTTTGCGAGTGCTTGAAGACTGTGATTTAGTGCAACTTGTACAAGAAAAATATAGAGATGGAATATCTTTTCTATTAAATACGAGTCAGAAGACACACGTTTCATTTATTTTGGCAGACATTATCGATGACTCGAGAGATACAGCGATCATTTAGAGAGCTATTAGACAAGACCAGCTGGATCGACGATGAAACAAAGCGTTTGGCGACTGAAAAAGTAAACGCTATGTCGCTAAGAATCGGCTATCCAGATTTTATCCTACAGTCACATCTATTGAACGAGCGTTACAAAGACGTAACGTACCTTACTTTACATAGAAAATATCTGTTAAGACGCGTCCGCTGTAATGACACGTAACAAAATACGATTACAATGGAGATGAATTGTTAATATTTTATAGTATGATTATTTTAATTCAGGTTATAATTCAACCAGACAAATACTTTGAGAATACTTTAAATATCTTGCAACATTTAACCAAAATCGAACAAGCTCGCCTTGGCAACACCGTCAATAAAACTTTATGGAACACTGCTCCAGCAGTCGTTAACGCTTACTACAGTCGCAACAAAAATCAGATAAGTCAGTTCTACTGTCATTTAAGAGAAAGCTAAATCTCTATCTTTTTTTCGCAATTTTGCGCTTAAAAAATTACTTTCTCTAAAACTCACACATTCTGTCTTCTAGTGTTTCCAGCGGGCATATTACAGCCACCTTTTTATCACAGATTTTTTCCACGAAGTTTAAATTATGGCGGGATCGGTGTTGTAATTGGACACGAGATTACTCATGGATTTGACGATAAAGGCAGATTGTTCGACAAAGATGGGAATCTTCATAGGTGGTGGAAGGATGAGGCGATCGATGGTTTTCACCGGCGAGCGCAGTGTCTCATCGGTGTGGAAAGATAAAACTCCCTTTTTAATCAATCGCGACACATCAAATATTAACGAATCACTAATCGGGAGCTTTTGCTTTTGTAATCGAGGTTTTTTTCTTGCAGATCAATATGCACGTTATACCGTGACGGAAGTTGGAATGCAGATAGATGGTGTTAATACGCAAGGGGAAAATATTGCCGACAACGGTGGCATTAAACAGGCATTTAGAGTAATTTTATAGGTTTCCCTCTCGAACTCGAATCATTCTCGTTTCCGATTAAAAAGTTTATGTTTTCTTTGCAGGCGTACGAGAGATGGCTACATTTGAATGAAAAGGAAGACGAGACTTTACCCGGAATGAGTGCGACGGGCAAACAATTATTCTTTCTGAACTTTGCTCAAGTGTGGTGTGGTTCGATGCGTCCCGAAGCGACGAGAAATAAATTGAAAACAGCTCTACATTCACCCGGTAGATTTCGAGTGATTGGCACGCTTTCCAATTCGAAAGACTTTGCCCAGGTGTTCAATTGTCCTCCTGGTTCCCCTATGAATCCTGTGAGCAAATGCTCGGTATGGTAAAATGCGAATGTATACACACATGTAATAGTTTGTATGCACATCAATATGATTTTACACTCAAGTGCTCTCTTTAAGTTAAGATTTCTATCATTTCCTAGAAATGTATAAAATAACAGAGAAATATATATACATATTTTTAATTTGTGTCATCAGATATGCTTCGTATATCATTTTTTTGAAACATCTAGCATCAGGAGGGAAAAGAGGAGGGGGAGGAAAGAAAGAGGTGGCGGCGGAAAAGGGAGTGAGATCATAGAATAAAATGTGAGTCTGCGACGTGCATCGTTACTTTT
>JANQDE010000086.1:749003-761920 GCA_037157785.1 Cephalotes varians
TTACAAAACGTCAGAAAGAAAAGGACAGTAAATATATAAGAAGCCTTGATATCATAGAAATTGTTAGTCAATTGATCGTTATAGACTTTATCCATAAACCTCGATTGTTTTCTCTATTCTTGAGCTGACAAATTGAACCTTGATACTGTACTTTGTTTAAAGCTAATAAATGAGAGCTTGCTATATCAGTAGCACAATTACATATGTACATATAAACTTGCGGTTAGAGATACGTCAATAATCGGTTACTTAGATAGCCTGCAGAAACAGATTTTGAGCAGAGCGTGCTACCAATCTTCGATGACAGAAAGGCAACAAATTTCATATAAAGTCTGTAATATCTGACAATATTGACAATCTTGTTATAGTTAAAACTATAACAAAAAAAAAAACCTATAATGTTATTAACATAATATGTGGCAGAAACTGAACAAGATTTGCAACTTCTGCTCGATTTCTGCTGCCAATCTACCATTAGAATGGTAGATCTGCGCCCGCACGCGCAGATCTGCTCCGTTTCTGCCGCCAATCTGGCATAGCAGGTTCTGGCTGCGATCCACTTGATGCTTCTAAATGCTCCGAATGCTACGCTCGGTTCACTAGAGTTACGAATGTTGCAATCGCTACGCAAGTGGACCAGGTTGTAGCATTTGTAGCGACGCTGTCGTAGATTTTCGTTATATGAGTTTTAATTTAATTCTATCCATACCGGTTGTTGTAAAAAAGCTTTTATGCGAGTTGTCAGACTCGTTCAGAATCGCAAGAGCGGTCCTGACAGCCAATAAGAAGCAACCGCTTTTGCGATCCTGAATGAGTCTGAAACTCGCATTGTAAATCATTAGAAAGCTTTTAAAAAGTTAAAAAAAAAATTATTTTAATCTTTCACATTCTATTCTGAAAGAATTCTGCATGTCATGAAATATTGCAAAAACATTTTTGAAACCTTTTACATGTAATGAAAATTTTTAGTCGTGCATGCGGCATCGCAACGGAATGGACACGATGGAGTCGCTTTTGTATTTGTATTTTTGGATGAATTTCTGAAAATGATTCAAATGCCATAAATTTTGACAGAAATGCTCTAAATGGTATCAAATGAATATCCTTAAATGAATTTCCACCGATAAAAACGTTTAATGCCAAACAAATGTAAATAAAGGTAGAAATGAAAATGAGAAGTCATTTCCAATGACCTTGATTTTAATATATATTATCAAGGTCTTAATTCTGAATAACATTCGTCAGTCGTCGTTTACGAAAAAGTTATTAATAAAAAAGTTGACCAGAAATATACCATTGCGTCAGTGTTAATTTAATTTAAGGATAATTTGTAAATGTTGAACCTCGCTTTATAGTATACGCTACGTATACTATAGATAAATGCGCTCATATGCGTGAAACGGAACGCGCCTCTATATGAAATTTCACTTCGTATGGATAATTGTATGGTTCCACATGTTTTCAACGCTTTACACGCAAAGCAAGATCCATTCTACATATCAGCAAATTACATCCTTTAGAAGGACATTGATACAAATTGTATCTATATTTTTCAAATTTTTTGTTAACTTTTTAATAAACAACGACTGACAGCTAAAATCTTTTGTTCAGGATAATAACATATGTCAAAGTCAAGACCATTGAAGATGGATCCTCCCATTTTCACTTTACTCTTAAACTATTTATTTTGACATTTTTAGTATTAAATTTTTTTTATCGTGTGGAAATCGATTTAAAGATATTCATTTAGAGTATTTCTGTTAAAATTCATGACAATTGGGCGTGAGCCGTTTTCGGAAGTTTTAGATATATTATTATAATATAATTCGTTGTTTGCTTAACCTCTTAGTTTTTAATATATTTCTTCAATTAATATCCATTTTTTATTATCGTCTTTTTGTGTTATTCTTCCTTTTTCTTCTTTACCCCTCCTTGGTCCTTTGATTTTTTTTCAAATAAAAAATTGTAAATGTCATTTGTGTGTGAAGAATCGGAGAATTATGTGGGTATTGCAAAATTGTCAAACAAACTTTAATTACCACGATGACCTTTATAGCCATAATTTTATTATGTATAGCCGTTATATTATATATATATATATATATATATATATATATATATATATATATATATATATATATATATATATATAAATCATAATTACGAGAAGTTTAATATTTTTTACTTTCTATGATATTTTATCAAAATTGACCTATTAAATATATAAATATATGTTTCGCGTGTGCTACTTCCATTCAATTAACACAAAGTCAATGGAAACATACTTTGACCATTCGTTCGATTCATCGCGTTATCATCTCAATACGTATACTTTAACAAACATCTTCACTTGTGTAGAAACTGATATTCCAAAATGTCTTCTTCATCTGCAAAGAAAAGAAATCACTTCATATTGCAAAATCAATGAAACAACGCACGATTTGTCTATAAAATTTCGTCAACTACGCACAACATATATATATATATATATATACATACACTCGGTAAAAAATTTTTCATATAATATATATAAATATATAAACATATGTAATCATATATAATTATATACAAAAAATGTCCATAGATTATTATATAATTATAAATAATGATCTATACATAATCATATAACAATTTTTTTCTTATTTCTTCAAACTTAATTTTTTTGTAAAAAGAAACAGTGCAAAAATTATCTTTTTAATAATTTTTAATTATGTTTTTTCTTATTTTCTTATTTCTTTAATTATTTTTCTTGTATCATAACAATTTTACAAAAAAAAGAAGGATATATGAACATATTTTGTATGTAATTATACAGGTTCATACATGTTTATATATATTTTTATATAAAAAATTTCTTACCAGGTACATGTATATATTTATTCGCGCGCGTGTGCATGTGTATGCATATGTGTACACAGTTGCAAGCTAAATTTGATACAAGTGCGAAAAGCATTCCGAATTCACACTATGTTTAATCAAATGTACAATGTAAAAGTTATCTGCCATTAACTAGCTTATTAAATTAATATTTCTAATTAAATACATACAAGCATATAAAAGATGTAAAACTGCTTTAACTAGATATATACAGCGATCGATTTTATTGATATAAATTGAGTGCAAAAAATATAATTTAGTACTTGAGAAAAGTATAATGAATTTGATGTACTATGTGTCGTGATAAAATAAAGATAGACTCACAGATATCGTCTCTGCTATTGTTGTCCAAATCACTAGTTTGTGTATGACTCTCCTCGTGCATACGCCGCCCTGCGTCATTCGTCAGCGCGGCACAAGGCACAAAAATGACTCGGTTATGTATTTGAGGTGTGATGCAATGTACAATACTAGCGATATAATATTCGAAAATATAAGTTTCCTACTCTTCAGGACAGGAAGGTGATCAGAAAAAGTGAGAAACTTTTCCTAAGAAGATGAAAAGATTTTAACATGAGATAAAATTTTAGAAATTTAGGCGGAACTTTTGTTCGTTTATGCGACTACGTTGCAATTAATATGTTGCGATAATTGATATAGATGATTTTTAAACATGATTATAAAATATAAATGTAAAAAAACGATTTGTCAAATATATTGCACTATATCTTTCTGCAACGTAAGTTAAAGGTGGAATTTATACAATATATATGTATATATTATATAATATGTATATATGTCATCTGTTCATGTAAATATTTACGTACATTACATAATTCAATGTAATTCAATTAAATTTGAACGTCTCTTACGCAATTTTTCGCTTACGACAAAAATGCATTCGTTCGTTAAAATTAAGAATTTTGCAATTTTATCGAATTGTGTTATATTCTCTGCTTATAAAATTACTTTTAGTCGATACAATTGTTTACGCAAATAAAATGTTAAAAATATGCGATACATTGTATATTAGAAAAATTGCATGACGTTTACGTTGCAAATATAGCTTCACGACGAATAACAAAATGATAAAATACAAAAGACTTGATGTAACGAAGGATAAAAAAACGATATTTCCATTGAAATATTTATTTATTTCTACATCGTAACAAATACTTTATAAACTTTGAATATACTTGAATATATGCGAATTATTAATAAATATACGTGAAGCTATATCTGGTTGTATACTAACTCGTCGTACAGTGGAACGTTGAACGCACAGCGATCATCTTCTGTTCTCTCGCTCTACACACGAGTAATCGTATAGTGTACGCAACGCAGATAAAATTAAAGACATCTCGACGATATTATTATTATATATATATACCAAAAAGGAAAAAAAATAACTTTAACATATACAAAAGTATCCCATAGGTTCAAAGTTTCATCTTTGCGTACGACGGTAGTAATGTAAACTAAATGTAACTCTTCTTATTATCGAGTAGAATATGGAAAAGGATTTCCTTTTCGTAACAAAATGCGATAAAGTTGATACAATGTAATGACAAGGCATAAATAGAAAGAGCACACTTTGACGATATTATACGTGAAACACACTTAAAAATTTAAATGAAACATATATATATATATATATATATATAAACTGTGTATTACTAATTATAAAATATGCATGTGAGAGACAATGACGATAAACATAATCTAAAAGAAGAGACTAAACCTGCACAAGCATCTATATAAATTATAAATCTCGCAGCTTTCTATACTTGTAACATTGATAAGATGGCACATTTAGAGTGAGCATAACTTGCACGTATGTACATTTCATTGGGTTTCAATATAATGTAATATATCGTAAGAATGACCATTTTTCGATGTAAGTAATAACCTTACACAATGTAAGAGTCTGTCACGTGTAAACGTAAATGAATTTCTAATGAGCCGACAATTTTTGCACGCAAACTTTTTCGAACAAACATTTCTACAAAAATGTTGAGACATTTTCAAAATAATAGAATGACTGAATACTAAATATTTAAGAACAATATCCTCTCGATTTTAAAGAAATAGCTGTCCCATTGTCGTAGACAATCCTAAAACGCAATCAATTAAATGATATTAATAGATATACATATCTTTCCATCATACAAGTATAAATTACATGCATGTGCAGAGGATTCTTACAAATTTTAAGTTTCTTTTTAGTTGAGGTAAACCGTGTTATATTTACATTTATTTTTGTGCTCTATGCCTTGTGTGATGGTGTGCTGCTATAAAGTAACGATTACCATATAGTTACACTTGCATTACCATATAGCTACACTCGAAGCGTGCATAATTGTGTGTAAGTGTACGATAAACAAAACATTATGGTAGAAAAGACACTTTTACTAATTACGTCTTTGCAATACTACAGAATACTACAGAAAATGGATAACCAAAAAATACAATTAAAAATACCGAACATACGTCATGCAGAGAGACAAGGGTTGCGTTCGGAGAAAGCCGCTCAGTGAGTTCTCTGATTCTTTACGATTGGTTTTACTTAGATCCAGTGAAGATCTAAAGGCAATTATATTAAAGAATCAGTGAATGTTTACTGAGCGGTTTTCTCTGCTGAACGTAGCCAAACTAGGTAAACATTATTCGAAACGGTTATTTTGACACGTTCATCCTGGTTTCGGGTACAAGTTCACTTCTTATTAATATGTAACTAACATTATAATATATCAAAGATTTTTCTTTATATAATATCTTTATACATAAAACGATTATTAGATAATTGTAAATTTTGTCACTATTTTAACAATAGAATAAAAAGTTTTCGTCTTGTTCGTTTACTCGAATCGAAGTTTATTGTAACGTAATTCCTTTAAATCTTATTAGTATGTAAACACCGCTGTTGCATGCAAAATGTATCACAACACATAACTTTATAAAATAATTTTTATAAAATGCTGTTATGCAAAGTGCAAAAGACATATAAAGATCTATACAAACGAATTAAAAAATGTTCAGACCTTATTCAAATGTAAATGGAATAAATAGTGAATAAATACTTTGAACATTAGAAAAGCGATAGCAACCATGCATGAATATCGAAGTGCATGATAAATTCGTGATAATTACTACTTTTATTTCAGGATACGAAAATAGAGACAGGATTGAAGAATATTGAGATAATTCAAAAAGGAAAAGAAAAAAGATTTCAGTGTTTTCAGACATTTTTTAGCGTTCATCTTTACTTTGCAAGCATAGAATGATAGTTTAACGTGCTCAAGTAAAATTATTCAAAGTATTCATCCACAATGTGTTTAGCTATTCTGCACTATACGTATATCTAGCTCTCTTTTTTCTATTTACAACATCTACATAACATCGACAAAGAATTCACAAGGATTTCCCATTGCAATGCGAAATGACTGTCTACTACCAGATAAGTCTTGCTGATTCTGCTGATTCCCTGATCCTGTTCCCGTCTGAACAGATTGTTCGGAACCACTGGAACGACTGCGGCTTCCGTTCGATCTCTTTCCGTTCGATCCATTACCGTTGCCGGAATTTTTATTTGGCATCGATGGCACCGATGGATTATGCAGCTCTGATTCGGATGCTGAAGAACATGATTTTAGATCGTGAATAGGTTCCTTGCAAATGCGTTCACTACCCGCACTACTACCACCTGTCAACATCAATATACACGCATGAAATATACGTATACATGTACATATATGTATATTGGGATTATAACGAAAGCGAATATGAAAGTGAAAGAAAACAAATCTTTGCGAAAGCGAATGCGAGAGCGAAAGTTCTTGTTTCTCTCTGCTGAATCGAACAAAAAAATCTTTTGCTAAAACTTTCGTATAATTAATTGCGATAGCAAAAGCGAAAGCGAGTCTAAAATGATGCGAAAGTCTCGCTTTCGCATATGCAAACCTTAATGTATATATACACACACGTGTGTGTGTGTGTGTATATATACATATATGTGTATACGCATGCATGCACGCATAAACAAACAAACGAGAAGAATTACTTCGTTTATAAAGAATAATCAACTTTACCCGAACCACTGTGCACACTTTCTTCTCGATGGTAACCGTACACGGTGGGCTCATTTGTAAAATTAAACGGCATGGGACTGTAACCTGTTGCTGAATGTGGTGCATATGTTCCTGAATAAGGCATATCCCAAGCGCTTGGTGGTGGCAATGGACTAACTGTATCATTATCTAATTTCATATTACTCATAGCTGAACACAAATCACCAAATATGTAATAACATTGTTCAGAAAATGTTATTTTGTTCACTGTATGTCGAATGTAACCAGCTTTCAACATAAGCGACGCATATTTCCTGGCATCACGTCGATCAAGGAATCCTTCCACGTGCGTGTTCAACCAGTCTACGACATCCGCGCCAATAAATGCATTTGGAATAGTAATTTTTAGCCACATTCGATCGCGTATCTCCAAGCCAGAGTCAGATCGAGCCATCGCTCGTACTATTGTCGGCATGTCGGTATGAATAGTTAAGTGAAGTTCTTCCAAGGGTCCTGAAGCAAAATTATTCAACTATTCAATATGCAAAATGTTAAAATAAAATGTCTAATATCAGATTATATATACAATTGTTTATTCGATTTCTCGAATGATTTGGATTCATATTTTCAGAATTGAAAGTGACCAGAGATGAAATTATTTTACATACATAATTACATTTTTACAAATACAATACATAAATAGTAAAACTTTATCTCATTTAATTTGAAATTGGATTTTGTTCATTCGAAATCTCTATTTGATACGAGGATTAATCGTAAAGACATTCAATGCTGAAAATTAGCTTTTAATTAATTCAATAATTATCTATCGTGTGTATACACTAGATAAAATTTTGTGTGTGTACACACATAAAATTTCTTACATCGCTATGTAACTTACGTTCGGTATCTGGCAACGTACTCGCAAGACTGCTCGAAGTTGAAGTTAATGTCGTGGCACTTGGTGGACGAGGTGGAAAACCTTCGCCTCGTATAGCGGCCGTGTGCGCTACCCATGCACCAGGATCTATGGGACGTACTGGCTCTGTACGAGGTATCGTAAAGTAACCTTTTGGATTTGGGTCCCAACATTTTGCAACGACAAGTTTTATTGGTCTAAAAAAGAGTATAACAATTTAATCTTACTTTATATAATATACAAAAAAATTTTATATTTCACGATGAATTATATGCCACCAATGGATACAGATATCACAATATACACACGATAATCTTACCCTGGTTTTTGCACTACCTCGCGTAATACTCTCACCGCTTCATCGTTGGACATATTTTCGAAATTAATGTCATTGACTTGAAGAATCATATCACCAGGTTCTATTCGGCCATCTAAAGCAACCGCTCCCCTATTTCAGGCAAATTACAATATAGTAAACAGCGGAACATCATTACAACACGTGGTATTATACCATATGGTTTAACGTACATAAAACTTTGAATAGTCATATAAATAGTAACGTAATTAGAAAACTACAGAACTACTCTGTTCTATGTAATTTAGTACAGAGATCGTTAACATCTTGAATAACAATTAAGAAAACTCGTTTACGTTCAAATTTATGCAATAATTTAATAAAAACATACATTTACCAAAATTCTCAATAGGCTGAAAAAACTAGAATCGTGGTATAAAAACCTGACAAATAACTACTCGTTAATGCAAGTAACTGAAAACCATAAATATACATACATATGTAAGCAAGCAAACATCCACGCACACACGCACGCACGCGCGCGCGCGCACGCGCGCGCACACACACACACACACACACACACACACACACACACACACTCACACTCTCTCTCTCTCTCTCTCTCTCTCTCTCTCTCCCTCATTCGTTTACTCACATTCACATGCATATACTAACCCTTTCATTATCGAACCAACATATATTCCACCATCCCCACCTTTGTTGCTTTGACCGACAATACTAATACCGAGAAAATTAACAGTATCCATATTTAGTGAAACAGTTATAATATTTAAAGACATTGTACTGTCAGTAATACTACTAAACGACGACGTTCGAGACATAGGTGGTAATCTGTGTCGTCGTCTTCTTTGTGGTCGACGTCGATCTGTAACAGAAAAATTTATAAATTTGATAAACGTCTGGATAAAATAAGAGATCGATCTGTTCTTTTATAAGATTTCGTTTATTTCCTTTTCAAAAGAATATCTTCTCGAATAATTTTTCTCTTACCAAGAGTACCCCTGTCGATCGTGCTACTCATATTGGTGTGTCTACCCGTTGTCGACGTGATACGACTGCTCGCATCATCATCAGATTCTAAAAATGTTGTCGTTTCTAGGTCTGAACTTAAGATGGAAGCAGTTTCATATCCATGACCAGAACGATGTTTCGAATGACCATTTATCCGAAGTCCTAAAACGTATTGCAAAAATTAAGTAAAAGATTATTATTTCTTGCAATATATATATATATATATATATTTGTTTTAATTTCTTTAAAAATGTTTTACAATAAAATAATTAAAACATTTAATAAAGATATACAGCTTACCATTATATTTATTATATTTTTCATACTTTTCCGAATGATGTCTCGAACTTTTGTGTAAGTGATGTCCTTGTCGACTACTTATAATACTTTCCGTTTCCGTCAATGTGTCATCGTGTGAAAGCGGAGCGTTTCCTCTATTACCATGTCCAGGTGTCGTATGATCTACACGGTCATGTTTCGCTTCGCTATGCGCTATAGAGTCTGTACACTGAGACGCACCATCCGAAACGTTGCTTCCTTCAGCAGATACCAACTGTTAAAAGTTATCATTTTAAATAAATAACATACATTACACACACATACATGCAAAATTTTCTTTTTAAGAAACGGAGATTACTGTTCCAATACTCTCAAAAACGTTATACTATATTACATTTGATTTGTAAAGAGGAAAACGTTAGTAGCATTTTTTATTTTATCATAATAGCAATTTAAATAGAGTACGTTAGAAAAGTAATTTTTTAAATCTTACCCAAGAAACAACTCGACCATTAAAGCATGGCAGATGAGCATCGTCATCTATTATTTCTTCTTTTACTACCCTAGTAAAGAAAATGTACTTGATATAAGTAAAATATTAAATGTTCTAAAAAAAAGGAAAAAAAAGGAAATGTACGCTTATAAGTATAAATATTAAAACTAACGATTAAAACTAACGTCTGAATTTCAATCACAAACTAACAAACATATCACATATAATAGTTTGTAATAATTTCCTGATAATTACATAATATAAATAAAGAATAATTACAATATCATGTATTCTAATTTATATATCTTCAGTATCAATTACAAATCTGTATCAAGATTTATATACTCGTTATTATATGTACCAAATATTTATCATCATAAAAATATGTTACGTATCTTCACCAAGAAACAAAGTACATCTATTAAATTGTTCAAATGTAAAATCGTTTAATCGTTCAATTCAAAAACTATCACACAAAAATTTCACAAAATAATAGAAACAATGGTACGCTTTCGATAAAAGAGAAATGACATCTGTTTATTAGCTAGAAAGATAAGTTTTGTATTTTTTTTTTGTTTTTGTAGCATCTCCAAATTGATGGTTGCATAAAAAATCAAATAAACAATTATATATTTTTCTAATTTATTATACACAAAATTGACGCAAGTTAGAATCGTCAATACTAATACTAATTCGCGAAGAGTTAGAGTCGCATCCATATTATATCTAGCAAAATAAAATTTAACAACGCAATATAGTACAATACATCGTACAAGATACAGAAGAAAGAACACAACGAACAATATGATAGCGGAACATCGATGCGTCTCGTTGACATTTACCCAAAGTCATCGTCCATCGATTTGAAGAAATATTTATAATTCGGCCGATTTAAAACATTCTTGAAATCGGCCAGTGTCACTCTTTCCGGCGATATGTTCAGCTTCACCAGATATGGGGTCTCCTCATCGTCCATGTGATAAATGATCTTTGTCTCTTCCATTGTCGCAGAGTAAACTCGAAATGAAATTTATTCGCGATGTAAAAACGATACGCGGTTACGCAGGTTCTACCGACTCGAACGATATTTTCTCAAACCAATATGGCGCGTCGTGCATCGAGCCAAAGCCCTGGTGCGTAAAAAGATCGCATATTCACTGGTCGGTGAGATGCTCGCGGATCTCGTCGACGAGGACGTAGTCACGCGGCGTCACACCGTTTACGAGACGATCACTGGCATTATCCGCTGAACCCCCATAAAATATTTAACCGTAACAATCGCTGTGATAAATCAAACGTCAACATCGCCATCAGGATTGCGCGTTCAGTCGTACAAGCATAGATATGAGAAATATCTAGAGTGGAGGCTATGGCGTAAAAAAAAAACTTAAACAGCAAACGTAAGGGTGAATTCCCAATTAGCGTGTCACGCTTAGGGTGCCGTCACAAGACGCGTATCGCTGTACGCGCGTATTCGCGTATCGAAGCTTCGATCAATCGCTGATGTTCCGCCGTTTTACGTACGCGTTAATTTTGTTCTACCGTCCCATGCAGCGGATCGCGCGTAAGCGGATCAGCGGATTACTAATCACGGATAACTTTAAATATTATTATGCAAACGGATCTAACAGAAGGATTCTGTGATTGGTTAAAACGGCGGAACATCAACGATTGGTCGAAGCTTCGGTAGGTGAATACGCGCGTACAGCAATACGCGTCATGGGACGGCACCCTAACGAGTGACATGGGTTCGATCGATTATCTATTTCGACTCGCACGATATAATTCTAGTTTGTTGTACGAATCAATTGCAAATCGTGGCTTTTTATTTATTTATTTATTTATTTATTTTTTTTTTCTCGACTTTCTGACCTAACTATCAACCTAACCTCTTTCATTATTATTTACTTTGTTGCTATTTCATTATAATGCTATATGTTAGGACCAGATTTGCGTACATTTAACACGCTAGTCATAGCGTGCCAAAGATCCGGGCTGTTTAACGTTATTATATTCTTTTATCGTTACAGTTTCGCTTCGGGATTACAGCTTCGACAGTGAGTACCGTTCGTGGTTGGTCGCATATAACCGAATCGATTCTACTGTCCGAGGGTAACGATGGGAATTATGGTTCGGCGTATAATCGTTTAATCTATTTCGATCCACATAATTTTTTTTTTTTTTTTTTTTTTTTTTCCTTTCAGAATACGAATACGTACTACGATTTTGTGCAATGTACTCGAACCTTATCAATTATAATTCTTGGTTACAGGTTAGGTACATATACGGACAATTCGTGACGCGATCGAGGACCGTGAACCGTCTCCTCTCGTCGTCCGTAGTCGGGGACGCGACGCGAACCCTTAACTCGACTCATTCCTCGGACGTGTCAACGCGAGAACTTTGGGATTCGCGAGAACTTTGGGATTCGCAACGCGACGTTCGATAAAAGGCACTATGTAATGTAACCTAACGACTCGATTCGTGGACAGTGGAGGATCGAAGGTAGTCGTATACATTCGTGGTGGCATTTCGATATCTTTTCATGACGTATGCCATAGTGTACGCATACAGGCATATCAATCGCTCGCTGTAATGTAATCTTATCTTATATATTTAATTCTTTCTCGATTGATACCAGTCGCTCGTCTCTTAGAGAGACTCGATATCGGAAATCGTTTCATCACTCATGTTGGTTCTCAGTAAGTTTATTAAGGAAGTAAATGTACGTAAATATATTTCAGCATATGTATCACAGTGTACATTAGGTAGTATCATCGGTCCTTTGTATAGCGCGTGTGAAGCGAGGCAGAGTCGTTAGGCGAGGTGTCGTTAGAAGAGGTGATGTTAGGCGAGGTGACGCTAGGCGGGGTAGTGTTAGGTGCTAGGTGAGGCAGCAAATACCCAAATTTTTTTTTTTTTTTTTTTTTTTTTTTTTTTTTTTTTTTTTTTTTT
>JANQDE010000852.1:0-16784 GCA_037157785.1 Cephalotes varians
AAAAATTGAGGTGACTTTCATGTGACTTTCAAATAATTCTTCAAGGTCAAACCAATGGTACCATCTTATGGTCCCTTCGAAACCAAACAACTTTTATCTGAAAAATTTTTCTCTCCCGGGCTTGGTTTTCGAGATATTCGACTGGATGGATTAAAATGGTCCACCCTGTATATCTGTATATACATATGTATGTATATATTTAATAATGCTTGTATGTATTCATTATTTCATGTTTTTAAAATAAAATTCTTTGTAAAAAAGACATGTTAAATCAATTATTCGCATATATCGAAATATTGTTGCCGCTTTTACGCGATGCCGATTGGTTCTCTAGCTGCGGTTGCTGTGAGCGACTGTCATTGTATATTTTGACAGTGTACCGAAAGGTTAATAATGTAATAACGTAATAATAAAAATGTTATGTAAATTGCATTTATTGAATATAATTAAAAAACAAAGTGCGTCTATAATAAAAGAAAAAAATAAAATAAAATAAAAACTCTATAAAATAAAAAAAATAAAAAAATRTAACAATAAAATAAAATAATGAAATTAACTACATTTTTTAAATATAATTTTTAATGAAAATAATATTTTTTAATGATTTGTCCCCGATTTCGTTGATTTCGATACCAGCGAGCACGTCCACGGCCGCGACCTTGTCCTCTTCTATCTAAAATAAAAATAATTTTATAAATATATTTTACGTAACAATAATAAAGTAATATTAAAATAACATGTATATGAAATATTATGTGCTTGTGTGTGTGTGTGTGTGTGTGTGTGTGTGTGTGTGTGTGTGTGTGTGTGTGTGTGTATTTAAAATATATACTAAATATTAAAAAAAAACTTACTATGTTCCCGCGACTGGAACCGAAACAGTTGCTGCTGCGGCTGCTGCTGCTGCGGCTGCTGCTGCTGCGGCTGCTGCTGCTGCGGCTGCTGCCTTTAGTATTGCTACAATTGTTGTTGCAGCTGTTGCAATTGCAACTGCAACTGCCGCAATTGCGCCTCTGTGCTATCCTCCAACAGCATTCTCTCCGTTGCATCACTTAAATCATCTTCTGAAATATTAAATATTTATTTATATTTCAATATTATAAATATGTTATTTTGAGGATCTTGTGATTGCGGATTAACAAGTATTGAACAATGAAAATTCTTGCAAATACACAATGCATGTAGAATCCCAACAAAACTAAATAAAACAAATAAAAATAAAATAGTTGAACGTTTTCAAAGTTTTATTTTTATTTATTCAAAATAGCCTCTTTCTGAGTCTATACTGTTGAGAACTGTATACAGGTGACTAAAATGACTTTATCCCAAAACATCGACTGTCTTAAAACATCAAGAGACACGGTAGTGTCTCGCGCCAAGTTCATGTGACTTGGCGTAGCGCGAGACGGACCGTGTATCTTTACGCGAGACCGAAAGTTGAGACGAGCCGAAATTATCAGATCTCAATAACGGC
This sequence comes from Cephalotes varians, assembly GCA_037157785.1. Classification (NCBI taxonomy): domain Eukaryota; kingdom Metazoa; phylum Arthropoda; class Insecta; order Hymenoptera; family Formicidae; genus Cephalotes; species Cephalotes varians. The sequence continues at coordinate 1,475 of JANQDE010000852.1, forward strand.
TGAGCCAATTGAGTTGATAATAAGCTCAATCGATAGAGCATACCCAAATTATATTTAAAAAATATGCTTATTTTTACTGTACGTGTTGTATGAAAAAAGTTATTATAATGTAAAGTGTAAAAATCCAAAAATCTATCTTATGTATGTACGTATGTCCAGTTTCGAATTTTAGACGTTAGGTGCRCTAGCGTCATTGATTGACAGCAGTGTTCATAAGGGTGCGTTCCGATATTCACTGCGAGTACTAGTATATTTAATAATAAAAGATATTAAGGCTGCGTTCGGGCAGACGCTATTAGCACTGAAAATCTATAGTACACGTTACATGCATAACAGATTTTCAGCGCTAATAGCGTCTGTCCGAACGCAGCCTAGGTTTTGGAACACTTTGTATCACTAAGCTTAAACATAAGCTTCAGGTTAAGTACATTAATAAATGTTCATTTTTATTGACATATCGAGGTTATCTCTCCTTCTTGTTATCTTTCGCCAGTCAAAATCAACCTATGTATATTGTTACAAGTCCGCCCGATATATCGGCGTGCCGCGCGAGTCAGCTGATGGATCGATCGGGTTGTTGATCGGTCGTCAAGGAAGAAAAGAGAGAGATTTTGACCGGCTTCCTTCTGAGAAAGACGTGTCGCGGATTTCTGTACGATTCCTGTTAATAAACGTTTGTGTTCCGTTCTTTCATATCTTGTGTTCTTTCCTCCGACCGTGCACGGGTTGCGTGAGTGTGTGAACGAGTGAGAAGTTACGTGCGGGGCTCTCAGGCAGCGTTCGAATAATTCGAACGTAGCATGCGTGTAACAATATGATCTTTAACTCGTATATACATACAAATATATATGCTTATTTCGTGTAATAGTARTRTAYCTYATTTTATTTYGATTAATTAAYGAAAGWTAACAAAAARGAAAGATAACCTCGATATGATCTTTTACTTGTATGTACGTACAAATATATATATCTGTTTCGTGTAATAGTAGTATGTCTCATTTTACTTTTTTTTTTTACTTGATGCTGTTTGCAATTGAGTAATATAGACTAAAATAACTGAAGAGATAGTCAGCAGTAATAACTTTTTAATTATTGAAGGATATAAGTATAACAATATAATAGTGAAGTACAATATATTAAAATTGACGATGCCAGCAACACAACAGTGGGATAGAGAGTGGAGAAAGTCCTTTTAAATCAGCGTGTGAAACTTTGATACCCTTGATACATTTTGGTCCACACTTGTGAGGAATGTATTTTTTTTTGCTCATATTTTTTTTGTATATGAAACTTCTTTAGCAAAATCTAATTAATTTATGTATTACTAAAAAAAAGAAATGATATCTATAAAAAATTACCTTTTTTAAAAAAAGATAAAAAAAAGGCGCCAAGTACACGCTCTTTTCAAAATCAAAGTAGTACAGTATAATAATTTTACCTTTCAAAAAAGCTGTCGTATATATACTTTCTACAAAAAAAATGATATTAGGAAATGGCGCCAAGTGGAATTTAAGAAAGGACTATAAATACAATATATTAAAAAATTAAAAAAATAAATACATAAAAATATAAACTATTAAAGAAATTAAAATATTTTATTAAAAAATAACAAATTTAATCAAAATAAAAAAAATGTATTAAAAAAATACAAAAAAACTTGGCGCTGCTASWMYTTWAARKWTTAGCAGCGCCAAGTTTTTTTGTATTTTTTAAATACATTTTTTTTATTTTGATTAAATTTGTTATTTTTTAATTAAATATTTTAATTTTTTTAATAGTTTATATTTTTATGTATTTATTTTTTTAATTTTTTAATATATTGTATTTATAGTCCTTTCTTAAATTCCACTTGGGCCCACTTTCCCAAATTTATTTTTTTTTTGTAGAAAGTATATATACGACAGCTTTTTTGAAAGGTAAAATTATTATACTGTTTTGATTTTGAAAAGAGCGTGTACTTGGCGCCTTTTTTTACCTTCTTTTTAAAAAAGGTAATTTTTTATAGATATGACTTTCACAAAACGCATCGAAGCTTGACTTCATGTATTATCTTTTTCAATTTTCGGAAATGAAAAATATCACTGAAAGAAAATGATGCTGTTTTAACAATATTGAATTCAGAAAGCGACAATTTCTTTAAAAAGTCGATGCTTTGGAACAGTCATTTCAATAACTTGTAAATCATTGTTAGCAGTGCGTATAAGATGTTCCMCTTTAATTTTTACATTATAACTCGAAAATATGACATTTGATGTTTAAAAATGTCTAAAAGATATCTTACAAATATCTGTAAAAATGTCTTTTAAACATCTTTAAGACGTCTTATGACCGGATTTTATACTTTGTCTGGGAAGGATAACATAAATAACTTGAGATAAGTTAAAAAAGAATTAGATAAAAAAGAACGGTAATAGATATTGTAWTAATAAGAACAATCAGAGATGATATATGTTAATATGTTAAATACTTACGTGACATTTTTTCGTCCTGCGTCTTGTCTTCCAAGAAAGAGATGTTGTCTCGTTTGACAAATGTCACACAATGAAACATGAGCAACAAAGGACAGCATTTATCTATTCGATTTTTATTTTCAAACAGCGAGTGAGAGAGCAACATACAATAGCGCAACCGTTTACTGCGGTTAAGCAGAAAGTTAATGTGATTGGATCTAAATAATGTGATTGAATCTAAAGATTAGAACCAATCATATTCGATTGTTATTTAGCCGCTCAGTAAGCGATTGCGTGACTAAATGCATCTAATGAGTTAACACTAGAGAAAAAAATATCATACAGTGCTGTTCATTAATCCTTTTGATATTGATTAAAGTCTTAGCACCTACAAAAATTTTATTCGTAACCGTAAGCATATTAATCATTATCGAGCGTTCTAAAACGTAATATCGCATTTTTGATTGTGATTGATCTATTTGTTTACGATCTTACGATATTATGATAAAAATTTTTTCGTGCAAAGTTCTTTATAAATCAACAAGGGAATCAAGCGTTTTCATCGATGTAGTGAATTTGTCAGATTGACTGAAATTGCGGTAACTCCTACAGTTTAAAAATATACTAAACTTTTTATTAGTTTTCAATAGATACAGTTATTTTATAAAGTAATATTTTCTGTGTAATTTAATAACTTTTCTAATTTATGTTKGTTTCACAGAAATTAACTGTGAAAGCATACTACTTGCATTGTATATTGTAATAATTTTTTATTTTTTTACTATTACAAATTTTGCATACAAGAAATATAATAAATTTTGATGCTATTATATATAATAAATATTATATATAAAATATTATAATATTATATATAATATTCGTTATATATAAAATACATGTAATAAAATTGATATTATATTATCATATTCTGTCGGACGAAGCGACTAGCCTGCTCGTGGAGCGATCGATTGCATTTATAAGTAAGAATTTCTTATGTCAATATGCAATCGCTCGGGCAGATCAGCTGCTTTACCGAATTCCAAGATTCGAGTCTCTCAGGCAGGTCGACAATCGTACGGCGTGAGGGAATAGGAAAGAAGAATACGTCTGTACTCTTCTACTGTACGAAAGTAGCCGAAACGTCGTGCTCACACGTACGTGGCTCGTTTTTCGTGTGCGTGTCCCCCACCGTCTGTTGCTCGATGTTGCCCGGCTCGAAACTGGCATCACTGATTCGGGATGCTGCGAGCGGTCCCGAACGCGGACTTAGCCGTTAACAGCTCGAAATTTTGACGCGTTCTCGGCGCGTCGTAACAATGCATCTTCGTCCGGAAAGATGCATTGTTACATACTTTTGCTTCTGCCATCAAGCATTTAGTCATGTCTATAATGGATCTATTAAATCGTTCCGCTGTCCCATTTAATTCATGAACATACGGTGGGCATGTGTTTATTTGTATCCCTTTCCTCTTACAAATTGATAAACCTTTGAATTCAAGTACTCTCTTCTATTATCACACCTAACCTTTTTTATCCTTTCTCAGCTAGGTTTTCGATCTCATTGATGTATTGAACAAAACAATCATGCACTTAGTTCTTGGAACTTATGCAGTAAACCTTGCACAATTTGCTGTAGTCATCTATAAAAGATACAAAGTACTTCTTTCCTTTATAACGAGTAGTCATATGTGGCCAATTAACGTCCGTATGTATAATCTCCAGTTTATCGATAGCTTTAGTTCTCTTATTTTCAAATGGTACATTATGCATTCTTATCTTGTTTTGGAATACAGATGTTTTGGAATACAGATTGCACATTTAACATACTCAATTCCTAAATCCTCTGGCATTCCATCGAATAAATTATTCTTGCACATTTTATTTAGACAATTAAAGTTTGTGTGGCCGATGCCATTTCTCTTTCTGTGTCAATCCCTTGTGTTTTGTTGTTAGACACATACGTTATCATCTTGCTAGTTAATGTAGCTCTTCATGGTTAATAAATTTTTATTCTTCACGGCTACTGCTATACATTCATTATATCTGTTATAAATATTTGTGACATTTCCTGTTGATACTACTTTATTTTTTTTCATTATTCTTGAATAGCTGATCAAGTTCTCCTTCATTTGCTTTACATAAAATACATTCTTCAATGTGACTTGACTGTTTCTACTGTTGACTGTGAAGTAGGTTTCTATACTATCAATTTTAGTGGCTTCCAATATGCGTCCATCTCCTACTCTAACTTTTATAAGTTCTTTCAATATTACACACCTATTAAAATATTTGTCCTGTTTACAATGTGATTGGTGCAACCACTGTCTAAGATCCAATTAACCCATTAATGCCCATGGCCATCCCATGAGCTCGAGCACTTCAGAACCGATGTAAAAGGGGACATTAGCCCTAATTATGCAAGAATATGGCAAAATTCCGAATTTTGCAATTTGTTTAAACAGTTATTGTTTAAACAAATTATGTAAAATTCATTTTTTGTTCATTCAAATCTGACAGCGAAAATGAATTCTACGTCGAAAATTACTGAAGGACTGACTGTTAGTTCCATGATTATCCAATTTGTTAACTAATAATAGCGTTATAAACAATTAGTGAAATGAATCAGCTGCATGCATAGGTGGGCAATGGAACCCGCGCACGCTCGAGATTTACTCATTCCACTCACGCACACCGAAATGCTCTGGCTATCTGTGTAGCCGAGATGCACGCCGTTCAAGCAATTGAAAACCGCAAGCCGATCCCCCGAGCCGAATGTATTTGACAATTATTAAGAATACAACATTTAAATTCGGAAGAAAAACAAGCTATGCGGAGATAATCATCAAACGGATATGCGAAGATTATCAAGATATATTTCATTTAGAAGGAGAACTGTTAATAAATATAGCGGCCGTGGCTCACGAAATAAATACACGCGTCGACACTGCACCGGTGAACGTGAGACCATATCGTCTTCCAGAAAGACATAAAACGGAAGTAAATCGGCAAACACAAGAAATGTTAAGAAATAAAATAATTAGAACAAGCGTAAGTCAATGGAACGCACCATTACTAGTGGTACCCAAGAAGGCCGATGCGTCCGGAAAATCAAAACTCCGAGTAGTAGTAGATTTCCGGAAACTGAATGATCTAACAATAGGCGACTCATTTCCACTGCTAAATATTACCGAAATTTTGGATTAGTTAGGAAACGCCAAATATTTTACAACGCTGGACTTGGCGTCAGGATATCACCAGATACCGATGGCCGAGAAAGATAAACAGAAGACAGCATTTTCAACGCTCTACGGACATTACGAATCGAATGCTGTTTGGACTAAAGAATACGCCAGCAACATTCCAGCGACTGATGAATTCTATCTTAACGGGAATGCAAGGACTTAAATGTCTGGTTCATTTGTCTATATCACAAATGCCCTTCTTTGCGTCTTCTATAATCATTTTAACAAACTTCTCAATGCGATCAAAGGCATATGTTCCTACTACATATTTATTCTTCTCTCTCTCTCCTTTAGTGTTAATTAGCACTTTCTTTACCTCTTTCTTGTCAATCTCTTCGCCAGCTATTGCCAAGGATTCAACCTCATCTTCCCATGCGTCTTCTATGTCGCTGTCTAAAGTCACAACCATCGGAGCAAACCCCGATGATTCCGATCTCTCATCCATTGTCCAAGTCTTTTCGGCGATCACATCTTCCGCCGCATTGCTCGCCTTCAATAATGCGGCCGGCCCGTAGCATGATTCGCGGTCATCGCGCGACCTGGGGGGCGGGGGGGGGCGGGACAGTACCCCCCCTGCCGCTCCCGGGCATCCGACTTTCCGGTCAATTTCCTTTTTTCTTCCATAATCCATCTTCTTTGGTTTCTTACCGAGGTGTCCTTCCTCTGGTTTAATTTCGGGGTTTTCCTTCCCCTAGGCGGGCTGTCCACACAGGGCTAACGAGCCTCGCCTGTCCGTTGCGGCCGCTCCGCGAAACGCCACTCCTCCCCGCCGAGCCCTCGTTAGGGTTGGACCCCAACTACTGCCTCGGCGGATCGACGGAGCAGCGGTTCGCGGAGCGCCCGCGGTGGGATCCTCTTGGCCCCCGGGCTCGCTTCATCCCGGGTCCGGGATGTCCCGAGCCTCCTAGGAGACTCCGGCCATCCTGGAATCCTGGGGATCACGGAACCGGGTGAGACCCCCCGCCACGACAAGGCGGGATCCCATCGGGGGGATCCACTAAAACCCTAGAGGGTGTCCTACCTCATGCGTTAATCGGGACTGGTCCGGGATCTTAAGCCATCTTGCATTACCAACCGGACCAACCCCCGCACCCTAGATTTAGTCCTACTCGGAGACATGCCACGCGGAAACTAATATCTAAGTGATCTACCCCCGACTATCCTCCTGGGAAGACCGCAAGGGAGGCAGGCCACATATGCGGGGCAGCGAGTACACCAAGCTGGCCACCCCGCGCCCACTCTAACTTTAACGGTGGGCGGGAACCGGGCTCGAGTCCTCGCTCGACCCCGAGCAGTGTTTCTAGATCGTGCTGCAAAATCGAGTCTGCGCAGTAGAGCAATGCGCTAATTGGCTCTCCCGCGTCGGCGCGAGTACGAACAGCGGTGGAGAAAGAGAGAGAAGTAAAAAGCATGAGACAATCCATAAAATCCTTTCTGAGTCGATTATCGATATGAAATGATGATAAAAATGATAATAAGGACCCAAAAAAATGATAAATCAGTCCCAATTCAATTAACCTAACTCCAAACCCCTATAGGTAACAGCTTATATATGACTTTTTTAAGAATAGTTAGTGTATGCATCGATAGGACTAAGGCGCGCGGGCGGCTGCCGCGCGCGCGAGGATCATGGTTTAAGTCCCAAAAATAATTTTTTTTTATTTATAATAAAACAAATTATAAATAAACATTATTATTATTATATAATTGTTTTTTAGAATTTTTTATTTGTAATGAAATATATGTTCGAGAAAACATTTTATCCAAAGCATCATATTCGGTAACTAGGGAGTTATAAAATATATAATATTGAAAATAATGAAAATTAAAATGAATTTTCATGCATACTTTAAATTAATAATAAAATTAGCAATTTCCACGCAACCCAAGASGTACTGCCGCATGCGCGTTAGATTTTTTTTTGTTATAATTACGATATTTTTTTAAATATATTTAATTAACGATTTTTTTTAATTTTACAGCATGATAAAGTTATTTAGAAATTTTAATTATTATTTAATAATTATTATTACATTATAAATATACTCGTCAAATTATCGTTATTGTAACTGTGAAATCTTCGCCAGTAGCCATATTTTAACCACGATTTAAAAAATTTATTTCAATGGGAAGTTGAATAATTAATTAAAAATTGATGAGTAAAAGAAAATTAATAAAATGGTTTTTGAAAAATAACGAAAAATACAACAAATTAAAAACTACTCGAATGATAAAACGAAATTCCATTGAAAATAAATATTTATGTGAATAAATACTTACTCTTGGATTTCCTATACGTATCCCTGTAAGTATTGAAATATTAATTAGATAAGTTAAAATCAGGAAAAATACTAGTCATAATTTGATAATAAAAAAAACGATATTAAATAATTATTAAAAAAATAATTTTGATAACATTAAGAGAATTATTAATTTGTTATAAATTAACAATTTCATAACTAATACCAATCGTCTCATTGCAAAAAGTGAAAATTAAAAGTGACACTAATATGTTTATTACAAACCGATTAATAGAAAAATACTTTGAATCCCAAAACAATTTCAAAAATAAAAAGCTATATCAATTTATATTTCTTTATAATTGGTTGATTTACCGTATAAATTACTACTAGAAAAAAGTTGAAAATGTTTTTCTGTAGGGTTATAATTTAAAGCGTTAATACCGAATGCATTTCCGATCGATCTCAAGAAACAACGCGCATTTAATAATGAAATTTTCGTCTTATTACCCTTCTCATCTTTAATCTCATTAACATCAGAAAATGTTCTTTCTGGTTCCGCATTTGAATGCGGAAGCGAGAAAACTGTCAAAATTAATGATTTTAAAGTTGGGAATCGTAAGACAGTTTTACTTTCGTTTCTTATTTGTAAAATAAAATGCCAAAAAGATTCTACTTCTAATTTCATTAAATTTTCACGTTCTTTATCATCAAAAACGTAAGGCAAAGCTCTCCATTCAGCTGCTAAAGAATAAATATTAATGAAAGGAAAATAAATTTGAACATTACTTAAATCTGTGAATGAATTTCTTGTTTCGGGATTCAAAGCAATTGTCGGTTCTACGAAAATTAGTAGTTTTAAAAAATCTCCATGTTCTAAAAACCGTTTCCTCATTTCTTCTACCGAATGTACATAAAATTTTAAACAATTTTCACGAATTACATTTATCTCTTGTTCAGACAAATCTTTTACAATTTTATCAAATTCCGGACTATAATATACATCATTTAAATGTTTAATATTTTCTTTTATTACAAAATTTGGCCTAAGAATATTCGCACATTGTTTTTCAATCAAAAAATTTATTCCGATTTGTTTTAATATTTTTTCTATCGAAGAATACAATTTATGAATTAATAATCCTTTAGTTTGAAACAAAACATTAAAGCTATTGAAAAAATTTAAAACGTATTTTAAAAAAGACGCGTAAGCTTTGATTGTCGGATTTAATAATAAAAAAATTTTTTCCGCAGAACTTTCATTTTTAACCTTTTTTTTTTATCACTTGAATTTACGTTTTTAATTGGCGTTGCGTTTAATTTCTTTACTTTTTCTGCATATTCCTCGACCGTAAAATAATCTACTAATGCAGGCCATTCTTCAATTATTCGATTTACGCAATTGTACATTTCAAGCCATCGCGTTCCTGATAGTTGCAAAATTTTATGTGCTGGATTCGAATAATACTCTAAACATTCTGCAAGCTCCGAAAAGCGTTTAGGACTATTTGAAAAATAATTGTAGACGGATCTCAATAACTCTTCGATCTCTTTCGGTATTACGGCACAGCTACTTTTCGCGATTAAGACCGACGAATGACAGATACAATTTAAAACGATTAAATGCGGTACTTCGTCTTTTAAAAATTTTTGAAAACCTTTATTTTTTCCTACTATAACACTAGCGTTGTCGCAAGCTAAGGCTATAATATTTTGCATATTTATTTCATTACAAGTAAAAAAAATCTTTAAAACTTTTAAATAAATCTTCCGCTTTACCGATTTTACCATCTAATTCTAAAATTTGCAGCAAATGTTGTACAACTTTACCCGACTGTTCCGAAAAATATTGAACAGAGATACATAGAAGCTTCGAATTGCTTATGTCTGTACTCTCATCTACTAAAACCGAAAAAAATGTTTTATTTAAATTAATTTTTATCTCCTGAAACGCGGTTTCATAAAGAATATTTTTAATAATTGCAGTACTCTTATCTTTTTTTAATTTCATTTCCTGAACTGCTTCGGGATCAAGACTGAGTCTTTTAATTACTGATATTAAATCGTCTACGATCGATATTCCAACGTTTCGTTCGACTAAAAATTGCGACGTTATCATTTCTACGGTATGAACGCGATCTTGAAAAGAAGGACCTTGCACATGGACTGTCTCAAAAGAACCCGATTTTTTCGCAACATCGATATTATCTTTGTGTTTTTTACTGTCTGAATGACGCGTTATCTGATTTTTTTATAAATTTTACATCGGTCTTACAATAATTGCAAATTGCCGTTTGTGCTTCGATCGGGTGCTTTTCGGGTAGCCAGTCCTTCAAATTTTCATCCCGTAACTAATCTGGCTGCCAAGAAACGATTTTAACTTTTTTATCCATAGTATCAGTTTTATCTTTTTTTCTTTTACCCGGAAGAAACCGAAACATCGTGTTATAGTAGGAAAAACGAAAAAAAAAAACCGAAAAACTACGTACTGTACGAAATAAGCAAATTATTTACGAATATTTTCCCGTAGTATTCTATAGTATCTGACCCTCGCGCGCGCGGCAGCCGTCTTACTCCTCTCGGCCATCGAGTACAGTACGTATACAGAAATCAAAAAGTCATATATAAGCTGTTACCACCTATGGGGGTTTGGGRTTAGGTTAATTGAATTGGAACTGATTTATCATTTTCTTGGGTCCTTATTATCATTTTTATCATCATTTCATATCGATAATCGACTCAGAAAGGATTTTATGGATTCTCATGCTTTTTACTTCTCTCTCTTTCTCCACCGCTGTTCGTATTCGCGCCGACGCGGAAGAGCCAATTAGCGCATCGCTCTACTGCGCAGACTCGATTTTGCAGCACGATCTAGAAACACTGACCCCGAGTCCCTCGCGGGGTGGAGGCCGGGACCAGCCACAAACTTAGAGCATATACTACATGGAGGAAGCATGCCTTTGGCGAAAATGTAGACGAGTAATAGAGAGAGACAGATATAGTTTGGGTACTGTCTTTCTCTCTCACGCATGCACGTGATTGGCTAGACGCAACTCCCTCCGCGGAGTCTTCCTACTCTTCCACAACGATTAGAGAGAGAAAGCGAGTACCCAAACTATCGCGCTCTCTCTCTAACGCGTCTACACTTTTTAACACGCAATGCTTCCTCCATGTAGTATATGCTCTAAGGCCACAAATGTCCAGCCCCAGCTTCCCCCCACCTCCCTCGTCCCATCTCGTCCCTCCCCCACCCGAACTTGTGGGTGAGGAGGGGCGTGGCGGGTCAGGAGCCTCCCAAGGGGGAGACTCCCGTTCCGCCCGAAGCAGGGGGACAAGGGCCCCAGAGCAGAGCTAAACCTCGCTCAATGCCCCAGGATCCCCGCCAGCCTATTTCTTTTTCTTCTTTTTCCCCTTCCCGCCCTTTTCGGGCGGGGCGGAAAGGGGAGCCAGGACCACGCTACAGTCTCACGTGTCCCGGCTCTTCCTCTTCTTGGACCCCTCTCCCTCCACTTCCACCTCCATGTCGGAGGCGGAGGGAGATAGGTCCTCAGAACCGACCCGGGGGTGCCCACCGTAGGGCCCTCCTGGTCGGCTCCAGGGTCTTTTCTCTTACTCTCCCCTCGGGTCTCCTCTGCGGAGTCCCGAGGGGAAGGGGCTGGGACCACCCCATCCGGAGGTTTATCCCCCCCGGACGGAGCGGTCCCCCCACTCCGTACCTCCCCACCTGTTCCCCCTCCGGGATCAGGCGGGGAGGGGGCCGGCACCCCTCTAGGCGCCTACGAAGCGCCCCGGGGGGGACCGGCCGACACCTCGAGGGATCTCCAGGCCTATGGCCGGCCTGGAGACACCTTTGGACACAGATCGGGCAGCGCGGCTTATTGGCGCACCGCCCGATCAAGTGCCCATCTTCCCCGCACCTCAGACAGCAGCGCCCCCGGTCAATAACCGAGGGGCACCACCGCCCGAGGTGCTCGCGCGCAAGGCAGCGATGGCACTGGAGGGGGTCCCCCTTTCTCAACCCTGACCCCCACTCGGGCCCACCCTAGGGTAAACCCAGCTGCCGCCGCTGCCCGCAGTGCCACCTTCGCTGAGCAGTCGGCCCAGGCAGTGCCCGCCCCGGACACCGAAGTCCTAAGCGGCTCCACCCGGATCCGATCAGCCCTACCCTCCCCCCCGTCCTTACAATAGCCTCGGCAACATCAGAGGCCACCGCGTTAAACGGCAGGTCCACCATCTTTAATCTGAGTCGGCGTAGGGGGCAACGTACTCGCCTTCTCCACCGACCCAACCACCTCCTTCATGTTGTTGGCCAGAAGTTCGGCCTTCTCGTTCTCATTTTCTTCACATTGGATTTCAAGAAGAATTCCTCTTCCCCTGGCTTTTTTGAGACCCACAGGGGGGATCCCCATCTCCTTTAAATTGATTATCTCTTGGCACGATTGTAACACCTTTGCATATTCTTCTTGGGTGCCTTCCTGTAGCTCAAGGAGGACCCCCGCTCCTTTGGGAAGTTTCCTCCTAAGGGCCTGCAGCTTCGTCTCTGTCTTCCTCTTCTTCGGGATAACGTCTTCTTCTTCTTCTTCTTTATCTTTCTTCCTCCTATTGATTTCTTCTACTTCTTTATCTATTCTTTCTTGAGTGTTTCTGGACTTCTTCTTTTTCCCTATCACTTGGCTCCAGGGGGTTGTGTTCTCCCGTTTCGAGCCAGCCCTCTCCTTAACTTGCTTGTCTTCCAATAACTTGACTCTCTGTAAAATTTCGTCCAGTTTCCTTGAAATTGAACTTTCCTCTTTCGGGATATCCATTCGTGTATTATTGTCGTCATCTTGTGTTTGGGTAATCTTGTTGCTCTGACCGATACCCAAAATAACTTCTTCGCATAGAGTCCATTTATTTTTCATATTTTTACGTTTTGGTCCCAAGTCTAATTGGTCTACTTGGGTCCATTTGTTGTTCATCCCTTTTTTGTGTTTTAGCTCCTTGACTGTTTTATCCAGTTCATCATATCTTCTTTTTAGGTCTTCATGAGACCTGTTGAGCTCACTGTAGGTATCTTTCAACTCCTTCCAATTGTTGCCTATCATCTCTCCTGCTCTCAATAGTATATTTGCAATAATTACACCATGTGTCTCGTCCTCAATATCGGAACGATTAGTATCGTTCAATACACCGTAGAGTTCCTCTACGTATTTATACATCAGTTGACCAAAGTTCTGCGCCCTATATATTTCTTCTGCCGTCCTCCAAATAGTTGGGAGTTCGCTTTCAATCGGCTCTCTAAATCCCTTGAACGGAACGTTCAGCTCATCATCATCATCCTCATCTTCCGTTTTCCCTCCTCCTTTTAAATAAAGGGATTGGGAGCATATCCTGTCATTGAGTCCTCTTCGCGATAACATCTTCAGCCATGGAGCTCGCGGTTAACCTCATGGCCAGCCCATCACATGATTTGTGAAATTCACACGACCCAGGGGGGGCTGGGACGATACCCCCTCTTTGCCGCTCCCGGGCCTCCGAACTCCCGGTCGTTATCTCTTCTCTGATATCCATTTCCATTCTTCAGTTGTGGTTTTTTTAACGAGGTGTCCTTTCTCGGACTTAATTTCGGGGTTTTCCTTCCCCTAGGCGGGCTGTCCATACAGGGCTAACGAGCCCCGCCTGCTCGTTGCGGCCGCCCTGCGAGACGCCACTCCTCCCCGCCGAGCCCTCGTTGGGGTTGGACCCCAACTACTGCCTCGACGGATCGACGGAGCAGCGCCTCGCAAAGCGCCCGTGGTGGGATGCTCTTGATCCCCGGGCCCGCTTCATCCTGGGTCCGGGATGTCCCGAGCCTCCTAGGAGGCTCCGGCCATCCCGGAACCCTGGGGGTTACGGAACCGGGTGAGCCCCCCCTCCCCCCCCGCCACGACAAGGCGGCACCCCATCGGGGGGGACATACATACATACCTGCTAATGGATAAAAATATAATGTATTTGGATCAATGGTGTAAGAACTATATCCTTCTAGACAACTATGTGTCATAATGTCTTTTTGATCAATTATTTCTTCGTATGTTCCACATGTTTGAACAAATTCATAATCCTAAAAATAAAAAAAAATAATATATTAATTAATAAATTTTTTTATAATATTGTATATCTCATTTTTTATTATATGTTTACAGACTTAAAATATCTACTTCATCTTACTTACTTTGGTAAATATGTAGAATATATATCCCCTCAATTTAAATAAAGCTTGATAATATTGCGAACTTTGATGAGTAGAATACAGAATAGTATTTAGAGAGAAGAGTTAATCAGTATTATAAAATTTCCAATGTAATAACACTTAAGAAGAGCATTTTTCAAAGTTAGGAAATTCATTGTATCAATAGAATAAAAATGCACAGCATTAGAATATAATATTTCAAGTTTATTTAATGAAATAATTATTTATCGAATTGAATTTATATCCCAGACAGCACGCATATCCCGATTTTGGACATGAGGATAATTAAAAGTAGATCTTGCATTAAATAAATACAATACTGCTGATTCTCTCTGATAAACTTTCTAACCTCATAAATTTATTTTTAATTCATTACTCTCAATTCATTCTTTTTTTGATAATATTGAATAACAAAATCAATTATTATTTTCGTATTTCACTCATCATATGCAATAATATGAAGTTTCATCTAAATCAATGAAGAGATGTATATATTCTGCAGTTATTCTCAGTTTTTATATTTTGCTTCTTAATAATAAAAAAATAAATTATTTCAAAATAAAAGTTTTAATTACTTAAATAATTAATTTTTTTACTTACATGATGAAATTCCATTTTAAATTGTATCTGTTTAACATATTCCGGCATAAAGCTGAAGCAGAGAAAATCCAGCTTCTTTTTCTTGATACTAGCGTCAAGTCGAAGTCACGTGACTACATGCAACGCTGAAACGAGCGTCTCATGAATTCGCACCTTTAGGCTACGTTCGAGGAGCTTATTAACAGAACTATTGCATTATTCTATCTTGTTTTATGTCTAATGAGCGGTAAAAATAGAATAATTTAGTAGCGCTGATAGTGATAGCTTCTCGAACGCAGGCCTGTTACGCTTTTCGTTACTCGTATGTCCTCTTTATTGATTAAAGAAATATTTAAATTAAATAGAAATATATTAACCCATTAACGCCCAGGACGCAATTTCGAGAGTTGAGTTTGAATTGTTGCTGTGCAATATGTGCACTACCAAAATATTTAAAAAAGATTATTCTTTATGTTTTCGAGGGTGCTCTTTCCAATGGCGGTTAAAATTTCTCAAAACCACTTTTAACCATAGAAAATTGGAAAATTATCCAAAAACACCGGAATTTTCGACTGCATTTTTTTTTTT
>JANQDE010000853.1:24411-36051 GCA_037157785.1 Cephalotes varians
AATATCGTTCAATATGCTTGACACCCGAGACACTACCGCGTCTCCTGATTATCTAATTAAAGGTATAGATTAATAGACTTTCAATTTGTTAAATTATCTAAAGTAATTGTTATTATCTAATCGAAGATATAAATTAATAGACTTTCAATTTGTTAAATTATCTAAATTGATTGTTATTATCTAATTAATAGAATTTTRTTTAATYAGRTTATCTAAATTAATTGTTAATTAATTAAGTAATTAAATAGATTCCCCCTCCCTCCATAACATCATACTCCCCTCCTCGCATGACGTCATACCCCCTCGCCACCGGAGTACCCCCCTTCCCCGTACCCCCCTAGGAGCCCCTGAGTTAGAACTCTCCTTGTTATGCTACTTTCGTTTGCCTACATTTTGCCTAAATTCCCGATTGCCAACAGAGTGATTGCCTACAAACAATTATTGCACACATTTAAAAATTAAAATATAAACATACATATTGCACACATGACATTATTGCGCACAAACATATTGCACACATACCATTATTGCGCACATACACACTGCAGACATGACATTATTGCGCACATACGCATTACACACATGATACTATTGCACACATGAAGAAAAAAATCGTATTTTCACTTTGTACACAGAATATTATTGTCCACATACAGATTGCACACATGACTTTATTGCGCACAAACACATTGCACACATGACTTTATTTGACACATACACATTGCATACATGCCTTTATTGCGCACAGACACATTGCACATATGACATTATTGTGCACATACACATTGCACACATGATATTATTGCGCACATGAAGAAAAAAATCGTATTTTTACTTTGTACACAAAATATTATTGTCCACATACAGATTGCACACATAATTTTATTGTGCACATACACATTGCACACATGACTTTATTGCGCACATACAGATTGCACACATGACTTAATTGTTCACATACACATCGTACATATAGCCGAATTATATACATGACAATATTGTACACATAAAATAAGAAAATTGTATTAACATTGTGCATGATATAATTGCACATATAAAATAAAAAAAATGGAATTAAAAAATTATACCCCGACTTTCAAATGGATATTTACTGTCACTAAACACTGTTTTCACATTCCACTGTCTTCATGGGTTAGAAATATTCTAAGCAGACACTGTCTAGGCTGCAACTTCTAGGCAGTTAGGTCCCAAGCAGGTAGGATATATTTTTTTTTTTTGTTCGGGGCGGCGTAACCGCATAGTTGTTTTTCAAAACAATTATGCAGTTTGTAATATACAACTATATAATTATTTAATTCCATTCTTTTTTATATATGCAATTATATTGTGCACAATGTTAATACAATTTTCTTATTTTATGTGTACAATATTGTCATGTATACAATTCGGCCATGTGAACAATGTGTATGTGAGCAATTAAGTCATGTGTGCAATGTGTATGTACGCAATAAAGTCATGTGTTCAATGTGTATGTGCGCAATAAAGTCATGTGTGCAATGTATTTGTGCGCAATAAAGTTGTGTGTGCAATCTATATGTAGACAATAATATTTTGTGTACAAAGTAAAAATACGATTTTAACTTTGATTTTTAATTATTATATTAAAATTAATTTAATAAATTTTGATTTTGATTATTAATTTAAATTTAATCTTGATTGTTTGATTTAATTTACTTTTGATTTGGATTGAGACAAATTTAACTTGGATTATTGATTTGTAATTGATTTTTATTTTAATTAAAATTAACTTTGATTTGGATTGAAATTGATTTTAACTTAAATTGAAATTGGCTTAAATTTGGATTGAAATTGACTTTGATTTGAATTGGAATTGGCTTGGAATTAAATTTATTTAAATAACGCATAATTTTTTAATTATGCCTTGAAGAAAGGTAGTTCGAACAGTCGAAGAAGAGGAGGAATTTCGACGTATTAAATGGGAAAGACAAGCAAAATGGCAGGCTGAAAAACGGGAAACAACAAAATAAAAGATAATTAATAAAAATTGTCAATTTTTATTAAATACCAGCGAGTTTTATCCAAATATATTGCAACCTTCTGCAAGTTTTTCGAAAAATATAATAATAAATTCTCATGTTTCAATTAATTCATCTATGAAAATAGTATATCCAGAAAATGAAATAATTACTGCATCACAAACAATTAATACATCAATCATTAAAAATGCTCCTATACTAACAAATAGTAATGAAATTACTGCAATAAATGATAACATGAGATTTTTATGTTAGTAATGATATTGAAATAACTCGAAATATTTATAACTCAACTATGGAATCTTCATCTAATAATAACATTATTTGTTCTTTATCTAGCTCATCAAATAATTTGATAAATTTAAATGATTATAGAGTTAAAAATTTAATTATTTTACCTGAATTATCATCGCAAAATAATGTAATTAGAGATAAAACACTTAATAAATCAAATTTAACAGTTGTAAATCGTATTAAAAAAACTCGAGCTTTAAAAAAAGGATATAGATTAATATACCTGAAATTGTTCAATTAAAATGTTGTAGAGCATTATATAGGAGAAATGAATGTATTTTGCGAACATTGTGGTGCAAAACATTTTAAATCTGAGAAAATAGCTAATAAAGGAAATTCATTTAACGATTGCTGCTGTCATGGTTCTGTTAAGTTAATTTCTTTACCACAACCTCCAGATGAACTTTATGAATTATTTATTGGAAATCATCCAAAATCAAATCATTTTTTTAATCGTATTCGTGGTTATAATAATACATTTTCATTCGCATCATTTAATGCGAACATATTAAATTTTGGTGCCCATAGACGTGGACCTTATTGTTTYAAAATCCAAGGACAAATTTACTATCAAATTAATACTGCGTTATATCCTGCATCAAATGAAATGCCAAGTTACGGTYAACTTTTTATCGTAGATAAYAATGAAGCRACAGAATGTCGATTACATCGAAATTCGAATCTTGATGAAGAAATTTTACGTTCAATAGATAATATAATGCGTACAGATAATATTTTTGCACAATCTTATCGAATGATGCATGAAGAAATTCAAACTTAAATGATTGAAAATTACAATATTCCTGAATTACAATTAGGATTTTTAACAAAAAAAAAGCATCGATCATGGTCGATATAAAGATATCTGGTTTTCCATATTTCCAAACAATAGCCATTGCATCTTGATAATGTTGCAACATATTACGTGGTGAGCCTACGAATGTCGATGGAAGTATTAACATTTTTTTGACGTGAAACAGTCTATAAGTTAGATATTATTTATGAAATTGTCATTCGTTTTGGATTGGTTTCAATCAATTTTTTGGAAGATTGATTGAAGAATACCGATATAAATGAAGAAAGTCGTTATCATACAAGAAAAATGGATAGTTCGATTGTATCAAAATTTCGAATTGAACTTCAAGGGCCATCGTACAATTACATGGTGTACTGCGGACATTTGCTCTGACCTAAGAAGATGGATTGAATAACTGCGTTTTAAGAATTTTGACCGTTGAAGTAAGATGTATATGTTTTTTAWTTTGACACTGAAGATGACCTGATGTAGGTCGAAAGCGCTTTGTTTATTTGTAATATGTGAATAAAAAATTTCATATGTAAGAATTATTTGCGATCGTCATCCAGCAAGGCTCTTAGCTTATTATTATTTATTATTTTGAATTTAGAGCCCGTTATTATAGATATTAACATTTTTCCTATATGAGCGTCGTTATTATTAGCTGCGTACAAAGGGTAAATGAAGTGGCAGCTGTTTTCTCTACTACAGTGGGGAAATTCCAGAAATATATGTCACAATTTATAATAAATGTAATAAGACATTACAACAAATTAGTACGATGGATCCAAATATGGAACCATGGATTTATCCTTTGCATTATCCATATGGTAATCAAGGTTGGTGTAACAATCTACGACGCATAGATAATARTAAACAAATAAGTAGAGCTGTATACGTAAAATATCGAATAGCTATATATAATGATTTTAATATCTTTCTTATGGGAAGGCGATTATTTCAACAAAGACTCGTAGACAGTTATGTTAAAATTGAAAAAGATCGAATAAATTTTTGTAAACAAAATCAAAAATAATTACGAGCTGAGACTTTACCAAGGGTTAATTGATTATTTAGCAAACGCAGCTAATAATAACGACGCTCATATAGGAAAAATGWTAATACTTCCATCGACRTTCGTAGGCTYACCACGTAATATGTTGCAACATTATCAAGATGCAATGGCTTATTGTTTGGAAATATGGAAAACCAGATATCTTTATTACCATGACATGTAATCCAAATTGGTGTGAAATTAAAGAAAATTTACTTTCGAATCAACAATCATCAGATAGGCCAGATATTTGTGCTCGTGTATTTAACATAAAAAAAGATTATTTAATCGATGTTATCGTTAGACAAAAATATTTTGGTGAARYTCTCGCATATGTTTACGTAAYAGAATTTCAAAAAYGTGGATTACCACACATACATTTATTGATTACGTTAAAACAAAATTGTAAGATATTAAATTCTGAAACGATTGATAAATTTATTTCAGCAGAAATTCCTGATCCTAATGAAAATGAAAATTTACACAATATTGTAATGAAACATATGATTCATGGACCATATGTAGATTGGTGTCTAATAAATGATAAATGTTCGAAACATTTTCCAAAATCATCAATCCGAAACGATTATGGATGAAGATGGTTATCCGCAATATCGTCGACAAAATAACATGTTATTAAGAAAATTAATAAAAAAGAGCATTAAAGCCTAGCTGGGAATTCGTGCTAAAAATCTATATATTCTTTTAAAATTAAGATTAACAATTTACATATGTTTCAACCTATTATAAGGTCATCCTCAGTGTTCGTTATTACAAAAATTATTTATAGGTGATGACATTGTCGGTAAAATTTAAACATTGTTTTTTAACGGTAAATTCGTAACAAAGAACTAAATTTTTTTGTAATACCGAAATTAAAAGTCACCGTATCGTATCGGTCAATCGCATCGGTCTTGGACACGAATCGCTCTTCTCGCATCTTATGGTTTAGCGCTCAAATCTTTCTTGTCCACCTCTAAGTATTTTAGTGTTAATGCCTGTTATTGGCAAAATCCTCTGTCATCAAAATATGAGTATAGAACAATTGCAAGTCAATTATCTTAATAACATTAATGTCGGATAAGTTAAAATTCGAAAACAGTTAAAAAATATAATATAAAAATATAAATCGTTGATTAAAATCTAAATATGAAACAATTGTAAGTCAATTATATTAATTACATTAATGTCGGATAATTTACAAAATTAAAAAACAACATTAATTGCGCAAAAGACGGTTAAAATGATGTGAGTCAATACAATCAAAAATTAGAAATTTCATAAATGAATACCTGTGACATTGGTAACAAAACGTTTAATTGTATTCGCAAGTCCGTGTGATTGTCAATTTTTAGTGTGTTCTTAACGGTAATACGATGCGGAATGAGAGCGCGCAGGACAGCGACGATACTGAGAACCAGAACATATCGTGGGTGGGGGGAAGGGGAAAGAATTGAAAGATGAAAGATTGGAGGGAAGCTATATGGGAGCAAGTGTATTAATTATTGGGAGATAGTTATTAGGTAAAAGGTCGGTATCACTTTGCGTATTGATTCCCACACGTTGTTTTTTAATGTGTATCATCTCTGATACAATTCTTTTTTCCCACGGTTCCCTATCAAGTATTCATGTTTCGCTCCATTTAAAATCGTGATTTGATTCTACGGTGGTTAGAGACAACAGAAGGGAGGCCTGATGACTTATTAATATCTTTAAGATGTTCCTTAATTCTGGTTTTTAATGGTCTCTTTGTTTGACCTACGTAACTGGCCTCACAATCTCTGCARTTTATTTGGTATACTACATTGCAGCAAGCAGAGTGATCCTTTGTTTTTTTCTTTTTTTTGGTTGCCCAGGAAAAATGCTGTTACGCATACCGGCCTGGGGGTGGGGGCCGGTTATGTGAGACTCGCCCTATTTAACGGGCCCTACCCACTAAAACTCCTGGGGGTGTCCGGCACTGGCGTTACCGAGGGTGGGTCGGGATCTAGAGCAACTGCACAACTATCCGACCCACCCTCCACCGCAGGAGGAGGCCTGACCTGACCTCTTCCCTCCTGGCTCGCACAGTCGTAACCACGCGAGAGAGGGCATCACTCCTCTCCCGCCTTCCCGGGGGGAATCACAACTTGTGTTAACGATGAGTGCGGGCTGGACCATCCCGTTCCTTTCAACGCCCGCATCTCTTCCCTCCGGGGAGGGAGACCAATCCGCTATGAACTTCACGGGTCGGTCTTCCATTCCCGAGCACCTCGCGGCCGCTATTTCACCTTATGGGGGGAGGCATGCCAGATGTGGCATTCCCTCCCCTCAACTCCTCTAGTGCCAGAAATTGACGGCGCCGTCCGAGATCCATTTATGAACTTCGCGGATCCCGGCCGGCGCTTTTAATCTGACCCCCTTTCTTAACTTGGGGAGTCCGAGAGGGACAGGAAAAGAACTGTGTGTCTTCCCCGCCCTCCCGCCCGTTCTCTGTCTATCATGTAGATCTCCCTACGGCCGGGACCTACTTATGAACTTCGCGGGTCCCAGCCGATCGTACCTCCTCATCATCCTCATTACAATTAAGGGCGAGGGCGGGCGGCCGGACTCATATCTCACAGCATCCGGATGTCACCGCCCTCCCTTGCCTATCTCGTGCCTCATTTCATTGAAGCCAGTGGAGGTCGGGGCCCGCTTATGAACTTCGCCTCGTCCCTCCTTAAGTTCCTGTCTTCGCATCTAAAGGATCCTTGCCTGTTTTTGTGAATTTCGATAAGGAGTTAGAAGTGGAGAATGCCAAATTCAAATTATGTTTCTTGCTTATGCTTCTAAAATTATCAGAGGTGTTCTTAACATAGGGAATAGTAAAAAACGGCCTATTATCCTCATCATTATCGATCTTCGTCTCACACCTCGTGTTTATTCCAGAAACGGAAAATTGTTC
Organism: Cephalotes varians; assembly: GCA_037157785.1. Classification (NCBI taxonomy): domain Eukaryota; kingdom Metazoa; phylum Arthropoda; class Insecta; order Hymenoptera; family Formicidae; genus Cephalotes; species Cephalotes varians. The sequence goes on from JANQDE010000853.1 coordinate 31,500, forward strand.
TATACGATTATTGATGGTCGAAAAGATGAAACCTAATGGGTAACCGTTGTTGATAAGGACCTTTATGATGTCTTCTAAATTTGTCTTGTGGAAAAGTGGATGGGACAATAGGAAGGTTCTGTCGAACTGATTCAAAATGACACCTTTCTTATGTTCTGTAGGATGGTTGGAATCGAAATTTAGATATCTTCCGGAATTCGTTGGTTTTTTGTAAAGGTTGAATATAATCTTGCCATTCTTATTGATTATCGTGGTATCCAAAAAATTAATACTGTTCTCCCTGCCAATCCCCATCGTGAATCTCAGTCTATCGTGGAAAGAGTTGAAAGTATTTAGAATAATGTCTAGCAAGTCAAGTGGAGCTGTTAACAAAATATCATCCATATATCTGAAATAGAACTGGAGACTGACAGGTAAGATATCTAGAGCTGTATCCTCGATGTCCTGCAACACCATGTCCGCTAGAATCGGTGACAAGGGGGAGCCCATGGGTGTGCCAAAGATTTGTTTGTAATATTGGTTGTTGAAAGTGAAGTAAGTCGAGTCGATAATCAAAGAAACCGCTAGCATAAACTCCTCTATCGGTATTTATTTTGGTGAATCGTGATATGTGATCCCATCTCTTCACAATGCTGTTCCCAATTAAATCTGTGGGGACATTTGTGAAGAGTGAAACCACATCAAGTGAAATTAGTCTGTGATCCTCATTCACATATTTTCCATTTAGCTTGTTGACTAAATGGAAACTGTTTTGAATGTGGCTAAAATGTTTCGGAATATTGTTATAAAGTATCTTATGTAAGTATGAAGCAAGTGGATATAATGGACTATTAATGCAAGCGACAATAATTCTAAGAGGATGATTATGCTTGTGTATCTTTGGCAACCCATAGGCTCGTGGTAAATTGCTTTCAGTGACGAGTAAGTTTCTGTAGATGCGGACGTCAATGTAACCACTATTCTTCCATCTCATGCTAGGGCGCGCGTATTTTTAAATGAGAATAGATTCATGATTGATATGTGAAAACACAACAATTAATTAACTAAAACGCCAAACGGTCAAAGCTAGGTCTTCGTGTTGAAATTTCTTATGTGAATTTGTATACATATCTCAAGTTYAACTGCGCGCCGAATAAATTTTCGGTCTTGAAACACAGTCTTAAGATGAACAAGGATAGTAAATCACACTATTAAATTGATAATCAATTTAATAACAACGATGCTAATAAGCATCTCAATCCCTTATTCCCCCCGAATATTGTAACGAATTTCTTGCGATAGCCTGGATCCTGAGCACCTTCCGTGAGATCGTCTTTTGCACGCACGTACTCTTACGGCCACAGCGACAGTGATGGCCTGTCGTCCTGCAGGAAGCTCGCTCCCCGCCGCTCCCACTTACGTGCCGCGAATTGTTTCCCAATTGGATGTCCTCGCTCACGCGGTCTCCAATTATAGGGCCAATCATGCGGGACCGCGCTCGGCGGCCCGTGGCGCGCAACTTAAATGGCAGGTCGCTAATGCGGCAGCTTTTCCGAGTTCTCCGCAGGCCGTTTCCGACGCCCTTGGATTCAGCCCATGGCTCTACTCCTCTGAGCGGCTTCCTTCCACGGGTCCTGCACGGGATTCGATCTCGGGTTCTGTGCAGCTAGGAAATATGTTATTATATGAAAGACTTGGACGATACGTTGTTGATAATCGATATGTTGTTCCATATAATCCAATGCTTTTACTCTTATTTAATAGTCACATTAATGTTGAAATAGTTTCAAGTATACGATTTGTAAAATATTTATATAAATATATTTATAAAGGTCATGATGCTGYATCCATGATTATTGGAGAAAATATAGATAAAACGATTATTTATGATGAAATTCGAGATTTTATCGAAGCTCGTTATGTCGGACCCGTGGAAGCATGTTGGCGCATTTTAAGTAAAACATTGCAAGAAAAGAGTCACGCTATTATTTGTTTACCAGTACATTTACCAAACGAACATAGTATAATAATCGACGAGAATATCAATAACGATGCGATAAGATCTGCTGTAGAACGAGTAACAATGTTGTTAGATTATTTTGAGTTAAATGCTCGAGATGAGGAAGCAAAACAATATTTATATAGTGAAATTCCATCTCATTATGTGTTTAAAAAAATTACAATTAACGGCAGAACAGAAAATTAATCGTTAGGAGAAACGTCAAAAATACTTCAATTGTATCGGTCGTATGTATTCTGTCAGCCCATCTCAAATAGAATTATTTAATTTACGTATACTTTTACTACATGTTAAAGGATCTAAAAGTTTTCAAGAATTAAGGACCATTAATGGCGAAATACCTCGTACTTTTACCGCTGCATGTTTAGCATTAGGACGATAGCAGAAGACGATGAAAAATGGGATCGTGCTATGAACGAAGCAAAAATTTGAATGATGCCAAGACGACTTCGTAATTTGTTTGTTCGTATTTTGATTCACTGTCAACCAGTTCATCAGAAAAAATTATGGGATGATTTTAAAAAAGATATGTCGGAAGATTACATAAGACGATATGGATTTATAGTAGGAATAAAGAAAGTTTACGATTATATTATTAATTTACTTCAAATGGAAGGTTCAAACATTACTAATTTTCCTGAAATGGAACAAGTAATAGCGGAACAAGAGACAATTATTCAAGAACAAATTCAGGAAGATATCTCAATAGGCATTCGACAATATCAACAATTGAATGTGGAACAAAAAAAAATTTGTCGATACCATCTTAGCAGCAGCAACTACTAATACAAATAGTGATACTTGTTTTTATATCGATGGTCCGGGTGGTTCTGGTAAAACTTTTATTTATACAACTTTATTATTTACTTAAAAGCAAAGATAAAATAGTAAATACTATGGCATTTACTGGTATTGCTGCGACATTACTTCCAAACAGGAAAATAATACATAAGGTTTTTGGATTACCCGTACCTCTTTTCGCCGATTCTATATCGAACATTAAAATTCAATCTAAAGAAGCTAACAGATTAAAATTTGTGGATATTTTTATTTTAGACGAAGCTCCTATGGCACCACGTTATGCTTTAGAAATAATAGACTGAACATTACGCGATATAATGCAAAATGATTTGTATTTTTGTGGAAAAATCATGCTTCTTGGTGGAGATTTTAGACAATTATTACCTGTGAAAGAAAAAGCTACGTGTAGTGAAATCATAAATTTATCTATAAAATTTAGTACCTTATGGAAACAATTTAAAATATTTTCATTAACAACAAATATTAGAGTTTTACCACAAAAAAGAGAATTTGCACAATTTTTATTAGATTTAGGTAACGGTACTTTAAATGATCAATCAAATAATRTTCRAATTMCAAAAAGATGTATAGYWAACKYGRATAYARTAAAAGACACGTATGAAAACATTATAATGCATAAACGATATAAAATTATTGCTAATCACGTTATATTATCTGCAAGAAACGTTAATGTCGACGAAATAAATGAAAAAGTAATAAATTTATTAGATGAAACGACAGAGAGAATTTATACAAGCGTAGATACTCTCGAAGCTGTTGATAAKGAGGATATACATGAAGTAATTATRACAGAATATCTCAATTCTTTAAATCCAACTTATCTTCCACCAAATGAATTACGCTTAAGAAAATATACAGTTGTTATGCTTATTAGAAATCTTAATATTAGTGAAGGTTTGTGTAATGGTACCAGACTATTAGTTTTAGATTTATGTAATAATTTATTACGATGTGAAATTTTGACAGGTAATAAGATTGGAGAAATTGTTTTTCTTAATCGCATCACTTTATATTGTGAAAATATATATCCATTTTCGTTCAAGAGAAGGCAATTTCTCATAAAACTAGCATTTGCTATGACTATTAATAAATTACAAGGACAAACTTTTGAAAAGATTGTAGTAGATCTTCGTAAAGATGTTTTTAATCATGGACAATTATACGTTGCATTATCACGAGTACGTTCTTGGGACTCATTGAAAATTTATATAGGAAATGATAATCTACTTAATCAAGTAAAAAATTACGTTTACAAAGAAGTTTTTGAGTAATCATATGCAAAAAACACAATTTTATATAAAATATAGATTTATCTCAAATTTTGTAAATATAATAAATTGATTTATTTACCATATTATTTAAATTTTATTATTTATATTTTACTAATAATATTTCATTAATTTATAGTTTATATTTTTATTATTACTGTTTAATTATATTAGATATGAGTTTTTTAAACACGTTTGCTATTAGATGTGTATTTTAATTACTATGTACAATGTATATGTAAATCTTTTTAAAAAAAAGGCAAAAAAAAAGGTGTCAAGTATAGGCGTGCTCCTTGAAAAAACTATTGTATTAAATTAAAAAATAAAATTTAAGTGATATGTTTTAAAATTAAAAAATTTAATTTAATTGATATCCTTTATTGTGCAAAATATTTAACTTATAAAAAATGAATATAAAATTAAAAAATTTAAGTGATAATATCGTCGATTATTAAAAAATGTA
>JANQDE010000854.1:9637-34492 GCA_037157785.1 Cephalotes varians
CTCGGTGTGTATGTTAAACTAAGAACGCGATATGTACAAATGTCGGTGTGAGTGCAAGTGTCGGACTAGCAAATCTCCCGGATTTAGACGCGATACAAGATATCGGAAAGTCCGGCTGCGGCGAATTACCCAGATTCGGTTACGGTATCTACAGAGTAACTGATGCACGCAAAATCGGGCGGGTGCCTCGTAATAGATGTGCAACGGAGCCTATGCAATGGCCCCGGGATTCGTCTTGAGGGTCGAGTACGCTCGGCGGAGATCTTTCGATCCCGGTATCTCGGAGCGGTTCGGAATATCCAAGAGCCGAATACGCTCGACGGAGATCTTTCGATCCCGATATCTCGGATGCGGATTTTAGAGAGTCGAGTACGCTCGACGGAGACCGAGTACTTTCGGTCCCGAGATCTCTGGTAGATTGCTAGGACAGCGGATTCGGAGCTAGTCTCTAGGATCGGATCACTAGGACTGGCGTGTTCTTCGGGCGGTCCGGCCGGCCGCTTACTGTCGAAAATTGGCAAGTAATTTGTTATAATAATCGGGCTCCCTTCTCTTAGCGCTCGGCGTGGAGAGGGGCCCGTGCTCGGCGGTGGTGAGGTGCCGGCGTTCGCGGATGTTCGGGATGCTGCGATTGATCCCGAACGCGGATTTAGCCGTTAATGGCTTGAATTTTGACGCGATTTTCGGTGCGTCGTAACGATGCATCTTCGTCCGGAAAGATGCATCGTTACAATTTCAGTATAGATATTCACATGCCATATTACTGTAATGTATAACTTTATTAAATGCAAAATCACGAAATTGCCGATTATATGGGAAATAAAAAAAATAGTTTTTTTTACATATGATTTTTAGATAATATTATAAACTTGATAAATTCAAAGCAATAATATTAGTCAGTTTTATTCAATGAGCAATATAGGAAATGCCCAGTACTTACGACACAAATTACTTACTAACAGGTTGGCAATAAGACTTATATTACTCTTATCGTATGTAGATCGATATAATCGGCAACTTCGAGATACTGCATTTAATAAAGTTATACAGCAATATGGCATGTGAATATCTATATCGGAGTTAATTAAAATATTTTTATTTATTCTGATTTAAATGATAGTAATTTTTGTTTAATAATATCTTAAAATTGCGTTACTTAACTCAATTCAAATAATATATATCTATAACCCGTGAGGTACTACTCAACACGAATAATATGTACCTATAGCATTTGAATAAAAGATTTGATATCAATAAATGGCATCAAATCCGTGGTGTATTACTCAACCCAAAAAAATATATATATATTTTGTACAAAGGATTTAATATCAATAAGTGGCGCCAAGATTTATCTCATTATTATCTCAACGTTAAATAACAAAGGCGATAAGTTTACGCTCTGTCTGAAGGAAAAACTGTTGTGCTAATATATTGTCTATAACATCTGAATACTATGAAATGCATGATATCTTCATAAAATCTTTTTAAAACATTACCTTTTCAAAAAAAAAGTAAAAAACGCGACGAGTTTACGTGTTACTTGGAGGAGATGTTGTTTTAACAAGTGGTAGTAACTTTAATAATGATATTCTAATCTAAGTGGTAGTAGTCCGGATAGTCAAAAGGTTCCAGGTCAAACCCTGGCTGAGGTAATATTTTTTGCAATAAGATCTAAACAGTTTTTTAAGATGCTAATAGCATCGTGACCGACATCGAATTGATGTGTACTTGATTATTCTAAGATCGAATTATTATTTCAGTCGGGAATTGCGTTATAAGTCTGAATAGGTAAGCATGTAATTTCAAAAGATTGAACTGATGTATTTAAATACAAACATATATATATATATATATATATATATATATATATATATATATATATGTATATTGTTGCGTCCCTGAATGCTCAAGAATCAACTGATGTGGCCGATCAATATTATCGATCGGCCACGTTTTGGAAATTCGCAGAGGGACGCTCGCGGTTTGAAGTTCGGACGGAAGAGCGGCGCGGTTGTCGGGGCAACCAGAGTTTGGACCGAGCTTCGGTTGGAATCGAACGAGTTCAAAAAAGGAACGGAATTAATTACGGAATATTGCGAGACATTCTTGTTATTACTCGTATTGAATTAAAGTTTCTCTTCCTAAAATCCGTCTCGTTCATTTCTCGCGAGTGCGTGTGTCATTTCGAGTGATAACTCGTTCTTGCGAACGCAACATTTTGGGGGCTCGTCCGGGATAGGGTAAGAGTTTTTTTTTTTTTTTTGTGATAGCATTTAACTTCCTAAAATCTACACAAAATTATATATAGTATAATTATTTCTATCTAAAATGTGAAAACGTTATTTTTACAATCCGACCGTATAGTTTAACTATCCGGTCGGATGATCGAATTGTAAAAAAGTGGCCGGATAAGCCAAATACAGGATAATAATTGGATATTCGTTACATCCCTAGTGCCTAATAATTCTTGTGAATTAATACAATTTTCAGTTCAAGTCAATTGAAATATCTAAACCGAAACCAAATTGGTAATATCATAAATTAAATTGACAAGCAATTTAATAAGAGTATACATGGTACACTTAAATTTAGAAGTATGGAAACTATAATATATAACGTATAACTGGAGAAAAATGTTTAATGTTTAATGTTTTTTCTTATACAATCAATTTTTTAATGTTATTGAGAATAGTAATACATAAGATGTAACTGAAAATACACAGGCTCAGTTGAACTTAGACAACTTATATGTACTGTTAATGAAACATAAGATGTATTGAATAAATCTTCTATTAATGAGAGCTCGAATGAGAGCGTATATGATTAGTAAAAAAATAATTCACCTATAATAATTCACCATAAAAGTATTTAATATACATCACAGCTTACGTAAAACGTATATATCTTTGGCGTATACTATTACAAAACTAATATTGCACATACTAATACAAAACGTATTAGATTGCATTTGAATAACTGATTTTTCCGAACAAAACTTGTTGATTAATTTCTTGTTAAAACACTATTCAAATTTTAGTAGGAAGTTTATTTTTAAGTCTATCTTTTATTTCGGTATAAATATTATTACTTAAGCTAATACCGCTTTTGGTGAATATTGGGGATGGAAATGTAAGTCTATATCGCGTTCTATCAAGAAATATCCATGCACAGCCAATTCACGTAAAGTCAAATTGCCATTATTGTCCACGTCAAACCAATGACATAATCCTCCAATCTGCTTCTTTTACCGCTGATATTAGCAAAGTTATTAGAGTATTCAATATTTCTCCAAGTTTGACTGGTCATATATGCAAAGCCTAATACGAGACCTATTATACAGCCATTACCATCGTCTGTTTGAAATAGACACCAATTCCCGACACTTAATTCTTTAGAGGTAATTGTACAGTTATGATTACGAATTATAACAGATTGTACATTTTTTTCATATTCTAAGTTTCTTACTCTTTGCAAGCGGTCACTACTTCGATACCTTTGCATTAAACAACTAACATATTGAGGGCTTTCGTACAATATGCTCCTTGTCTTGGGAATATTTTACAACTGTGAAAGGACTTTCTGAATTAAGTTTTGCTTCAGTTTCGGCATAATCCTGCAATTCTAACGTTTCCGTTACATTTGATAAAATTATTAAATCTTGAAGTGTTTCAGTATCACATTTTTCTTCAGCTTCAGTCCGCTGAGTGAAATTAGTTGTTGAAACTACAGAAAAACCTTCGTAATCCAAGTTATCCTCCTCATCTTGCTTTTCATTGAAAACATCGATTGTGTTAGTGTTACTTATTGTTAAATTCTTAGTTTGAATATCGTTTGCTTTTTGAATGTCAACTTTCATACCTAGTTAAAAATTATATGAAATGCGTTCTGTTTAGCACGATGGAGTATATCTGTAATTCTGAAGTAACTCGGGAGTGTACAGTTTTTATCCAAACTAACTGTGGGAGATAATATGTTTTTATCTTGAACTTCATGTGATGAATTTAAATGTCTAGTACGTGGGAAGATAATGTTTTCTCCTTCAGAATTGAAGTACATGACAGAAATATCAGCTTGCAATTGTATTCGTTGCATTCTGTGAATTGCATCTAAAAGACTACAATTAACAACAGTGGAACGTGTTGTACTTGTCGACCTTAATTTCCGGAAAAAACTCACATTGTTGATTGCCATACTGCCAATTTCTAAAAAAATTTTTTAAAAATTTCAGCGAATTCATTTTAATACATTTGAAGATTGTATTTAATAAGCCGTGAGCGTTTAATTCGATACATAGATATGCATTTGTTGTGATGTAATTATTTGTCAATGAATACTCGGATACAGAATTTAATCAGCTCGTCATAGTCGTAGAAAAAATACTGTCCCAAATGTAGTAAATTCTATTTTCAACAGTTAGTGACGTAGACAAATAAGAGTTGATTACGTAAAACATTATTTTCAAATAAACTCGGGTACCTTCACTTTCTGGAACACGTTTCTCTAACAAACTCCAAATTTTTGGATCACAAATTTTGACAACTGATCCAAAGTTCATTTTATCTTCAGATGACAAGTCACTTTGGATTAGAAAATGTTTCTCTTTTGAAACTATATTTATAAGTATTTGCAAATGTCCAGATGAAATTATAAACTTTTTTAAAGGTATTATTATAGAAGGTTTTAACAGACTTGATTTGAGTTTTCCGTCAATGTGAACTGTATTTTGAGTGCAAATGAACTTGGGGCATACATTTGCGTGGAATTCGGGAATTTTAAAACTGTCGCTAATGGTTTGAAAGTTCGCAGTTTAAATACCTAGATTAGTATTGATACGCATAGCTCTCATTAATCGCGAATCACCATCAGAAGAAACACCATCAGAACCAACAACTGTTATTCCGTAACTTTTTAATTTGGCATATAATTCCAACGATTCATAACATGCTCGAAATTTGTTATCAGTTCCAAAGAAATAAAGGTAATAACAAGGTGCATCATTTTGCAGCGGCTGAGCCATTATAACGTGCAATGAAGAAGCTGCTGTGTTATTATTGAAATGGTCTTGAATAGATTTTGCAGAAGGAGCGGTAAAAGAGAATACAATAGGCATGCCTTGATCATCAAACGGCAAAACAAATCCTATCAATTGATTTGTGCAAGAATCACATTGAATTCGGCTAGTAATACGTGTTGCATCCTCACTTAACCAAACAAAAGATGTTAAATTTCTTACTTGTAAGAACTGTTTGAAATCTGTAACGCGACATGTACCTTCAATGAAAGAACCGGAATAAGCATTTATCGTGCGACAAATTGTACTACCTGATGGAAGAGGTAAATTTGCAGCTAATGTGTCATACAAATTACGTCCCCCAACAATAAAAATGTAATTGTAATTAGTTTTAAAGAATTCTCGTACCTAAATCCATTCTTCTTGTATTTTGCCTTTGCTTTAGCACATCGAACCAGCATTGATAATAATGTTGACGTTATCTCTCTGATGTCGTAATTTCTTGCGAACTTATAATATTATTATCATAGATATTTGGAATGCTTTTATCTTCTCCTATACCCACGGTTCTCATACGGACTTTCGTTAGTTTTTAATGTCAAGGCAGTTAGTCCGTGAACTACCTTGACAATCTATTCCACCGTATAGTTCTCGATAGAAGCAAAGATTTCTAATGCCTTCCCTACTACCGTAGTGGGCTCAGTCAAATGTAAGTTCCTTAAGAACACGATTTGGTATCTCTTCAATAGTTATCTCTTCAATGTCTGCGACAGATAAATTCTTCATTTTATTGTCGGTACAATTGCCGTTGAGCATCTTCTCTTGTTCATTTTGCGATGATTTTTCTACAGATTCAGCTTGAAGTGAGCTGCTCTGTTTTGATTTATTGCTATTAACTGTATTTACAGAGTGTGTCATCATGTGCCGTATAAAATTAGAGAGAATCTATCGCGTTTTAGAACGTCCTCTTTTGGCGATTTTAATAGTTGTCACGTTGGAACATACAGGACATGTAATTTTTGCCTCGTATGTTACATCGGCATTTTTATTGTTTCGTTTTACTGCAATGTTGATTATTGTATCTTTTACAAGTAATAGACGATCATTAAATTTGAGATTGATTTTTTTATTATTTTTCATCATCGTTGTACTTAGCTGCAACTTTTTTTTCTGTACTTCTGTATCAATTTCGATGGAACGATTGAGTGCTCGTTGAATAGAAGTTGTGTTATATGGAAAGAAGATCCGATATCTCCGCAAAAATTTATAGGTTTATCTTTGATATATTCAACCAACTGTTGAAATAATAGTTTGTCTCAATTACAAATTTAAATTTCTCCGGATTTTTATATATTATATAATATATTCCATAATATTTTTTCAAATCATCATTTTTATCAATTAATGAAAGCATTGATGTTTGAGCAAATTTCTCCAAATCAGAAATGATATCCTCAGAAATTCAAAATGAAATCGGGTTATCGAGATAGCAAAATTTGAAAATGTTTTTTATGTGATGTGGAACATAAACTCCCAATTAATTTTGAATTTTAGTCCAAAAATGCGAGCGAAATTTTGGGAGCGTCTCATTTGCCCACGTTGCGATTAGCCACAGCCACTCACAGCAGCCGGCGCTTAGAGGCTTTCCACTGTTCAATCGGTGTGAGTGGTTGGTGGTCAATTGCAACGTGGGCAAATGAGCGCCACTCGAAATTTTACGTCATTTTCCATAATTGAAGTAGAATTGCCTTCTCTATCTGGATTAAACATAATGCTTGTTTAGAAGATTTAGTCAATATCGGTTTTACACCTAAAACCGAAAAAGTTATTTAGGCTAAATTAATATTTAGTCATATTATTCTTTGCTTTATTGTGAAGAATGGAATAATATATTTAGCAAACATAGATAACACAGATATATAAAATTATACGTATGTGTTTATTCAGGTGAGACTTAATTGCAGTATTAATGTTATTTCTTTAGTTTTTTCTTATTTGTATTCGTGAAATGTAAAAGAGAGCCTTATTAATTGTATAATTACACTTCAGAAACTTTCTCGGAAACTTTCCTATATTTAAGCTATATGAATAAAAGAAGATGATTCTCAACAAACCTGCTTTAGAAAATCAAACGAATAACACCAAGTTACATTTGTTTATACTTTGATATTACAATAATTTAGAATATGGACATCATCGCGAAATTTAATAAAAATATGCTTAGTTGTTGCGTTTCCATTCAAAACGAAAGAATCTGACAGAAAAAACGGATTATATCGTTAAACGAATTATTAAGCGTTAAAGTTGACAACTTTTTAGGTTAGAAAACTTGTCACGTAGATAAAGAGTGCATTCAGTACTACGACCGCTCACTGAGCGCTCAGTGAGCTGCTGTATTTACTTGGTCTATATTTTTAGATCTAACGGAATATACCAATCAGATGCAAGAGCTCACTGAGCGCATGTGTACAAAGTATTATAAAGACCTCTTAACGTGCAACATTGTGCAACATTATTTTCATTGATTTCGTTTTCATTTCTGTTGATTCACATTGATTTCCGCTGACTCATTTCTTAAACGCACCGATCTTTATCGACTCGCACCTCGACTCGCACCCGACTTGTTCTCGATAGATACCGCTGTATTAACTCGCTCGTTAAACTGCAAATTTCACTCAATTGCTTGATTTCAAACGTTATTCATACGATTCCATGTATGTCATCGTAATACACTTGATTATGATTTCTAACATTAAAAACTGTTGACTCGAGAGTGACACACCCCTCGCCTTCACGGTAATATTTACTTGCTTTCCTTTTCCGACGTTTTGTTTAGTTCGTCTTGGCTGTTTCTTTTCAGGACGACCGCTCAATGACCAGCACTCATCGCGTTTATGGCCCATCCTTTTGCAGTATGTGCAATATTTCTCGATGTTGTTTACATTTATCGATTTTTATGCTTTCGACAAGGTAAATCGATTTGCATATTCGACAATCTCATCCGAAGTGACTCATCTGTCCACATTTTTGGCATTGCACTGCTCGCCCTTGTCGCGATTGATCTTAATCCTTCTTTTTGTTATTGTAGCTTACTCACAAGGGAGATCCCTTCAGTTTTTCTTCCACGGTGGCCCATAACATAGGTGGCCGCCGCTAGATTATTACAATTGCGAGATCGCACTATTGTTTGTATCTCGTCGCGAAGTCCCAATTGAAAATTTTCTAATGTTAGCTCTTGGATCGTATCTAGAATTGCTTTTCTTTGTTCGTTCGTTTGTTCTTTGCCTTCAATCATTGATTGATATAATTCCGTGGCTAACTTGTCTAGACGGAGTCCGTATTCTCTCGTGTTTTCGCCATGCTTTTGTTAAAGCATATTAAATTCTCGCTGTATGTGCGTAGTGCTTTGTTTAGCTAAATAACACATTTCTATTTCCTGCTTTAGTTGCGCGAAGGATGTTCCTTGTTTGGAAATCATGCATCGTTTTTTCTGTCAGCTTAGCATTGCATAAAATTGTTTTTAATAACAACTGGATTGATTTTGCTCATCGTGTAAGTACTAACATTCAAGAATTTTTGAATTTTACGCGAAGTTCCATTGATTTCCAGAATCATGTCGCGGGTTTTCTTCAATTTTATATATGTATTTACGGGATCGTGTTGATTCCTAACATCTTCGGTTCTATATAATAGTTATATTTAATAATTCGTGGTTGTTTTCGCGTCGTGGTGGATTGATGTAATGGTCGTAGCTGGTGATTTCTAGTCTGCTTACGCTATCTTGTAATCCTTGAATCCCTTCTATCTGGTCCTATATCGAATCTCTCATTGACAGGTTCTTGTCTGTTTTCTGCGTGAGTGAGTCGTGGTTGTTCTAAGACGATCTATTTCCGCGTTTGCGATCGCTCTCGGGCGGTTTCTTCGTATGGAGTGTTCTGTGTCGCTATTTCTATTTCGGAGTAAAGTTCTTCCGGATTAAACACGCTGCTATCGTACGAAGTCAGCGAGAATTCTCCTCGATGAGAAATTCTGTTTTCGATACTTTCTAGTTCGAACGTACGAGGAATGCGGTCCGTTTTCGTCTCGTCCGTTATTATGGTTGAAAATACTAATATCGACGTTGTCGAACGGAAATTCGCGCAATAACGATGAGCTTCGGGTGAAGCTCGGATACTGAGTCTCGAGGTTTCAGCGTTCACTTTCGTGGATATCGCTTACTGTCTTCTACTTCCATTACTCGGACGAGACTTATGGAGTTCGGTCTGCGCGCGCGTCGTGATGGCTTGCTATGTAGCCACGATATGTTTCGTTCGGGACGGTTTCTATAAATTTGATTGTCCGACATTTACTTTACGCGTTCGCATTTTAACTCTACGGCTTGTTCGCTATGGGCCTATACGCCTACGCTTTCGCATTTGCTTTTGCTCACAGACATTCAGTTTTACAATATTTAATATTCGATTTACAAGAATAACGCTAGTCACATGTCGTATTCTGCTGCGTTGCTCGGTGCAATCGGAGTTGTGGTAGGTCGTTTTCTCGTGTTTTTTTCTTTCCGCGTTATCTCGACTGTTATATCGAGTGTCTATTGCTGCTCGGACTAGATATGGCTTTCGCTGTTTCCTACGAGTGTCGTCACTGTGTCAGGTCTGCTGCTCTTGGAGTTCCGGTTCCTCCATGATGACGGATCCCACCGCTGCCACCAGTTTGTTCGTCCTCCGTGGAGGAACGTAGAAAAACACTGTACTCACAAGAACACTGTATTTTTGTTTTAATAAACTTTGTTTGTTTTAATAACTTTAATCTATCTCGACTTTTCACAGAAGTTATTTCGTAGAGTACAATAACCGACAGCGTGTTAACTGTTTGACCGAACTGATTCACTCCTGCCTTCTTCCTCTCGGTTTTTATCCCGATTGTTTTTCTATTTCGGCAAGGATCGAGTTAGCGTGTCTAAATAGATTGCTTCGATCGATATTCCTTGACCGGCCGTGCAACCAAGTTGCGCGATTGCTAATCGATATTGTCATTAAATATATTTTAATAATGTTATGAGGTCAAACATTTATTTAGGACTTAATCTTCTTATTGCGTTACTTTATTTTATTATTACTTAATATTTTTTAATATCAGTGGTCGAGATAGCTAAGACGCCCGCTCCGGAAAGTCGGGAGGTCCCAGGTTCGATCCCTGGCTGAGGTATTATTTTTCGCAACAAATTCTTTATAATATTCGGGGGGAAAAGGAATTGAGATGCTTGTTAGCATCATTATTATTAAATAGATTGTCAATTTAATATCGTGATATTACTATTCTCGTTTGTTTGACGATTGTGCTTTAAGAAAATATTTCGGCGCATAATTTGATGAACTTGAAAATGTATATAAAATCACACAAAAATTATAACACAAAAATCCAGCTTGACCTTGATGGTATTTAATTAATTCTCGTTAATATTTTTTATTACTTAATGATACCTTTGGCCTCCTAACAGAATTAAAATTAGTTGATCCATTCTCGGTGGAATATTTTATTGGTAACTTAAATTGGAAAATAGCTATCGTTAACTAGATTTAATAAAAGTGGTCTATGATCTATAAAATATTGAAGGTTACTTTGTAGATATTTATATTTTATGAAATCGTGGAGCTTGTTGAAAGGCGAGTTCTTTTTAGAGATTCGAGCATCAAACCAAAAGGCATTGGAGTTATTCCATGGGAAATAATATATTATATGGATTGGTATACTGAACTTCAATCAAATTATTTTGGAAGTTAATTCTGGACAAGTACAAACTACAAAGCGTTATTGATTTTACGACTGGATTTCGGTCCTACTAGAGCCCGGTACTCGATATTCCTAAAAGTATGGTACAATGATTGGTTAATAGTCAGAAATTTACAGGCCAAAGAAGAAGACAAAGAAAAAAAGACCAACATTATTCGGGTACCCGAGATCAACCGTATATGATGTTGCGGCTAAATATTTGGCTTCGGAGACATTCAAAAAAGGTTCTGCCAACCCGACAAAGAAGAGCCATTCGAAAGAAAAGTCGGTAAGGACTCCAGCAATTATTGAAAAGACTCACGAATTAATTTCAGAGAATCTAGGGCTGTCTCTGACGAAATTAGCAAAAACCTTGGGTATGAGTGACATTACAATGTCGAATTGCTAAAGAGGATCTACGTTTCAAGTCCTATGTGATAAAAGTTCAACAAATGCTTTTCGAGGCTACCAAGATGAACAAAGTTGTCACTATAATATGCTTCTGTGTTCGAAAACGAAGCTGTGGGACGCATCTGGTTTTTTTTTAGACGAAAAAATTTTTTCTGTCGATGCCAAGATGAACCGAAAGAACAACCATTGGCTCGCTCGCGACCCCGAAGATGTCCCCATAATAGCTAAGACAAATTTTTCGGCGTCTGTCTATGTCCCAGGCGTCGTCTCCAATAAAGATCACGTGCTGCCACATTTCTTTCAAAAAAAAGAAGCCGTCACAAAAGAGATGTTACGTCCAAACCCCGAAAGTTTTTTTTGTAAAATGGAAGGAATAAGAAGGAGGAGATATAGAAGGGAAGTGCCCCGTTTGACTACAGCAGCCGGTGCTTAGAGGCTGTTCATTGTTCAAGCATTGTGAGTGACTGGTGGTCAATCGGACTGTGATCAAATGGATCCCTTCTGTATGGAAAAACGTATTCAGAAACTATGTCTCGCAGGTACATGCACAGAAGCGCGTGTTGCGAATGCATTTTATGGTTCCAAAATATGAATCAACGTCTTTTTCCAAGAGCAGTGCGATCGTCGATCTTAATTTCGAGTCAAGGAACTTAATCTTTTTAATTCGGGACTGGACCACATACGATCTCTGAGGGCAAGGGGAGAAGGCGAGATCATTAAATTTAATTAATAAAAGCGAGAACAGTTTTCGCTAATATCTAAAATTTATTTAGTAAAACAATAAAAATATAAATAATTATTAAATAATAGCAATACATTTTCAGAGAGTCAGGCAATTTTTTATAAATGTATTTATGTGTAAATGTGTGAATGAATGTACGGGCAAAGTGGTTTAGTCTCGGATTTTGTTTATGATGGGTTTTATGATGAAGGAAAAAAAAGGTTAAAAAAGAAGCGAATAAGGATTTCATAAAGAAAAAAAGAATATGGAAATGTGGCAGTATCGCCACCGTTGTATGCGCTACGCTATGCGCGCTTACAGCACGCGCGCTTGACAGTTCGCGCGCTTGACAGTTCGCGCGTTTGACAGTTCACGCGCAGCAACTTCATTCACAACAACCTTCACTTCCTTGAAGGTTAAACAAATTAAACAACAGATGTCATATTTTCTTGCAAGAGAAATTCAACTTGACCGGGTATAAATAGACTCGCTTTTGCCGAATCGTCACTCTTTGTCTCAGCATCAAGAGCTTTTTTTTTAGAGGCACCGACAACGGCCTAAAACTGTTGTCCAACGACCCCAGAGGAGATTTTTCTCCAAGTGTCTCGGCGGATTCCCAGACCAATCAGGACTGGAGATTGATTCCTTTGAATCTCGACATCCGAAAGATACGCCCGCCGTTGGAGATCCTCCACCAGCTGGATCCGAGAGTTTCGATCGATCTCTCTTCGCTGGATGATGCCGGTTCTTCTTTCACTGCTTCCTCCTTCAGTAAAAAATACTCAGACGAATCCATCAACGAGAATAACCAGAGGTACCCAACACATTCTGGAGCTCAAGAATTCTTGGACTGACACCGTCATCGAATAAAAATCATTGAATCCATCGAAATCCTACACACCACCCGGATCGCCACCAACAAGATTTAAATTGACTAAGGTGCAACCTAAAATCTTCTGGGGCGAGAAGAATTAAAGGATCATCCTCAGTAACTCTACAACAAACCCTTTTCAGGGCTACACAAATTTCTTACAACATCCGAACAGTCCTTTACAGGGCTATACAAATATCATAAAACTAAAAATCTGTAAACATACTCTGTACATAGAAATTGTCTGTAAATAAAACCTCGTAATTTCTGAACAGAAAATATTTGTGGAAGCTTTCTGATTCATCTCATCGACAACCACAGAAAAAAGACAGGAATTATGGCGTCCGGATTCTGGGCCACGACAACATACCTGATTTCTTAAATCAAAGTCATCGGGCCCGATCGTATAGTAACCGGAGGGGAAGAAGATTGGTGCATTGAAGAAATTGGATAATTAGCGTATCCAGGGATTGATAAGGATTATAATAATAGTAATATCTGGGTCGAGGGGCAGGAATAGGGACTTCGTCGATAAGTTCCACGCTCGAAGTCATGGAATTCGCAAGGCAAGTTGGGCGAGGTGGTTCTTCGAAGGAATGGACAGGGGAATAAGACGGGGGAGAGATTGAAGGAATGATTGGCGGGGTGTCAAGGGGTACTCTTACTGTCAACACAAAGCGAGAGGAGTCAGGTTCTCTTGGCGGAGGGGAACGTGGGAATAAATGAAATTGGTTGGGAGGGAGAAATGGTGAGCGAATAGAGAGATTGGCACGCTTAATTCGGATGAAGCGAGAGAATTTGCTGCATTTGAAGACCCATTATGGCCCGGAGATGAGGTATGATTGAAACGCTTCGTCTAGAAGGCGACACGCGAGCCTGTTTTTTCGACGTCGGAGATGTTTTGCCGTCTGTTGGCTAAGATTCGGAACGATCGCTCGCTCTAAACATAACTAAACATAATCGCGGTTTTAATTATACTAGCCTCTGTAGCAGGGAGTAAAAGAAAAGAGAGGGCGGATTACAAATATGGTTCTAATGGATACAAACAGAAGGGAAAAGTAGGCAGGGTGAATAGGAAAAAGAGAAAGTCCGCCATATTAGTCAACTTTTAGGTACAAGATGAAAACAAGGTTAAGATCATTAAATATTATCCATGAACTTGGGGGAATGGGAGTACAAGATCGAGTCCAGCAATGGAGTTAGTGAACTCGTAGGGAGCAGTCGAGGTCCACCGAATCAGTGAACCTCTGCTTTGAGGATTAGGATTAGAGCAAGTTCGAATATTATCGTTGAACTTAGGAAGGATGAGAATACAAGTTCGAGCAGCAGAGCTAGTGAACTCGAAGGAAAAGGTTGAGGTGCGCCGAATTAGTGAACTTCTATTTTGAGGATTAGGATTAGAGCAAGTTCATCGAATATTATTGATGAACTTGGTGGAATAAAGATACAAGAGTCTGTAACGATGCACCCTGAAAGAGCATCGTTCCTAGCTAGAAAACTAACGGCACTATGCGCCTGATGCATCTCTGTCGTTCGGAAGCTGATGGAAACCGCGAACGCGCACGAACAAACCCGAACGCCGCCAATCAACATCTCGCTCATCGAAACCCCGCTCCGCATTACCTGCGCCGCGTGGACAAACGACGGACAAAACCGAGATATCCTGGAGATTCTTGAACATAGGATTTTTTCCGTATAAAAAGACGATCTCTCAGGGAAAATTTCACTTCGCTCGCTGGCATTCCGAACCGCTGAGTCTGCAATTCCGAGCCTATTCCGCTTCCTGGAGCAAACGAGTCGAACAAGAACCAAGGGGTCGAGTGTTCTCGATCTCTGCCGAGCGTTCTCGGTAGCCTACTCGCTGCTCTCCTAGATTTCTGAACCTTCGACGAGACCAAGAGGTAGAGCGTTTTCTGCTTCTGCCGAGCGTTCTCGGCAGTCGACCGCTCAAACCGTTCCTAGATTTCCGAGCCTTCGACGAGACCAGAGGGTAGAGCGTTCGCAGCCTCTGCCGTTCTTGGCAGTCGACCACTCGATCCTAGCCTCAAGAGACACGGCAAGAACCAGGAGGTTGAGCGTTCTCAGCCTCCGCCGAAAGTTCTTGGCAGCTGTGCTTTCCTGCATCCACGCCCGCATTCAAAACCTGCGGCCTTACGCGCCTGAATTACGACCATCCCCATCGGGGAAACGTACGCCCGCCTCTCGGCAACGTGAATTTGGGCCGGCCCATCGATCACGAATCGATCCCGGCTCCCGATACTTGGCGCCGTTTTACGGATCACCGCTGACATTCGGAAGAATACGCCGTTCACTATCACGCTGTAATATACCGCTTGCTGTAATTATAACGCGCTAGTTTTTGTCATTGTTCCGTTAATTATCGTTTTTGTAATCTACACCACTTTCTGTAATTATAACGCACTGGATTTTGTCTTGACTACATCCTTCTCGCGTTTTCTTTTATGAATAAATCTATTTCTGTGTTACGTAATCACTAGTCTGTTTCTTTCTTTTCTACGACCGCTCTTGATCCTTAACCATCCACGATCCACGAGCTAGTCCGCGCTATCGAAAGCCTGGTTTTATTTTAAGTCCAGCAGCGGAGTTAATGAACTCACGGGAATAATAGAGAGGAGAATTCAATGAATAATTGAGAGAGAAAAGAAGGAAGAAAAAGAGAGAGGCCGATGAAAAATAATAATTGCAGAAACCGTGAGATAAACAAAAAGGGGGAATCCGCGATTAAAATAATATATAAAAAAAAGAGAAGAGCGACTTACTGTTGGTTGTATCTGGTTTAAGCCTGGGAATTGCTCGATCAAATGTAGGATTCCTTGGTTTTGTAGAATTGTACGTTAGTTGGAACCTGGAGTTTTTGAGTTGTAGTCATCCGCAGTCTTGAAGTTTCACTGAGAGAGAGAGAGAGAGAGAGAGAGAGAGAGAGAGAGAGAGAGACTCTTGCAATATTGTACTTACTACCAGTCCCAAAGACTGGAGCGGAAAGAGTGAGAGCGAACTCAAGACGTCGTGGTTAGAAGTCTTCTAAAGAATAGTTTCTTGTGGGATAGTTCAAGTTGGTTGGTTTCGGTTGGTAGGATATCCTTCTTTCAAATGATCAAATTTTAGCTTCTCAAAATTTCATTGAAGATTCTCATGTTAGGTCGACTCCATCTGCAACGCAAATTTTATCCTACGGTTGTTTATTGGTTTTCCATTGTTACTTGTAGGATATTATGATTTTCTTCGATCATCTATTGACAAATTCGGATCTTTACATTCCCGCCCCGTTTTCTGGAAAGGGCAAGTTTCGTGGCACCTTTCAACAACTTTTTAAAAAATATTATTTATCTCGCCCGTTTTTCTTGTTTATCGGCGATTTATCTTTCATTAAAAGTTGCAGGAAACATGAATGCATATGTTTAGAAATCGATAGAGTATGTTTCTATTATCCTCCAAGATTAGATATTATTGGATACCACAGTAAAAATTTATGGATAATGAAAATTCGTGTTTCTTTGCATCTATTGACACAATTTCACCGGATTTGTCGACCCATATTAATGCTTTGGTTTCGCTTGAGAGGTATTTTATTTCACGTTTAATATTTATTTGTTATTCTTGAACATTCGAAGTCCCTGACACGTCTTGGTACCAATTTTATTTAGTGTGGAGCAGACAAGACCGGCAAAATCGTGCTCTATCTACTTTCTTTTGTCTGAGTTTCATCTGGAAGGTTCCTCTCGTCATATTTACACGAAATAAATAACATACAGAAAAAAAGGGAAAAAAAGGAAATTCTATCGGGCTTATTGCTCGCTTGCCGATAGGTGATTGTTAACGCTCGGGTTTTATCCGCTTTTTATCCTAAAAGGTTATTTTATTAGTTGTCCCTGAAATGTGGAGTCCATAGGACGTAATAGAGGTTTATTTTGATGAGAGTAGTGAAGCCGTGGATAGTTATCGTGGCTGCCGGGAAGTCGTAGGTCTTCCAGCAGGACGGTGCGCCTGTGCACACAAGTCAAAACGACTGGCTGTTGGATAATATGGAAATATTTTGATCAAGGAATTCTGGCCTCCGAACAGTCCAGATTTGAATCCGATGGACTACCACGTGTGCAGCGTCATTGAACGAGTGACCAACAAGTCGAGATATTCCAACGTGACATCTCTTCAAGCCATTATCGAGGCGGTATTCGCCAATGGACAAGGACGTGTTGTAGAGAGCGTGCCAGCGCTTCAGGACGAGGATCACAGTAGTTATCGAAGCAAAAGGAGATTATATAGAGTAATTTTACTCTAAAAGAATACCACTAGTGATGTACAAAAAGTTTTTTTGTAATTTTTACATTTTGGCGAATAGAATTTTGTTTAAACAAATTGTCATTTTGTCCGGATTTTGGTGACGGACCTTGTTCCCCAACAGCACTGGTAGATCAATATTCAGAAAATATACAGGGTGCGTCATCAAAATTCGGACAAATTTCATTTGAAATTTCCCTCCATATTGTACCTCCATCAAACGTCACTTTTGGCGATTGAGTAAATGATGCTTCTAGTAAACAGTCATAAACTCAAAATGGCCGCGGCGTCGACATCAGGCAGAGAATATAATTGAAGATCCGCAATTATCGAAGGCCTTCGCGCTGGACGATCACCAACGGAAATAAATCGGTTTTTTGGATATCCGAGATCAACCGTTTATAACGTTGTGGCAAAATATAGTGCTTCAGGACAATGAAACGAAAGTTCCAGTACGCCAGCGAGGAGAAGTCATTCGAAAGAACGCACCGCGAGGACCCCTGTAGTGGTCGAAAGGACCCAAGCACTGATTTCGGAAGATCCAGGACAATCGTTGCGAAAATTAGCATCAATTGTGGGTGTAAGCGAGCTAACAATGCGTCGAATTGCCGAGGAAAATCTTCGATACAAATCATACACATTAAAGATACGACAGATCCTCTCCGAGGCTGCCAGGACCAAGCAAGTTGCTCGCTGCAATCTTGGTCCAAGGAATTCTGACCTTCTAATTGCCCAGATTTAAATCCCTTGGACTATTACGTGTGGAGAGTAGGTGAGAGGGTCACCAACAAGTCCAGGCATCCCAACGTCATTAAGGACTGCTTGAAGCAGCATTCGCCGATATAGACAGTGCTACACTACACGTGCATGCGAACGCTTCAGATTGAGAATAGAGGCCATGATTGAAGCTGATGGGGGCTATATTGAATAATTATACTCTGTAGGAATCTACTACGTGATATGTAAAAAAATTTTTTGTAATATTCAATTTTTTCGTAAATAAAATTTCGTTTAGAGAAATTGTTTGATTTGTCCATTTATTATCGACTGACAAATAAAAAAGAAACAAATGTATCCTACTAGGTTAGTAATCATACTAGATTAACAAGTGCATAATAACCACTTTGAGAAATGTTAAAATTAAGATTATTACGAAAGGAAAGACAAATGTTTTGTAAGATCCAATTTTATGTCGTTCATATGAGTTCAGTTCTTAATTATCTTAGTTTGGTCTACATAAGAGACATCGCAGTTCTTATAATACATTTTATATTTCATTACTGTTGTATCAAAATTGAATTGTGTCTTTGTATACTTTAATGAGTCTATCAAGTCTGTTGAGATAATACTCCTGTGAAGTTAATCACTCACTTAAAAAAAATAATTTTTTAGAGTTCTATATAAATTTTCTATAGTTCCAGAATTATCAATAGTTGTAAAAAATAATTCTGGCCATTAAAGGCATGGAAATGCAATTCGAAGCTAACTTTATACAACCCTCTATTTTGGTGACGTATCCTGTAAGTGTATCGAAGTCGAAAAAAATTTAAGCACTATTCGTAAAACTTTTAACTTAATAAAGTAAAAACATAACACATTAAACAACATCTATTTTATTTCATATTCCTTTATGAATGCGATTTTAATATACCGTAACTTTGAAATTATTTGAAATACGATATATGTTTATTAAATTTTTTCGACTTTTCATGTGCTAAAACCATTGTATCAATTTTGGCACTGAGTTCAGACACCCTGTATTTGAAATTTTTAGCCCTAAAGTTTTAAAAAATTATTTTATGTTATGAATGTTCTGTTAAGAGTTTTTGATAATCCTCACGAAGATCTATCAAAAATCCTTATACAAAATCTGTAGAATTGGAACTGCAAAAGTAACAAGCGATTACAGGTGTTGAAGTGTAATTTTGAAGTATGAAAAAATTTTTAAAGAGTTCTGAGAATTCTGTTAAGAATATTGGATAGCTTTCGCGAAGTTCTATCAAAAATTTTAATGAAAAAATTACATTAAACTGATAATTTTGAAATTGCGATTATTTCTTTGGCACCACTTTCGAATACTATTTTCAATCCTAGTTTCTTTTTTATTTTTTTATACGGAACTATTTGTGAAATATCAAGAACTCTAGATCTATATGAAATCTATCCAGAATTCAAATAAAAAATCAATTTTTGGAAATTAGAGGGCTGTATAAAGTTAGCTTCGAATTGCATTTTCATGCCTTTAATGGTCAGAATTATTTTTTATAACTATTGAGAACTCTGGAACTATAGAAAATTTATACAGAATTCAAAAAAAATTATTTTTTTTAAAGTGAGTAGTTAACTTCACAGGAGTATTATCTCAACAGACTTGATAGACTCATTAAAGTATATAAAGACACAATTCAATTTTGATACAACAGTAATGAAATACATAAAATGTATTATAAGAACTGAAATGTCTCTTATGTAGACCAAACTAAGATAATTAAGAATTAGACTCATATGAACGACATAAAATTGAATCTTACAAAACATTTGTTTTTCCTTTCGTAATAATCTTAATTTTAACATTATTTCTCAAAGTGATTATGCACTTGTTAATCTAGTATGATTAACATTTCTTTCACTTTTTTATTTGTCAGTCGATAATGAATGGTAGTCTCCTTCTTTACCTTTATTTTTAAGAAAGTTTATTAAAAAGTATAGGGCGTTTTTTTAACGTCTTCTTTCATTACGCTGGCTATCTCTGTGAAATAATAAAGACTAACTCTGAATCAAAGTATGTATTTTATCATTCATAATCTGACAGTCTCTGAACACATTATTAAAATGAATATCTTTGATCAGATAACGTTAAAATGGATTACGAACACAATTTTCACAAAAGATTTATTTTGAAAATAATTTACATTAAAGAATAAAAAAATGGTATAAATTTTATTAATGACGTCAAATTACTCGATGACATCAAATTACTCGATGACATCAAATTACTAGTTCCTACTTTAATATACTGAGCGAACTTTTTTTACTAACAGTTATCTTTAATTCAGCACTTTGCTGAACTTATTTTGTATATCTACTTGACAACTTATTATTTATTGACTTATAAATTTAACAATTTACATAGTCGTTCTCGAAACTCATTAGAAATAGGAGTTCAACATAATGCTAGATAGCATATAATCTTTGATCTCTTTCTTTTAATCTTTCTGTAATTATTAATTTATATTTTCCTTTTTTCACATTAACTATTTTTACATTAATTATTATATATTCTATAAGTCTATTCTAATATCTTAACCAGGTTTCTTCTTTTACAATAATGTTTTTAATTTATATTACCACAAATTTAATTTTTTTTAAATTATTTTATTTTAATTATTGACTCTTATAGAATCGATTATTTTAAAATTTGAATTCCATTTTACCAATTTATTAATTCTCTTACATTTGAACTTAATGTAATTCTCACCGCTGACCGACGAACTGATTTTTCAACAAGGTCGTTTACCTTTGTGAACTCGCTTAAATTTATGACTTAGTTTCGTTTATTATTATAAGCTTATTATGTTGTTGTTTAGCACATGATATGACTTCTTATTATCTTAAATTCATATTAGTTTATTTCACAACTTTTTTTGTAGTTTACTTAATCTTAATAATTTCATTCATTTTAATTATTATTAAAGTTTAACCTTATTATGTTTAATATTTATAATATTTACTTCTATGTTTAATGTATTTTTATTATTGATAAAGATCAAGTACAGTCAAAATGTTCATTATTCCTTTTTCTTAATTTTAGAAAATAAGTAATATTTATTTTATCTTTGTCCTTGGTCGTTGAACTACTTTTATTGCAATTAATTAGCATTACATTTCTTCTATTTATTAGTTAATTTCATAAATTCATTTGTTTCAGGTTTCACAATTTCGCAGAATCTTTTGGATTTCAGCATTAAAAACTATGAGTTGGGTTCTTAATGGATTTGGAGTAGCTTTGATCATCGTCATCGTTGCTAGTGTCACACTTGTTCTTTGCAAAAGGTAATAATGATTTTAATTTATATAATAATCAGGTAAGACCCAAATAAGATTAATTCCCCCAATTAGAATAAAAACTTATGATTGAAATTGAGAATGTCTATTTATTTAAAAAAATATAGAAAAATATTTATTTATATATATATTAGTATTTTTTTATTTATATATTTATTTATATATTATTTATATATTATTTATATATTAGTGTACTAAATATTGTATATGTAATCAAGAAAATATCAATTCACAAAAGTATCAATTCAAAAAAAGGGCTATTCTTAGCCCTTTTTTAATAACACAGGCTTGCGTCCAAGAGGTCAATTAACTTTTTTTGGTATACAATAGTCACTTTTAATGTATTTTTTCGCGCTGAATCCAAATCCGACCGCCAAATTGTCGTATCACATCAGGATTTTGAGATACTCTAACCTAAAGGTGGGAAAAACACGTTTTTTTGCCATATTCGAGGTTATATTGTTTCACA
Source organism: Cephalotes varians (assembly GCA_037157785.1). Taxonomy (NCBI): domain Eukaryota; kingdom Metazoa; phylum Arthropoda; class Insecta; order Hymenoptera; family Formicidae; genus Cephalotes; species Cephalotes varians. Next base: position 31,251 of record JANQDE010000854.1, read on the forward strand.
AATTGATTTTTTCACACAAAACTCGTTTAGGCATTTGAAAGTACAACTCTTCCCCTTCAGAACTCATTCTGAATTTTTCAAATATCTTATTCCGTTTTGGAGGTATGGTCAATTGAAATTTATTAGATTAGCGTTTTCAACGTTACATATTCATAAATCCTTAAAACCACAAACCCCATCACTCTAAACCTTAAACCCCGATCCCTATGACCCACAGACCCATAATTCCAAACCTCATAATCCTAATCCCAAACCTCATAACTCTAAACTCCTCAACCCGAACCCCATAACTCTAAACCTCATAACGACAAACCCCGTAATCCCATAAACCTGGATTTTGGAGTTTATGTAACGTTGTAACGAAAACGCTAATCTAATAAATTTCAATCGATCATATCTCCAAAATAAGATAGTTGAAAAATTCAAAATGGGTTTTGAAGGGGAAGAATTGTACTTTCAAATGCTTAAACGTGTTTTGTGTGAAAAAATCAATTTGCGAATATAACTTCGAATATGACAAAAAACGTGTTTTTCCCACTTTTAGATTAGGATATCTCAAAATCCTACCGTGATACGACAATTTGGCGGCCGGATTTGGATTCAGCGCGAAAAAATATATCAAAAACTACTATCATACCTGGAAAAAAAAACCTTGCGGGCCTGTGTGATCTCTTCTTTGTGTATAATCGTTGGCGTAAGAATATAAAAAAGATAAAAGAACAGCACCATGGGGAGATTGGGATTCGTTAGCCCCAGAGATAAGTTGGCATTAATTTTTGTTTATGTATTCATGACGAAAGAAGCAATAGAAAGGTTACCGTAAAATATCTCTTTTATAACATACCTTTCCCTAAGTTTTATTTAAATTAAACAAGTATTAAGAAAATAAAAAAAGAAAAATGTGATTCAGGAGGAGGCAAGTAAATTTTCGAAAATTTAAAAATTTTGTATTAATGTTTTTTAACTTGAGAGAGTAAATCTGAGTAATCAATTAATAATACAATAGTATTGTTACGCCGCAGCGCTTTCAGCGCGGGAAAGCTGATTTGAGCGCGGAGTGAGCAGTGAAGTTCGATGAAGAACGATGTTCTTTTTGATCGAGCAGTGCAGAGTTCAGAGTTATAATTTGAATTGACAGTTTTACAATAAAGCTCTTCGTTTTTTCAAATAAACTTTGTGGTCTATTAATTTCCACACGTACGACGGGAGTGAGTGCACGGTTTTGCGGGTGCGGTAGTGTGTTAGTGGGTGTGAATACGCACGTGAGTACGAACGTGAGTACGCACGAACGCGTCGCGGCGTAACAGTATTATTAATTAAAAAGAAAGTTTTTTTGTTATTATATGACATGTTTTTTTAAATAATAATAATTATAATAATAGTAATAATAATAATTATTATTATTATTATAGTAATATTAATATAATAATTATAATAAAATGATTGAAATCAAATATATATAAGGACATATCATAGGATATGTGTTGATTGGGCAAATTTAGTTTGACTGTAATCGTGTGCATGAAAAGTATGTAAACATTCAAGCAATCTTAAGATGAACCAATTACAGAGCCACATCAGTATCTTAAGACATTAGTTAAGATAGTCTTGAAATAAAAACCATCTATGAATATGGGCCTTATACTTAATATTTCTATGTTAAGAAGCTACATTAATAAAATAGTTTACATTTGTTTTTTTTAATCAACGTGCTCATTTTGCTATTCATTACAAAATAACATTAAAAGATATTATTACGTCCTGTGGATTCCACGATTTTCTTATTTCGCAACCAGATAATTGACAGAAAAATCTCTTAATACAAGAAGCGATCAAAAATTGACGCTAACAGTTACCGATCGGCGAGCTATAATCCTAATAGAATTTCTTTTCTCTTCCCTTTTCACTTCTTTATTTTATGTAAATATAACATAACTGAGAACATGAAAAATTTTCCAAATAATATGAAACTTATACAAGAAAAAATAGAGCACGATTTTGTCAATTTTGTCTGACCCACGGCAATAAAAATCGATACCAATGACATATCAGAGACTCCAAATCTTCAAGAAAAATCGTTATAAACAAATATTGTTTAAATGTATGACAAAAACATCTCTCAAATGAATGCAAAGACGCGAATCAACAAGAACCTCCTCAATAAATGCATGAATACGAATTTCTATTACCCGTAAACCTTTATTAGAGTACAAAGTACTCTCTAATTCTAAAAGATAATAAATGCATGCTCTATCGGTTCGCAAACATATTTCGATATGGATTGAAAATTCGTGTTTTCTACTAATAAAAGAGAAATCGATAAAAAAGCGAACGAAATATTAAATGTTCCGATTAATTTTGAAAGATTTTTGCAAAAAAAACATGTTTATTTTAGAGAGTCGTTAAATTATATTTTATTCAAAATATTTTTTATTGCTAGCTATAACTTTTTCCCACTTTTCTAACAATAAGTGAATTCCGCGATAAAAAAAATGTTTGAAGCAATCTATTCATCGAGCCATTTTTCATTTTTACATATTTTAAAATGCTAATCAGCAAGGCTGCATCGATCGAAATAAATGATAATCTGAAGTACAGTCTGGTGAATACGCGGCATGTGGCAAGACTTCCCATTGAAGTGCTGAGTATCTTTACTTTTGCAATGTGCGGTCGAACATTGTCATACGACAAAATCACTTTGTAATTTTTTTTAACTATTATTGAACGTTTTTGATTTAAAATGTTGAAGGGTGAGAGATGTTCAGGCCAGAAGAATACCTTTTTATCATTTACTATAGATTAAAAAAAGAATAAAATATTAAAGAAACATACAGCGCCATCTAAGACTTAATGGTAATACTGATAGCACATGAATATGTAAACAATTAGATACAGATCTAACTTAATACTTTTAAGACTTTGATTTACTTCTAACACAAAGCATGATTCAAATCAATTATTGTTGATAACTCAGCAGTGTTCTGTTTGATTTCAGCAGTAGTTTCAGCAGCTCATGATACAGGACTTTCATATCCTACAAATGCACAACAAAATCTTATTTTATATTATATCAATCTTATTTGATATTAATAAGTGACGCCAAGTTTCATTACATTATCTCGTCAGTTAAATTCCATACGCAATTCAAAGAGAAAACTATTGTATCAATCCCAAGTGCATATGTATATATTTCAAGTATATATATATACAGGGTGTCCGAAAGCGAAGTATAAAAATGCTAA
>JANQDE010000855.1:10006-31751 GCA_037157785.1 Cephalotes varians
GAGAGAGAGAGAGAGAGAGAGAGAGAGAGAGAGAGAGAGAGAGAGAGAGAGAGAGAGAGAGAGAGAGATTATTTTGAAAATTGTAGTACATTGGATACCATGGCCATCCTTAATAAAAAATTGGTTCTATTTCCTATAAATTTATATTTTTGAAGAAACGAATATATAGGGCATATAATATAAAAACTCTAGTTTATGAAAATGTACAAAACAAATTTTTTAAAAATATTAAATATATTTAATAATTTAAAATTTAAAAAATTTAAATTGGCCATATTATTCGAAATGGAACATACATTTCTTCTAACAAATAATTATACTTATGCTTGATAACGATTATTAAATCAAAATAGAAATTGTTATCAAGCACAAGTATAATTTATACTACAAATTAATAGCAATTAGTCTTTCCACGCATCCTAAACTTGTATTGATTTATAACTACAGTTATACATTAATATACGAGTCAAATAAATAAATTTGTTTAATCATATTATTTAAATATACGTATTATATAAGATTGTATATTATTATCCCATTTGCGAAATAAATATTACAGAATATTTTATTATATTAAATGAATATAATTACAGAAATATTCTGATAGAAGCACGTGTATCACGTTTTTAATTTTCATTATTATCATTTATCTTTATTTAAATAAGATTTTAATCTGACCAGGTAATTTATCATATTTTTTGTGCTAGTATTTCCTATATTATGCATGCATTTATTATATTATCGTGTACTTGTAATTTTACATGTTTAATATCTTTTAATTATAAAAAGCGTTGTACTTCGCTGCTTTACAATAATATAATTCGAAAGCAACATCATAATGCCATGTGAGCTACTACTATAATTGTAGAATGTAAATACATAATAAAAAATCTATCATCAAAGTTTACCACGTCTTTTAACACGTCTTTAACACGTTGAATTATTCCAAATATATAACAAAAATGTCGAAAACTCAGTTTCTGAATTAAAATATCAGAATTAAAAATATTCTTAAAAATATTCTTGAATATCTTAAATATTTTAAAACAAATTTTTAAAAATTTTACAATATTTCATATGTTATTATTATAAAAAAATTCGCTCTTTTACACAAAAATAATTTTTGCTTAAAAATTTTGAATGTTTTTTAAATATTCAAACAGAGAAAGATTTTCTAAATGTAGAAAGTAGTTTCAAAACTTTCGAAACTTTTACGAGTTTCTGTTTTTAAATTAATTTGCGTAACACAATTTGCGTTTTTCACCATCTTTACCGTTTTATTCTTTTGATAATTTTACAATTAAAAAGAAGAAAAAATCCATTATTGTATCGGATTTTATCTGCAACATTTAAAAAAATTTTTACTTTTATCTTGATTCCATTGCTTCTCGTTCTCCAATGATGAATTGGTTCAGATACATGCACATTTGGACTTTCCCCTTTAATTCTGGACATCTACATTATTCTTCACATTGTTTATATAGTTATAATTTTCATTACCGTTTTGCCTTACTTTAATTTGGTTTCCAACTTTAATTCCTTTATTTGTCAATGTTTCTTCTAATTTTAATTTTGTTTTTTTCTGTTTTYTTCTTCTTTTTTTAAATTTATGTCGTAATCATTTTGATATTTATTTATTGTATAATTTATTCTGCTGAAGATGACTAAGTATAGTTGAAATGTTCCGTATGTTATATCAATTAGATGTTTATTAAATTACTATTTTATATTTTTACTTTATGTTGCTTGTTCTTTTGACCTATTTCATTTATCTTTTTTGCTTAGTAAACACGAGCTTGAATTATATTCAATCTATTTTAAATTAATATTTGTATCTTCATATAATTGTAAATTATATGAAAACAGCCTTTAAACAAAATAATCAATAACTAGTTCAGACATTTTGCAAGTAAAAGATAAATATATATATATATATACATATGTACTTATAATTGAAATTTTTATCTTTTACTTACAAGATGTCTTAACTAGTTATCGATTATTTTGTTTAAAGGCTGTTTTATATATATATATATATATATATATATATATATATAAGAAGATAAAGGATTTAATTATATTTGGTTTTATATATCGTATTGTTACATACTGTAACTGGAAATAAAACATATCATCCAGAGATGAACAAAACAGAACAAAATTTCTAATAAACAAAACAGAAATTAACTAAAGCAATATAAATGAATATAAACGAGCAAAATAAATTTAATATATTTGAAAAGTTCTAAATTATTTTTTTTTTAAATTGATAAATAAAACTAATATTTGTACTATAAACAAAATGTTATATATATATATATATACACATATATATATAAATATATAATTGAACACTAATTTGCCGCGAGAATAATATGTAATTATTGCAACTCTCGTGCTGCGCACGTGTGCGTGAGTCTTTGTGTGTGGATACTATGCGTTGAATAGCTTTTAGCAAAAGTTTTCCTTTTTCGATTCATTCTTTTGTGTAACGAAGAGTCTTATGCAAAATACGAAGAAAAGATGAGTTTACGCTACTGGAACTTATTGTAAAATATGACTTCTGCATATTCGTGAGCACGTTAAAAGTTAAAAGCTCTGACGTATTTCTTGCCCAAAACTAAGAATCCCTCAAATTAGTTTAGCGAAAACAAGTTCGCGCGTAATGCATTTTACGTGCTTTCTGGAACTATTCTAACATTTCTGGTGTATAAATCGTTATTTAAAAATTAAAGTCGACGTAAATCAAACGCCGCGTGACTCAACTTCTCGTGTAAAGTTCCTATCGCTAATCTTTATAATTGGCGACAACGTATCTTTCGTCACTCCATCACTGTTATATCGCGTTTCAGCGAAAAAAAGCGATTGTGTAAAAATAAGTAAAAATAAGGCCGTCGGAAAGTAAAGACGCTCTACCTGTTGCACTTTATTTGACAATCATGAAATAGATTAAAGCGCAAAGCGGAGAGTCGGTTATGTTGGCGCCATTGTTTCTATGCACAAATGAATTTTTGCGCGATAGATAGATAGATAGACGAAAAGAAGAAGAGATCAACGTAAACGATTGTTACCGATGATGGCAGGAGGATCCTGTCGCATTCACCCCTATGATTATTATTTGCCGAGAGTCATAAATAATAAAAGGGATTACGTAGGTCGGTAGCCGGTGGTGATGGTGTAATTGAATCAAAATAATGTAGAGGTATCGTGTTGTGCGCTCCGGCCAATCATAACTCAGGTGAGATCATCTCCTCCTCGCAGCACAGCGAGAAAGAGAAGACCAACGCGCCAAGCGGGAGGGGAAATATGCGCGTCGAGGGTGCCCCTATATAAAGGGTGTCATCGCCAACCCCGGACACCCATTCCACCATCAACCACCATCAAACCACGCTGCAAACCACGTCGCCGTTATATTCACCATTATATTCTTTCTATTTCGACACTTATCTCCCGCGATTTTTCTCACATCGCCTTGCGCATCGAGAAATCGAAAAGCCGAAATGGTGAGTGTTTTGTTGTTATCGTTATTGTGGAGTGAGTGTTTTACCACGGAAACCTGTGGTAATCGTTCCGTGAATTGAATTTCTATAACTGTGAATTAACGTTTTATCTAAATTATCGCTTCATTCAAATCGATTGATTCATGATGAAAAAGAAGATGTAACAGTCTTTGTCGACCTTATTGTTAGTGTGTGCCTATCGAGAAAAAGAAAAATGCTGTCTTAATTTTTGCATATCATATATTAGATTGTAAATATTTAATTTAACGTTTCATTATTTAGTATTTTACTTTACGTGAATTATCATTATTTTTGTTAATCGATAACTTAAATTACGAATATTGATAAATAATATTTATATAATTTTGTTTGCACGTAGGAAGTATTTTACATATTAGGGAAATGAAGAGAAAGAGAAAGAGAGAAAGATTCTATTTTATTTCAGTCTTAAATAATGAATGATCTTTATACAAATATATCCCAGTGAAAGTAAATCTTTCTAAATTATTAGATCGGTTAATATCTATTTCTACCAATATAGATTAATTTTAGTTTCAAATTTACTTTCTAATTTACTTTTTATACTTTTTCTATAAAATTCTTTTTTTTTTAAGAATCGAAAAATGGTAAATTAAATTGATTATTAAAGTTAACTTACATTGATAAAAATAGATCTAAAAGATTTTAGTTTTTTTAAAATTTTGTTTTAAATAATGTTAGTGATTTAGTGATTCTAAAAAAAAATTGAAAATTTTTCAATTTTTTTTTAGAAAAAGTATCATAAAAATTGATTATTTGGATTAATAAAAATTGTTTCTAAATGTAATTTTCTTTCTTCGACTTTATTTGATAAATATGAGTTTTGTAGCAATGTAATATGAGTTGATTTTCGCATTTTTGAAAAATTTTGTTAGAAATAAGGAAAAACAGTAAACGTGTTAAAAGATTCTACAAAGGTGGATTTCTTGTGTCACCGAGTTTGTCGTCAATCTTCGTGGTAAATTCTCTGTTGCTTCTCTATGTTTTCCGCCTTCGTGCAATATTGAGATATACTTTCCTATTATTTCAGCTAATTTCCATTTTCATTCAACTATCTTACCGCGTGGACTCATATTTCCTCGCTATTGAAGTGACATGGCAAATCTCGTATGTTCCTTTTCAGTTTCCATAAATCTTACCAACTTAATTTTCTCGATTGGATTTACCGTGACGCTTTCTTGTCTTTCTAAACATTTTCATAATGTTAATTTTGAATTTACCAATATTAATTTATTAATTTACAATATACAATGTAAATATTTACAATATAAAATATAATTACAATTTACAATATAAATATTTATATATTTGCAATATTTATACTATTAATTTATTAATTTACAATTTTTATGAATTTTTTAATTTTAATATTAAGTTAATTAATTCAATAATTTTTAAAATATTTTGATAACGACAGCTATTATATTCCATTACATTCTAAAGATGGTAAGATAAAATGATATCTTTAGTTCATTTTCGAAGATTAAATGATGATAAGGATTTATAACGAAAAATGTTTTATGATATTTTTAAAAATTCACAAATTATTATTGGACATCAAGATCCGATTACTGCAAGACCGACATTGACTATTCTGATATTTGTATTTTATTAACTTTATTAAGTTTTTCAATTTCTTTTCAAAATGCATTTGTTCTGTATTTTGAAAAATAAAATGATAATGTTTGGAGAACGGAAATTACATTTTCGATATTAATATTTTAAAAGATATTCAAATTTGCAGATTCTTTAATCATTCTTTCTTGATTAGAATATTTGATGTAGATTTATTTGAAGTTTTTCATAATCTAATATTTTTATGATTAAATGTCGCAAATTTAAAATATTTAATATTATTGTTTAATATTATTGTATAATATTGTTAAATTAAAATTATTGTAAATAATTTAGATAAATAGATTTGTTGTTTCATATTTATAATCTTTTAATAATATATTAATATGATATTGTATTTAGAGAAAAGATTTTAAAACTTAAAACTCCTTTATATACATTAAATAGTATTTTCAATAAAATTCTTACATTAAAAAAAAAAAATAAAGAAGACACAATAAGTTACTTCAAAACGTTACAAATTGATTTTTTCTTAAAAATAGATAAAATTATGTAAAATTATTCTTTATAATTATGTTATATATTCGCTTATTGAAAATTATGATTATATTATTTGTTCACATGTTCGATGTCTCCGAAAAAATTTCTTTTATTCATTAGTCATTTTAAAATATTTTTATTAGTAGAAATATCAAGAAGAAGAAGTTAATTGAAGAGTTTGCCATTAATCATTATCGTAATAATACTGCGCAGTAATGAAACGCGCGCGACATAAGCCAAAATTTGAATATTAATATTGATACAGAGCAATCTGTGGAAAGTAACAATCAAAAGATCACTTAATTAAGAAGAGAATTTGCCCATTTAAGTTTACATTAATAATTGTTTTCTTTAAGATGTGATAAATTTTTCACAATACACACAACAAGTTTGTGGGCGATGTGATTATGTAGGGTAGTCGCGTACACAGTTAATTAAAGTAATATAAGGTACCACATTAATCTTGCTCAGTATACCATGGTATTGTTAAACAGGATATTAATACAGATGATAAGGCGCCGATATAATTTATTGTGTGACGCATGAGCATGTTGGACAACACATCGCTCCTGTTGCACTTTGTAATTCTAGTAGATCTCGACAAATCAATTACATATTGTCAAATAAAATCAATTGGTAAATTCTGTAAATTTGAAAATTTATAATTTGTTAATTATTTGTTTTATAATTTGTATTATGCTTAAGATTATAGACACAAGTATATGACATTTATACATATGGATTTGATAGTTATATTTTAGTACGTTATGTAATATATTTTTAATATCTTGTTCAATATACTGTTTTGTAGTTTGTATAACAGAATATCATATTGTGATCAAATTGTTTCTGAAAGTTTTCTTAAATTTTCCTAAAAAATCGAAATTAAATTTGTTAACATAATTAATTAACCATTACAAATCTGTGACATAAAATATAACTGATTTTTCTATTATAATTTATTCTTATTAATATAATTATTAATATAATTTACATTTGTTTAGAGTTGTTTATTTTACTATCGATGTCATTTACTTTTGTTTATAAATGTGTGTGTGTGTGTGTGTGTGTGTGTGTGTGTGTAATATATATTAATATAATTAAATATATAAATAAATATAAATTATGTATACATAAATATCATATATAATTATGATATATGATATATAAACAAGTTTGCAAATAATGGATAAGTTCTATAGAATAGATATGTAAATTAAAAAGATTATGCGCGATATATACATTTTATCAATATAATTTTTGATGGCAGATTGCACTCTGGGCTTTTAATGCAATAGCATTTCTCTGCAATTGGATGCTCGTGTCTTCCTCAGTGTTGACGCCACTGAAGGAGGATGATAGCTTGAGAATCTTTAAGCCGAACGAATTCGAATACATGATAAAAAGACACGGCCTCGACGAACATAAAGAAGATACCGAGCGTACAGAAGAGTCCAAAGGAAGGCGCAGCACTATGGGTTCTTCTTTCATCAGGTTCGGACGCAGTCAGTCTGCCTTCAACAATGTTGACAACTCCGTCTTCGACAGGGAGACTAGTCCGAAGGTCAGTAGGCATCCCCGATGGAAATCGCCGGACATCGTGATCAGATTCGGTCGGTCCAACTTCAAAGCTGTTAATAATGAACAACTCAAACGCGGACGAAACGATCTCAATTTTATCAGGTAATCATCTTGTCGCATTTTAGATCTCTTAATATCGAGATATTAAAGGGAAAGTTGCTTAATGTATTGATCATCTAAATCGTATCTCATCAATTTTTTTATTATTAAATATAAACAATATTTAATGGTAAAAGTATTAATGAACAATGAGACATATATACAGAGAAGTTTTCAGAATACATCTTAATTTCTACGTGATACTAAATATTAAAAGAAATCAAATATGTAATTTTTAACCAATTTATGTCGATAATAATCTAATAATATAGTTTTATTCTGCATTGTTATGTTTTTATAAAAGTTAATTATTGTAAAACATTTTACATTCATTTTATATGTATATTACATATATTATATTATATTATAAAATTAAATCAATATTACGTAATTAAAGAAGCATCTAAAGATCAAAACTAGATTTTCGTGCTAAAGTTTTTGTGTGAGTTTATATACATTTTTCAAGCTGAACCAAACTGCGCGTCGAAATTTTTTCGTTCTTAAAACACAGTTATAAATCAAACAAGAGCAGTAATATCATGATATTAAATTGATAATCAATTTAATAATAATGACAACAAATGCTAACAAGCATTTGTTAATTCCTTTCCCCCCTTCAAATATTGTAAAGAATTTGTTATGAAAAATGTATATAAAATCACACAAGAAACTTTAGCACGAAGATTTAGCTTTGACCTTTAGGCGCTTCTGTAATTACGTTATATTTTCAAAAAAGGTCTGTCTATATTCTATTATTTAAATCAATATTTATATGAAGTTTATCATTTTTTTAAATCGTATCATCACGAAGATTCTTAACTTATATTAGTTAAGTTATACTTAATGCTTATTTATTTATATATAATATATATAATAATTATTTATTTATTATTCATTTATTATTATTATTTTACGACTATACAATTATTTATTTAATTATAAAGTGATAAATTAATCAAATATATCCTGAGCAGCACAAATTAGTTGGACAACGGTTAACCAATGATTGACCAACGTTGGCCAAATTTGTGCTACTTGGGATGTACGTGATAAGTTAAATGTGGGCTAGAGAACATATTAAGCATGAGTTGTGAGATCGAATTATCAATTATATTATTATTGAATATTATTGAATTATTGAATATTTTTTTACTTGTTATTAATATGTAAATTAACATATAAACTTTTTCAATAATATTTTTATTATTTTCTCTCGTAAATTTACTATTTTTAAAAATGATACGTTTTTGGAAGTTGATACTTTAGTGAACAAATTCTCTTTATATTATCTCATATTATTTTTAAAAATTTATCATATTTAAATTTATGAATTTATTAATTTCTGAAAATATAACTCAAACTTTTTCAGATTTTATAAGTTTTCTTCAGAAATTGTAGAATAAGATATCTTAGAATATTTCAGAATTCACATATATGAAGAATTCTAAAAAGATGTAGACTTTTCCAGCAAGTTTTCTGAAAAGTGTTTCAATTCATATAAAAAAAATCAATGTAAATGCGTGTTGTAAATGCATTTGCATATTTTTAAGCGATCGTAATGAAGAAATAATATTGAAGCATTGTTGCGCCAAGTGGCGTGACTATATCTTTTAAGAAATTACAAATATTAATAATCTTTGCGTGAGCAAATTTTGCGCTACAAATAATAAATAACAAAATAACGGTGTAGTGCGTAACGTATGACAGTAAAATATCAGACAAACGCGACATTGTTATTATTATTTATTGTAACATTACCGAAATGACGCGCACGAAAGGTACGACGAGAAGTACATCGGCAACGCTCAAGACGCGTAATACTTGTACCGCGTTTCTCAGAAAAGACTCTAAAGGAGAGAAATGGACGGTGACGCAAAGGCATAACGGATTCACTGGAGACTCGTATTCGCCCATTGTTACTTTCTTCTTGCGTCATGATACTGGAAAGTTCAACACACACATGTAACATGATCATTTTTCCCAGTTATATTTAATGCATTATCTCGCTTTTATCTAAATTATCCCATGATAAAGTAAAAAGTAATGCGTTCTTGTGACTCGTACAATATCGAAAGTGTAAATACGGATGATTTGTCGTTGATCGATGGACGCTACCTAAAAAAATTAATAAGAATAAATAGAAAAAGACATAAATGAAAAAAGACATTTTTCTAACAAAATTAGTTTCATTTTTGAAAAAAATAAAGTTCATAACAAAGAATTATTAATATTTGTTCTCTATTTTAAAGTTTCTACAATATTTCCTAACCGTAATCACATTGTCAAAATTAACATGGCATGTCTTTTTTTCGCACAGATCGAAATAAATTAGTTTTCTCCACGCACGTTCAAAATCGATAAAATATATTAAAGAATTTCTTTTTAATTGATAAATTAATGGATTAATAAATACTAGTTTTTGATTAATTTACTATTTAACACATTAAAGTAAAACTTTTGTTTGATAACATAATAAATAAAACAGGGTGTTTTTATACTAATTCACATATAATAAAAAATGACAAAAAAATATGTAATAGGTCATATTTTTTTAGTGTTAGGATATACTATTTAGTTTCAAAGAAACTAAACTTTTCGAAACTTTGAAATTTTTACGTATCTTAAAGCATGGCTTAATTTTTACATTTAAATTCTCAAAAGTATTTGTGAAATGAGAAAAAAACAATTCAATCTAATAATAAAAAACATATTAATTCATTAAATATAAGTTCCAGATGATTCTAACGCGCTTTTCTGATTTAAATTTTTGTTTCGGATCCTAATCAAAATTTTTAGATCGCAATTGATATTTGCGAGTAAAAAGACTCTTTTTAAAAGTGGAAAAAGGATTTCGTTAATTTTTTTTTAATAAAATGAATTGATATAATTATTATTTGAATTGAATAATCTGTAATTATATCAATTTATTCTACTTAAAAAGATAGAAATTTTTTACTTAAGAAGATAAAATTATTTATTATTTGAATTTGTTATTTGTCAGTAAAAGATTTTATTTACTTTTTTATTTCTTTTTTATTTCACTTTCAATTTTTATATATTTTTATATATTTTTTCTAGATATCCCATAGCCGGTTAAATTTTTGGGAAAATAACTCTTTTACTATCCCTAAATACCAATTGCAGTCTAAAAATTTAAGAGTCAAGTTACAAAAATTTAGAACAGAAAAAGATTATTTAGGATTTAATGAGTTAAAACATAAGTAAATTTATTAATACAAATAAATTAAGAGAAAATTACAAACATTAACGATAACTGATTAAACATTAAACATTAAACAAAAAATTTTACACTATTTTGAAGCGGATGCTTTTCTGTTCCATGAAAGTGAGACTGGGTACTAACTAAAACAGAATAGATAATAAATGCTATCTATTTGTGTGAAAAAGCGCATTAAAGGAAAGAATATTGGATTTAATATTGGGGTGACTTTTTTTAAATTAAAACATATCATTTCTAAGAAAATGTGATTTTTGTGATGTTTTTGTTATTATAATAATTAGAACATAACATATTAGCACATATAAATAAAAAAAAAAATTTTTTTTATGTATATTAGAAAAATATTGTTAATCAGTGCTATCAGATTCATTTTTGTGAAAATAATTGACATATGCAGACTGAATTATATATTTGTGTATTTACTTATGGGAAATAACATAAAAAAGAGTTTTTTCGAAATGTATCTAAACTAATCCCACCACTTAAACTGTTACATGTGAATGGCGATATATAAAAATTTATTTAGTGCAACATACAGCATAAAGAAATACTTCATATAACTTCTCACTTTCGATGTGAATTCAACTCAATATGATTGCGATGAGAAGAAAGTAATAATAAATTATAAGTGGAAGAAATTTAATAGAAAAAGACATTTTGCTAATTTAAATTTTTATCTTTGGAAAAAATTGATTTTGAAACAGAAAGCAATTAATAACACCATTTCTCTATTTTAAATTTTCTTTTCTCTAATTGCAATTATGTTGAATTTGATATAAAGAATGAAAAACTAAATAACTTCTTTCTTTTACGTTATACGTGAAAAATTATTTTTTGCATACCGCTATTCGATAATATATACTAACGAATATATTGAAAACGTTTGGTTTGGTAAATTAATAAGTATCTGTTGATTAAGTCTTTTAAAATGCATTTTTGCAGGAAATATACAAGACACATGTAGATTGAATTACATATGCATTTACTAACGCAAAATAATAAAAAAGGGAATTCTCGGTACACTTATACAATTATAATTATTTTATATTACAAATGCATGCAAAAGTATCTCATTTTAATGGAGATCCATAAATTTTGAGATAAAAATTATATGAAATAATAAACGTGTCAGAAAAATATTTTAAATATTTTTTTATTTAAAATAGGATCCTTTACAATTACTACACCGCTCTGCTTTTTGTTGCGTTGTCATTCCTCTTTTGTAATTGTCTTCAGTTAGGCGATCACACTTGCGACTTGAATTTCTGGAGTATCATCGATTTGCTAAAAAAATCTGATTCATATGTTATTTATTTGATTTGTCTTTCCTGACGATATTTTATTTCTGAAATGCAATTAAAAGATCAAAAATTCAATATTCAGATAATTCAGATATTCAAACCGTTATAATCGACCAATTGAAAGAAATTACAAAAGAAGAACTCTCAACAATGCAAAAATTGAAAATGTATAACGATATATTGATATATTGATTGTAAACAATTCTATTTTAAATAAAAAACCATTTAAAATATTTTCTAACTATTTTTCTAAATATTTTTACAACAATATTTTTCTAAATATTGTTCTTTATTTTATATAATTTTCTATTAAAAACTTCTAAACACTGTATATGCATTTACTAACACAGAATAATAACGAAAAAACTTTTTTGATACATTTACTACTTTATTTAAGCGTAGCAATGGTGGCATGTTAACGTACTTTAATTTATTTTGATGTATAATATAAGAAAAAAAGTACCTTAATTTATTTTGATGTATATAATACAAAAATGCTCACTTAATTTCTCGCTTTATGATTCTATAATTGTAACAAAAAAGAAATGCAAAAGAAATTATTTCTAAGTTATAAAAGTATTGTTTCGACAGTACAATGTATTATTTTTAAAAATCAAATTTAAATAAAGAAATGAATAGTATTTTTTCTCCTATTTTAAGAAGCTGTTTTCTTTCTTATATTACGCAATTATATTTTAGGATTTTAATTCTTTGCTACGTAGTAAAAAGCTTCTTAAGACACCTGTCTTTTTGTAATTTTTTCATGTTTTTATGCATTTAATAAAAAATATCATACTTAGTATCCTTNAAGGAAATCGTTATCGTCATAATTTTGATTCATATTTCTTAATAAATAAATTAATAAATAAAAGCTAAAAATAAACTTTAGAAATATAAATAAAAACTAGAAAGTGTTTTCTATCAGATGATATATATAATAATTTTTTATAATATTGTTTCCAATTTTGCAATAATTAACTTTTTTGTAAGATAAGTAAAAATGAGCTGACAAAATAAATACCAAAATTAACATAGTAAGTAATAATGGTATATGTTTCTATTTTTTCTTTTACAGAGGAGTCATCTATACAAAATATCTACAAGTTAAATATATGTTAAATATATATTAAATATATATTAAATATATATCAGGATATCTAGAATCTTTTCACTTCAATGTAAAATGTTTTTTATTAATTTACGCATATTTTATTGATTTATATTTTATGTTATCGCAAAAGACGCAAACATGTAGCGAAACAGTATATAAAGAATAAGTTTGATTACTATCTCATAGTCTATCTTAATATAAATTATGATTTTTTTATTTAATCATCTAAACAGATCATGTTTTTATTAGTATTAATAAAATGTAAAATTTAATTTTTGAGAAATAAATGGGTATCTCTTTAAGAAATCTATCGACAACTTTCCTCTAAACATAAATAACATAAATATGTGATTATTTTGTATTAATAAATGATATACTAAAATTAACATTTCAAAATTAACATTTTTTAAGAAATTTAACTTGTTTTCAAAAAATATTTATGTTGAAAAAAAAGTAATAAACGAGACAATAGTTACATTAATATTTTGAGCTAATTTCAATCAACACCAAAAATTTGAAAACTTAAAATAATAGATCTAATATGACGCTAAAATGGCTACAAGTTTTAAAAAATTACTTATTTACCTATAATCTCTATTTACATTAAAGACTCTTTATCACTCTCATCGTTAGTTTTTGAGCGCTTTATACCAAACATTTCTTGGATATTGGATCCATCATTCTTAAATTTTGCTTGCAGGTTTGAAATTAAAAGCCTTAAGAATCTTTACATATAAAATTTTAGTTATATATAAGTCATAGTTAAATCTTTTTAATTTGTCTGCCAATTCGATCTATCATTTCAATCTTTTAAAGGAGGGGTTTCTACAAGACCGATTCCCACTAAATTTCATTTCAAATTATTTAAAAAATTTTATTATTATAAAACTATTGAAACCAAGTGATTTTAGCTTAAACAGTATGTTAGGAGACCAAAGGTATCATTAAGTAATAACAATACTAAGTAACAATATAAAATAACGTAATAAAGAAGATTAAATAACGCGATCTAGATAATGTTTGGCCTTGTAACATTATTAAAATATATTTAAAAGATTAGCGATTATAAAATATATTTAAAAGAATAGCGATTAGCAATTGCGCGACCTGGTTGCACGGTCAGTTTAGGGAATACCGACCGAAGCAGCCTATTTAGAAACGCTGACTCGATCCTTGTCGAAATAAAGAAACGATCGAGATAAAAATCGAGAGGAAAAAAGGCAAGAGCGGATCAGTTCGGTCAGACAGCTGAAACGCTGTCATTCGATTACCATACTCTACGAAATAACTACTCCGTCAAAGTAAAACAAATTAAAGTTTATCGACGAATTCCCTGTGCCGGAGCGGCACAACAAGTATTTTGATATTTGTTTATCATATAATTAATCCCATTTCTACATTCTCATTACGTCACCT
This sequence comes from Cephalotes varians, assembly GCA_037157785.1. Taxonomy (NCBI): domain Eukaryota; kingdom Metazoa; phylum Arthropoda; class Insecta; order Hymenoptera; family Formicidae; genus Cephalotes; species Cephalotes varians. The sequence goes on from JANQDE010000855.1 coordinate 24,410, forward strand.
TCACATTATCTCCTTTTATTTATTATTATAAAAATTATTGAAATCAAATAATTTTAGTTTAGTTAAATGTACTCTCTAAATCGAAATCAGTGAAATTTCACTGATTTCAGTACTATACTTATAATATATACTTATAATATGTATTATAAGTATAGTACTGAAATCAGTGAAATATATATTATAATATATATTTATAACTACATGAATCCGTGATATATGCACTGTCTTTCAGTGATAATACACTGATTCTGATTTGTGAAAGTACTCTCTTCTTAATCAAAATCGCTGAGAAACAGTGAATACTCACTAATAATCACAGTTATAAGTATAGCACTGCAAATCAGTGAATAATACACTTCCTACTTAGAGAGTACATATTTTATCCTGTAACTAATTAACTAAACTAAACTAATTAATCCCATTATCATTAATGTTCTTACTTATATATTATTTCTTTATTTTTTGTGTGCGTATGCTTGCGAATTTACCAATAGTTATGATAATATAAACAAAAATATGTTATTAAAAAATTGAAATGACTAAACTTTTGCTTAAAATAGGTTTGGTCGTAATGTACAAGTTGTGCCGGCCGATCTTGATCTATCTGCGATATGTTCGGCGCTTATGTCGAACGGCGTGATCAACGACACGGAATTACATCCGGACGTGTCGAGGTTGCTCCGTCTTTGCAGTGGCCTAAACAAGATAACCGGCGAAATCAGTTTGGACATCTCAGAGAGTCAGGACGATCCGACTCGTCACGAGTGAACTGACCTGCTTGCTATTATCCATACTCGTCCGAGATCGTCGCAGATTCATCCTGCGGATTCGATGTCGAATGTCAACAAGGATTCGTAGCGTTCCAGTTTGTCGAACTGATTTGATCATCACGATTAAATTGCATTTTGCTTTGATATGACGACCGGATCGCATTACTATCAGCACGGATTTATACTTAAGTAGATTTATACTTAAGTGGATTTTTCGCACATCAACTTATTGAACAAATTGAAAATAATTGCCCGTTTGTTGCATTAACAAACAATAAGATTTATTTGCAAAAGATTCGATTTTATTCCTTGTTCATTTATTATATCAAACGAGACATTGTTTGTTCATAAATGTTAATCTGTATAAAAAATTTTAATGAATTTGTTGTTATGTCGTGAAGAATAGAATTTAAAATGATTGAATTTAATAATTATGTTAATTTTTCATATAATTTCCATTATTTGTTATTCTAATATATTAGATTGTTATTTATCTCTCTTACTTACTTTGATTTTTATGTATATATATGTTACATGTTACAATAGAATGAAATAGTTAGTAACAATTTTTAGTTATTACCTGCGAAAAAGTTCTTTGAAATTCAAATTATGAGATAGAAATTTACTTGCGATTCATTATTCTATGGCTTATTATATTCTGTTATTAATTTTATAAAAATATTCTTTAACAGCGAGAAGAAGTATTCAACTATGCATTTATAATTTCTTTTGTTTTTATTGCAAATGCACTTGCAATAAAATGCAATGCCTTTATGCTGGATATGTATACAGAAATTTATAACTAAAGGATTAAACGGATTTTTCATGTATTTTATTCTATCTTCCTTATCCTATTTTCTAAGAAAATAAACGCTAAGTATATATGGATACGTTTTTTCTAAAAAAAATTCAATTTTGTTAAATTTTATTATTTATTAAGCACTAAATGTTAATTAGCGCACTTGCAAGCTGATAATAAATGTCGAGTTGTAAATCTGATACTGCGCTGTACATCCATCTGCTTTATTATTTAATGTACGTACAAATCTGACGATTTATCGTCCTAAAATACCGTTGATGTAACCGCAAATTTATATTATAATTGTATGTATTTTTTCTGTCGCGTCCACAGCATATTAACAGCGAATTTAAATTAAATGTACTAATTCGGAATGCTAAAAATCATCATATTTAAATATACAAGCATAAAATAAGAGTGTTGCTATTGGAATGTCTAAAAACATACGTTGAAAACAGAAAAATTGTCGATTTTCAAACTTTTAATGGAAAAACTAAACAATGTATTACATATAATATTGGCTAATTTTATATCTAATTACCTTTATTTTATGTATACAACATTTTTTTATTCCACAACTTTTCGCCATCTTTCTTCCAAGAAATTCATCACCGAGAAGTGTCATTAAAGATGGTTTTTGACATTTTATTTGAAGTACTGAGAAAGAAAGATTTAACATTTTAACATTGATTTCTTCCTGCATAGCTAATTAATTTTGTTAAACATTATGGTGACTTATAGTGAGCATTATTAAAGAACATTTATATGTTTTTATATTAATCTATATACGATTGTCTTTTATGTGCTTTTAAGTGTATATACATTCAATCGAATTCATTATAAATTCTATGGTACGAACAATATAACGGATTACATAGATCCAACCTAAGCTTATGATAAATATTATAAGGATTTGTCACAGCGTCAAAATATGTCATATTATTTTCAGTAAATGCCATTCTTACAATGTAAATTTAATACGTAACTACATATAATTAAAGAGAAACAAAGTGGCTGAATGTAAACTTGTTTCTGATGCATTTATCCTATTATTTCGTTGTTTGTTATTTTCTTTTAAACTAAAAAATTAAATTAACTTTTCCTCTTTCTTTTTAGTCTTGTTTCAAACTTATATCTTCACTGTTAAAATTACTCCTATTACAATCGCAAAAATATCATTTAAGAATATTATCTCTGATCCACTTATCAATCATTCGACTTCCGTAGAATTTTTTAAATTCTCTTTAATTTGTTTAAAAAAATATTTAAATAGCTTTGTTCCAAAGTTACAAATGATACTCAGTTCGCGAGTAACCGATGCATTTTACATTTAAAAGTGACTATTTAGTGAAGATTTACAATTATATAATCAAGAAGAGAAAAATGTATATAATTCCAGAAAAAAAGATTCGTGTAATTTTTTTGTCAATGATGTTGTTTTTTACTTCTAAAGAAGAAAACAAACTATATTTTTCAAACAAGATTGATTAAAAAATTCATAACTAACATGCAAGTTATGACTCGTTTAAAATATATGCTCATACGCGTTCATACACACGCACAAAAAAGAGAGAGAGAGAGAGAGAGAGAGAGAGAGAGAGAGAGAGGGGGGGGGGGATAGATAGATCCATTGACGAAGAGGAGAGGAAACCCCAAAGGAGGCCTCCAGAACCCCTCACGAAGATTCATGATAATAATATTAATTTGATGAAAAAAAAGAAAACGAGGGAAAGGGAAAGATCGAGCGAAAGATAATAGACCGTGAGAGTGTGTAAGGGGGGGGAGAAGAAGAAAGAAAGAGAGAGAGAGGGAGGGAGAGAGGGAAGCGGGCTTTTATCTCTTTTTCCTATCTTCCTTTTTTGTATTTTTTTGTATCTTTTTATATTATTGATCTGCATATTATTCTTATTATTATTTCTGTTATATTCCATGTTTATTTTATTTATTTTTATTATATATTATTTACTACTCTCATTTATACATTTGTATTCTACACTTCTTTTTAAAAAAAGAGAAGGTTTCACAAAATTTTTTTTTCTATTACAGGTAAATTTAGGTTTTATTAGAATTAGGTTTTATTAGAATAGAATAAAATTATTCATTTATAGGGTTTATCTATCCATTTATCATTTTAGAGATAGTTGCAGTTGTAAATATTTGAGTTCACAAGTATATGTTCTTATTTACATTGCAACATATTGCACGTTTTCGAAATTAATTTTACGATCTTTTTCCGTATTTATTTCTTGAATTATTACGAATGCGTTGCACTAAACACCGAAAATGACACCATCGTGGGAAGATAAATAATCACGCGGGAAATGGAAAATATGAAGAAAAATGAGCTAAAGCGCGTTGGTGGCATACAAGTTTCGGATGTAATCTCTATTCGCCATCACGGAATTCTCGCGATCCATTACTTGGGGAATTAGACTGAAAAAGAAAGAGATTCTTGTCTACGATCCGCACATACTCTGTGATAACGCTAATGCTATACAATACTGGACAATGTAGTAAGTCTCTGGTGAGTCCGGTTGAGTTCTTTTCTTTCGGTACGTGGCGCCTCGCCCTCGTGCTTAATCCGCACCCTGAAGATCCGCCTGACACAATGTAAGGTTTCGTCGAATTGCACGGGTAGATGTGATCGTTATACAGTCTACGGCTAGCATACTTTGTGCAAGCATGTCAGCATCGATATGAAAAAGGTAAGTACAATACATTCTTTTACACAAAATGCTACAAATCAAGGAAAGACGGCAAGAAATACCGTCTCCTTTTTTACGAAATTTTCTACTTAGTTTAGTTAGTAAAGTTTAAAGGTCTCATGAAGTTTGTTTTTTAAGTGTATTTACTTAACATAGTGAAGTATATAATTAAATACAAGAAACAATTTTAAGAATAATAAAAATATCATAAAATCGCAAAATAATAACGTTTAGGAAAATATCTTAGATTATTTTTAAATCCTTTTCATTTTACACATAACAATTTTTAAGTATCATCTACAAAAGATATCGGATACAAATTATGTTGATCCAATATACTATTTATGCTTATGTACATATGTTTTTTTGTATATGCTTTTTCACACGTTTAAAAATGGAAATAATTTTTTGAAATTAATTCGATATGTTTTATTTCAATCCAATATTATTCAATATTATTCAAAATATCTGATATGTAAAAAAACATTTTAGCATAGTTTTATGTGTTTTGTAATTATAATTTATAAATTTTTCAAAATTTTCAAAAATATATTTTTTAATGTCTCCCTCCCTCCCTCTCTCTCTCTCTCTTTTTCTTTCTCTTCTTCATTATTAATTAAATAAAATTAAAAGTTTTTATTACATTTAGTACGAGTATTAGTATTTATTAGTACGAGTTTTTTACGAGAAACTTTCGTAACGAGTTTTTTTTATAACAAATTCATTTATATATAACCTCATTTTATTTATGTATAACATTATTTAATCCCAATATTTTATTTAAAAAAAATTTTTTAAAAGATATGTATATATTTTATATATCTTAGATATATATCTTTTATTTTTAGCTGTCGCGCAATATATTTAAGGTCCGTCGCAACGACTTTGGATTTCAATTTGATAAATTCAATAAATATGATATAATATATTGATTAGGAGACCATCAATAGTCTGTTGTCAAGGTTATAATCTTAAACGACATTTTAAAGATTTCAATTAGCAATCATTATTCATTAAAAAGTTATTAAAAAAATAAGTTTTATACAATAATATACAATTATAGATTTAGTTTCGCACTATAAACAAAGAGCAGTGTGGGGTACACTTCGCTTCACGTTATAAATTGTACGAGGATCGTCTAAAAAGTTTTGAGCCTTAACATGAAGATGGCACTACTCGTCAAAACCATTTTGGTATTTCAATCGTGCTTTGTAAGATATTTGTGAAAATTGTAGCTATTTTGGACGCTGTTGTTTGACAATTATTTGTGCAAATCGATGTGAGTGTTTTTGTAAAAATAGAAAAAATAAATATCCGTGATTAAATTGTTGCATTTGAAAGGCAATACGCTTGCGCAAATTAACTCGGCTTTAATTTTTTTGTTTTTCGATGATGGAACCCGTTTGTAGCGAACAAGAATCCACTATATACATTTTATGTAGTTTGCAACTTTTCATGGGACAAAATGTACTCAATCCTTTCTCCCGTTTATAAGACAAAATGAGGTCTATAATTGTATGATTCCACATATGAGTTTTCAACTTTACACGCAAGGTTTACCTCACATAAGTGTATCAGCAAATCACATCCTTTATCACTGACACAAATTGGTTTTTCAAATTTTTCTGTTAATAACTTTTAATGTTAATAAATAACGATCATCGACTAAAATATTTGGAATGTTTTTCAAAATCATGACTTCATCACTTTGACAAAATATGTTATTAAAATAGTTATTAAAGTATATTAAAATTAAGCTCATTGAAGATGGTTCTCTAATTGACATATTTATCAAATTCGATTCTCGTTGGACAATTTTGAAAATTCTTTGTCAATATATATATATATATATATATATACACACACACACACACACACACACACACACACACACACACACACACACACACNTAAAGTTAATTTGATAAAAAATAATTAATGTAAATCTATATAATATTTCTTTTTTTTATTTCTTTGATTGTTGGTAGTAATAATTAATTTTTCCTATTTATTAATTAATTAATTTAATGCTGTTTATTTTAGCGGGTCTTTTTGTACATTTAATTGTTAATATTGTTAATATTACATAGAGGAAAGAGATATAGTATTGTTTAAAAATTATTATAAAAATTATGTATTATGCTAATTATTTAAATATGATTGAGTTTGAGAAACACTGCCTTAGTTGATCTAAATCTCTTGTAATATATAGGCATAGGAAGCCTTATGTATGATATCACATTCGTATTTGAACTCGTTTCTTATTGTTATATTTTGCATGAGCTGAATATTATATATCATATACACAGAATAGATCTTTTCTATTTTTCGAAAAATCGACGTTTTTATAAGTCTAGTTTTTAACCTAAACGCATAAAACCCATTCTTTCTACACAATTCTATATATAACAAAGTGAGCGCTAGTAATAAAGGAAATATTGTTTTATACTGAATAAAGTGACATATATCTTTGCATATTAAATACGAATTCTGAAACTTTACTTAATTTTCATAATATTAATTTTATTATAATAAATGATATTATTTATTATATTCTTAAGAAATTAAGGTACAAAACTTCTAAATTAATTAATTTCCCTATTTTTGCAGTTAAAATGATAAAGTAGAAATGATAAAGTAGATTCCAAAATCATAAAATGTTTTTTTAATTACAGTTCCTTTGACAAATTTATGAATAATTTCTCCATTGTAAAAATATAGCAAGAAATTATTATTTGTCAATGTTACAATAAATAATTATTTTTAATATTATATATTTTATACGTATACAGGGTGAGTCATCTGAATCTATCACCTCCAATAACTCATTTGGGTGGCCAGGTATCGAAAAAAGTTTCATATAAAAGTTGTATGGTTTCGAGGGGGAACCAAAATGGCGTACCTTTCAACTTTTGGTTTTGACCGGAAGTGGGTTAYTTCAACCGGAAGTGGTTTTTAAAAATGGAAACCCCCCTTTTTGACACCGGAAAATGAAAGAGCGGAAAATTTTACGTTCAGATATGATCTTGGCTGTTTTAAAAATTTCAAGATGGCGGACAAAAGTTTTA
>JANQDE010000856.1:4168-24551 GCA_037157785.1 Cephalotes varians
TTTTCCCTTTCAACTCAGATTGCGTTTGATCCATTATTTCATTATGAATTTTATCTAATAAATTTCCAGATAACTGTTTTCTGTTTGGAGGTTCATTTTCAGGATTTGGATAACATTTTTAAAATGTTCATTTTCAGAAACTCTAAAGGGTATATTACAAGCATAAAAAAATTTCGCCATTGCTTTGTTCAGCTCTTCCTTATGCGCAGTTGTAGTTTTAATCACATAATTTGATATCGATGGCTGTTTCAAAACGTAAGAGCATGAAGACGACTCGGTATCGACTCGTTTTCTTTTATTCGATTCTTCTAAATTATCATCCGAATTATCTTCACTTACTAAATTAACTTTATCTATTTTAATCTTATTACACTTTTGGATRTGTTGTTTTAGTCGTGGAGCTTTTGCACTTACTAATGTTCCACAAGCGATACATTTCTGCTTATTGACGTTATCAATAAAACAGGATTTAAAGCAAGCCCACACAGCGTCTTTATGTCTTCCTCCTGATGCGTTTTTCTCATGCGTATTACTCATGTTAACTAYTTCACTAGTAAACAATAAATGTATGATTTACTTTAACACCTCTTGCCTTAGCTACTTCACGGCGTGAACTATTGTCTCAGCTGCGCRGAAAGATACATGTAGAGTATGAACAAATGAACAAAATTCGCGCACTTTTCATTTGTTTCTCTGCCGTTTCTATGCCGATTCTTGTGCACAGAACCGTAACTAGGACTATAAGAGGCCCGTGACTCAATTCTGTGCGTATATATATTTTATATATTTTATATATTATATATATTACATTATGTGTATATATATATATATATGTATATATATATATTAGATTATTATATAGATATATATATTAGATTATATATATTATTAGATTATATATTAGATGAATTACAATATTGATAAAAAGATGTTTTATTTATTTTGAAAAAATTCGTTTTAGAAAAGAGTTTTAGAAAAGCAGTTTTTGCCGGTTTTTACCGGAAAATACCGGTTTTTACCACTGACATGGACTTTATCAAAAAAATGTGGAATTTTGCCAACCCTGATTCATTTGCTACGGTCGCTAAACCAAGTAAATGTTTCTTATGTCAAGGATCGCATTTCATCTATCTATGTACTAAGTTTCTTTCTTTCCGCGGAAGAGCGCATAAATGAAGTCAAACGATTGCGATTATGTTACAATTGTCTACGAAACGATCATTTTGTCAAAACATGTAAGATGGGTTCGTGCCGAGAATGCTCAGGCAAACACAATACGTTATGTCATCGATCAAAGGACGATCCCGCTCAAGACAAGTCGTCGAGTACTCCCATTGAAGAATCTACTCAAATATCACAGCCGAGCACTGACGCAACAACTCAAGTAAACGTAACAAAACGCGGTACATCATACCGCGACCAATCTCAGACAACGAACACCATTAGCGACGGCTTTAATCAATGTAGTTCACGCGAACGGTTCATTAGTATCATGTCGGGCAATGTTGGATGGTGCGAGTGAGATTAGCTTTATTACAACGGCTACGTGCAATAAACTCGGTCTTAAACCTCATAGAATAAGCGAATCAATTTCAGGTCTCGATAATATGAGGAGTCAAATATCTCAAGGCTGTATGATTACGTTGAGATCGCGCAATTCTGATTTTCTAGCAAATATTCACTGTTGCGTCGTCCGAAGGATATCAAATGATTTACCATCGTTTCCTGTTGATCCGGATCGACTGCAAATTCCGAACAATTAAACTTGCAGATCCTCAATATTATCTTACGGGCAAAATTGACATCTTACTTGGAGCAGAACTATTTTACGAGATCTTGAAACCCGGTCAAATCGCATTAGGGGATGGGTCACCAATTCTACAAAACACCTCATTTGGATGGATAATAGGGGGTTCAATACCGCAAACTATTACGAGTATGTCAATCATACGAAACTCATTGTCGGTGTTCAAATGCTCAATTAATCAAAACAAATCTCTAAACGACAATTTGACTAAGTTTTGGGAATTAGAAGAGTGTAGATCGAAGGAGTCTCGCATACTATCGAACGCCGAACAGGAATGCGAGGATATTTTCGTTAAAACGGTAACACGCGATGAATCAGGACGATTTATTGTACGACTTCCATTTCGCGATAACGTAGATAAGTTAGGCGATTCTCGAGAAATCGCATTGAAGCGATTCGATTCTTTGGAGCGACGATTGAAGATTAACAAAACTTTGTATGACAAATACTCCGAATTCATGCGAGAATACATTACCCTCGATGACACATGTCATCAGTTCCTGATCGTGATCAAGAATCTAAGCCAATTGTTTACTTACCTCATCACTGTGTTTTCAAGGAATCGAGCGATGCAACCAAGATTCGCGTCGTATTCGACGCATCAGCAAAGACTAATTCCGGTGTCTCACTAAATGATACGTTACTAATAGGCCCGACGATGCAAGACGAATTGTTCGACATAATTGTTCGATTTCGGTTCCCTCAAATTGTATTAAAGGCTGACATACAAAAAATGTATAGACAAATTTTGGTGCACACTGATGATCGCGATTGGCAACGAGTTCTGTGGCGTTTCTCACAGAAGGATCACATTCAGGAATATCGATTAAATACAGTGACGTATGGTCAAGCGTGCGCCCCGTACTTAGCGATAAGATGCGTCATACAGGCAGCTGTAGAAGGCAAGAACAAATACCCGCTCGCGTCAAGAGCAGTCTTACACGATTTATATATCGACTTATTAACAGGTGTGGACAGTCTTGAAGAAGCAAGGACTCTTCAAAAACAATTGCAAGAAATGTTATCGGCATGCGGTTTTGTCCTACACAAATGGTCCTCTAACGATGCTGACGCTCTGAAGGGTGTTCCCGAACACTTGCGAGAGGTACAATCTTTGATCGATATCAACGAAGGCGATTAGACAATTAGAACTTTAGGTCTAGAATGGCAACCAACAACGGATGATTTCAAGTTCTCAGCGATTTAAAGGACATGCCGCTACGAAGAGGGAAATTCTATCTGGGATTTGGCGATTATTCGATCCATTGGGTTTACTCAGTCCAATTACAATTAGGGCGAAGCTGCTCATGCAACAAACTTGGACATTAAACATAAGTTGGGACGACGCATTGCCAGAAGAAGTTCAAGAAAAATGGCAACGTTATACACAAGATTTCGAAAAACTGCAAACATTACGCATTCCGCGACGAGTTCTCAATCCAAGAGATTCATTGAGTGTAAATCTTTTGGGATTTTGCGATGTATCAGAACACGCATATGGCGCGTGCATATATGTTCAAACGGAAGCCCGCGATGGATCCATCGAAGTATCACTACTGTGCTCAAGGTCAAAGATAGCACCTGTAAAGAAAATATTACTACCGAGATTGGAGCTTTGCGGCGCGGTGTTACTAACTCGGCTGATTCACCGCATTCAAGAAGCTATGATTATTCCCATCAAGAGAATCAAGGCATTCATGGATTCCACTGTGATCTTAGCTTGGATAAACGGCGACGCAGCTCGCTGGAAAACATTCGTTGCTAATCGGGTGACAGAGATACAATCGATCCTCTCAGCTGATCACTGGCATCACATATCAGGTGATCAGAACCCGGCGGATCTCATTTCGCGCGGGATCATATTCGACAAGCTCAAGAATCACGAGCTTTGGTAGAGTGGGCCGAAGGCTACCCTCATAAATGATCATCTTTCCAGTAGTTCTGAACAATCATCGGAAGAACATGAGTTAATTACTCTAGAATCAAAATCAAGCATCCATGTCCACTCGTCACAAAGGGTTGAAGGTATCAAGGATCAAGGACTTAATTCGACCGACATCATCATTAGTCAAAATTGAAACAATTCTGGCCTACATTTTGAGGTTTATTGGAAATTGCAGAAAACCACGTTCTGAAGGAACGCAATCCAATTTAACGATAATTGAAATTCAAACAGCTCGAAATTGCTTGATTAAGGAGGTTCAGGCGGAACATTTCCATGAAATTATTCACGAATTGCAGCAAGACAAACCGCTGAGTCCGACTATCAAATTAGTAACACTTAGCCCCTTTGTCGACCGGCCTTCTCAGGGTGGGCGGCAGACTTCAATTGGCAAACATAAAGATCGAACCAAAACATCCGATATTATTGCTGGCTAACAGTTGGTTCACGAAACAACTGTTTGAACAAGAACACAAACGATTGCTACATGTTGTCCACAAGCATTGCTGGCAAGTATCCGGTTGCATTATTGGCCATTGCGTGGCCACGACTTGACACGTACAACAATACATCAATGCGTCCCCTGCTTCAAGTCGCAACCAAGAAAACTAGCACAATTTATGGGTTCTTTACCGAAGAAACGAGTCGCTCCTAGTCGCCCTTTCTTTGTTACTGGAGTTGATTTCGCGGGTCCGATCACGACGCTTGTAAACAAGGGACGAGGTCGCAAAACAAACAAGTCCTATATAGCATTATTTATTTATTTCTCCACAAAGGCAATACATCTGGAGCTCACATCGGAATTGACAGCTGAGGCATTTCTAGCAACCTTACGACGATTTATTGGAAGAAGAGGTTGCCCTCAGAAGATATTCAGCGATAACGCCACTAATTTCGTGAGAGCTCAGCGAAATATCAAGGACTTATTCCAATTCATTCAAGGGACTGTCACAGGTTCCTTACAAGGTGTCCTACACCAACACGGAATTCAATGGAATTTCATTCCACCGGGGTCTCCCTATATGGGCGGACTGTGGGAAGCCGGGATAAAGTCATGCAAGATTCATTTGAAACGTACAATGCAAAATGCACTTCTCACATTTGAAGAACTGACCACCGTATTAGCACAAATTGAGGCATGCCTCAATTCTAGGCCGTTGTGTCCATTGTCCGCAGATCCATCAGATTTATTACCTCTTACACCAGGCCATTTTCTGATTGGCGAGCCAATAACAAGCATACCAGATGCAGACTTGACGGAAATAAGATTCAACCTGCTATCAAGATGGCAAGTCATTCAGCGAATTACGCAAGACTTCTGGAGAAGATGGAGTTTGGAGTATCTATCCAGCAAGCAAGGAAGAGTTAAATGGTCCCAAATCAAGGAGAACTTGAAGGTCAACGATTTAGTCATGATATAAGACGAAACTCTTCCCCCTCTAAAATGGAAAATTGGTCGTGTCATACAATTGCATTGCGGTCACGACAAAATGATTCGAGTTGTTACTGTGAGAACCACCACCGGGACGTTGAAGCGATCGATAGCCAAATTATGCAAGCTTCCTGTTAATGATTAAATTAATTGTCTTAATTTGGTGGGCGGAATGTATGCGATCGTGCGAGCGAGTCCAATTCGAATTCGCTCGTTTAGTTTTAGGTAGATGGCGCAGATGATGGGAGCACGCGTTAGTTAGTATTAAGAAAGTATTGTATTGGCAACAAGCATATTCATTGTATATTCAGTGTAAGTCAAATAAACAGAAGGCAGATAAGTTCAATTCAACGACTTTCAATTCCCACTCACAACAGCCATTTCCTAATATCATTTTTTTTTTGTAGAAAGTATATACGACAGCTTTTTTGAAAGGTAAAATTATTGTTCTGTTTTGATTTTGAAAAGAGCGTGTACTTGACGCCTTTTTTTATCTTTTTTTTTAAAAAAGGTAATTTTTTATAGATATTATTGAACCCAAATGATATGTATATCATTTGTATAAAAAATTTAATATCAATAAGTGGCGCCAAGTTTCATCTCAATATTTAAATATATAATTGCTTTTAAAAAATAAATCCCAAGTGATACATATCTTTATAAATTCCCATTCAAAAGTCTTCTTATTCTAATAACTTCGCGAACTCGAAAATTCTGATTTTGATGAAACTTTACACACATGTGGGGGGGGGGGGGTAAATAGATGAATTTAGAAATTATCCATTGCGACCCAAGAACGGTTTTAAAGGGTGAAACCACCTTATGTGTAGAGGAGCTTTTTGCATTTGACGATAAATCTTGAAAATTATTCGAGATATAAAAAATGTTTCATACAAAAGTTTTATGATACAAAGATCTCTAATTAATTGCATGAATAAAAGTTCAAAATAATAATTTTTTAAATAAATTTTTTTTTTTTTTTGAAAAAAATCATTTTTTCAAAATTTTATTTATATTGTTGAATAGAGATATTTTCATCATAAAACTTTTGTATGAAACATTTTTTGATATCTTGAATAACTTTCAAAATCAAGAAAAACAAAAAGGCGCTCTACATGTGAGAGATGATTCCTTCCTCTAGAATCGCTTTTAAGCAGCAACTAAAATTTTGTAAATTTATTCTCCTACATATATGTAAAGTTTTATCGCAAAAACATCTTCAATTAATTACATGAATACAATTTTTAAAAAATAATGTTTTTTCAAAAATTTACTTTTGAATCTCTTATGTGAAATATTTGTTGCTTTTACAAAATATTTGTAAACAAAAATAATAGTTGTGTATGAGTGAAAAATAAGTGACGAACAGCGTGCATAATTCTCCATAAGAATCATCATATGTCAACAGCATATTATTCATTTATAACATGTACACGTTACTCATTTACGCATAATCATAATGCAAGTACATTGTACGTGAGAATATTTTGTGAATTATTTTGAATGTACGTGATATAATATATATGCAATATGTAACACATAAAATTCGCAATTTGTTATTAATTTTATTTGTATAAAATATTATATTAATGTTATAACACATACATATTGTGGGTAGGTGGCGTTGATATATGCCACTCCACACAATTTAATTGTGATCGAGAGAGATGTTGGAYGTATGTTTTTATTGGTCGCCCTGAAAAGGGCGGTTTGGTGCGTCGCCCTAAGAAGGGCGGTTTGGCCGTAGCGCCTTTAGGGCGGAAGAGATTGGGCGGATYCTTCGATGGCCGGGYGTCCTTGGCTTCCCGGGCGGCGTCGTCGGCGGAGACAGTAAGGGCGGCACAACCGGTAACGGTGGGAGCTCTTCAAGGTGTACGCTCGGTGTCTGGGAGTTTTGGTCCTGAACCTGGTGGTCGGTCTGCGTGCATGTGCTATCCACTGCGCGAATAACTGTTTTGCGACAGTTTCTGCCGTGATGTCCGGAATGGGGATTGCTTCTGGCCACCTTGTGAATCGATCGATGATCGTCAGGCAGTATTTATATCCCAACGACGTGGGTAGTGGTCCCACTATATCTATGTGGATGTTGGAATCTCTGTGTCGGGCCCATGAAGTTTCCTGTTGGCGTGACTGTGTGCCTGTGCACCTTGGCTTTCTGACACGGCAGACAGGCTTGTGCCCATTTGCGGCAATCGGCTTGTATGTTAGGCCATACGTATCTCTGTGTGATTAGCCTTGTCGTAGCCTTGATTCCTGGGTGTGTCAATCCATACAGGGCTTGAAAAACTTGCGATCTGTATGGTTGTGTCACGTAGGGTCGTGTGATTGGTGTTGCCGTATCACAGTATAGTGTTGCCGTTGAGCCAGGTATTGGTATTCTAATGAGTTTGAGTGACGACTTGTTGTTTCCTTTTAATATCTCTGCCAGTTCTGGATCTTCTAGTTGTGACTTCGCCAGTTCTTCGAAGTCGGGTGCTTTGCTGATCGCTTCGATTCGGGACAGAGTATCGGCAACCGTATTATCCTTGCCGGATATGTGCCTAATGTCCGTGGAAAACTGCCCAATGAAGTCCAAATGCCGGGCCTGTCGAGGGGAACTGCGTAGTACGTCTTGTTGAAAGGCATAAACTAGTGGTTTATGATCCGTGAAGATAGTGAATTCACGTCCTTCCAGGAGGTGTCGGAAATGCTTCACCGCAGTGTAGATGGCCAAAAGCTCTCTGTCGTACGGGCTGTACTTTGTTTGCGCTTGGCTGAGCTTTTTACTCATGAATGCCAGCGGCTGCCAGGCATTCTCGTCTTCTTGATGAATTACGGCTCCTAGTGCAGTGTCTGAGGCGTCGGTTGTCAGCGTGATTCTGGCTTTGCTTTTCGGGTGTGCCAAGAGCGTGGCCTTTGCTAGGCTGTCTTTACAGTTCTGGAAGGCTTGTTCCAGCTGCACTGTCCATTCGATTGGCGTTTTCCCTTTCGTTTTCGGACCTCGTAGCAGCTCGTGTAGCTGYGCTTGGTCATTTGCTGCTCCTGGCAYGAAACGACGATAGAARTTTATCGTRCCTAGGAACTGTCGTAACTGCTTAATGTTCTCGGGTTTCTTGAAATCCCGTATGGCTTGGACTTTCTCAGGTAATGGCTGTGTGCCTTCAGCAGACACTAGGTACCCGAGGAATTTCACCTGACTGGCCCCAAAGATGCATTTCGCTGGGTTAAGCTGTATACCGTATGAGTCCAGTCGGTTGAATAGCTCTTCAAGGTG
This sequence comes from Cephalotes varians, assembly GCA_037157785.1. Taxonomy (NCBI): domain Eukaryota; kingdom Metazoa; phylum Arthropoda; class Insecta; order Hymenoptera; family Formicidae; genus Cephalotes; species Cephalotes varians. The sequence continues at coordinate 12,603 of JANQDE010000856.1, forward strand.
TTTTTCGTGTTCCTCCTCTGATTTGGAGGCGACTAGGATGTCGTCTATGTAGGCATAACAGTAGTCTAGCCCATGTATCACCTCGTTGATGAAACGTTTGTGCTGCGTTCCGTAGTCCAAACGGCATGTAGCAGTATTCAAATAGCCCGAAGGGTGTGGTGATAGCTGTCTTCGGGATGTCTTCGGCGTGAACTGGAATTTGATTGTAGGCCCTGATCAAATCCAGTGTTGAGAAAATCCTTTTGCCTTCGAGGGTATGTGAGAAATCCTCGATGTGGGGGATTGGGTATTGATCCGGAACTGTACGGGCGTTCAGTTTCCTGTAATCTCCGCAGGGTCTCCAGGCGTTGTCCTTCTTAGGGGCCATATGCAATGGTGAGGCCCAAGGACTCTTGGAAGGACGAATAATTCCTTCTTCTAGAAGGAGATTAAACTCCGCCTTTGCTGCTTGGAGTTTTTCCGGCGCTAGCCTCCTTGGTCTGCATACTTCCGGTGGTCCCGGTGTAGTTTTTATGTGGTGGACCGTGGAGTGAGGCCGTTTTTGTAGGTGCGTTCCCGTGGTTTGCGTGATCCTTGGGAAACGTGCCAATAGTTGTCGGTAGGAGGTATCTCCGATAACCGATTTGACTGAGGGCATTGTAACTCTGTTCGCGGTTCCTTGTACTTCTAGCCCTGTCTTGGCGTCCACCAACTGTCCCTTCTTAACGTCCGGGAGAAGGTGAAAGTGTGCCAGGAAATCAGATCCTATGATTGGTGTAGTCACGTCGGCTACTATGAATCGCCATAGGAATCGGCGTAGCCCGAAATCGGGCCGGATAGCGAGTTGCCCATAGGTCTTGATAACCGATCCGTTGGCCGCAAAGAGTTCTTTCGTGTCGGCTTGGCGTTGACCACGAACCATGGGGCGTGGGAAAACGCTGACGTCCGAACCCGTGTCGACTAAGTATCGGACCTTGGTGCTCCGATCCGTGACAAATAGGCGGCTTGGTTTAGGGCTGGGGTCGCTCGCCGGTGACAACGACGGTCCTTTTAGTTTTCCGCCTTCTTGAATGTACACGGCTGTGTACATTTTTGTGCTTTTTCTTGGAAACGCCGGTGGTAGTAGCAGACACCTTCTTCTTCCGGCTTTCTTTTGGAGCGGCTTCGCGATCGCTCGCGCTTTTTAGATTGGCCTATTTTCTTGGATAGGCGGCTATTCAGACTGGCCACTTGTTTGGCAAGTTGCACGACTTGCTGCTCTAACGTCGAAATGGAGGGAGTCGGTTGGACACTTGCTACTGTTACGGCTCTGCAGGTGACTTCGTGGATTTTGTCTGCCTGCTCGGCGACTTCTTCGAGGTTGTCCATGTGCGCGAGGCTAGTATGGCCTGTAATTGTGACGGTAGTCTGCCCATCCATAGGGTACGCAAAAGTTGTTCCGGAATGGCCGTACGTGCGAGGGATTGGAGGTGGCGTAAAAATTGCGATGGCCTTCTGTCTCCCATCTCTTCATGTTCTAGTAATTGCCGAATCTGTTGTTCCTGCGAGGCTGAGAGTCGTTGAATAAATGCTTTCTTCAGGACCTCGTACTTGTTGTCGGCCGGAGGTGACGTAATTAGATCTTTTACCTCCTTGGCGTGACGGGTTTCAATATTTGCGAGGACGTAAGCGTATTTCGTGGCGTCCTGTGTAATCCCGCCAAGAGCGAACTGTCCCTCTAGTTGAGCGAACCATAGTTCRGGCTCGTCGGCCCAGAATGGCGGTATTTTTATGGCCAYTCGGTTTACGAGTGCTTGCTCGTCGGCTTTGTCCATCTCTCGATCACGTCGGGGTCACCAATTTTATKTGGRTARGTGGCGTTGATATATGCCACTCCACACGATTTAATTGTGATCGAGAGAGATGTTGGACGTATGTTTTTATTGGTCGCCCTGAAAAGGGCGGTTTGGTGCGTCGCCCTAAGAAGGGCGGTTTGRCCGTAGCGCCTTTAGGGCGGAAGAGATTGGGCGGATTCTTCGATGGCCGGGCGTCCTTGGCTTCCCGGGCGGCGTCGTCGGCGGAGACAGTAAGGGCGGCACAACCGGTAACGGTGGGAGCTCTTCAAGGTGTACGCTCGGTGTCTGGGAGTTTTGGTCCTGAACCTGGTGGTCGGTCTGCGTGCATGCGTCTCTTGTAGCCGGCCGAAAGTAGCGGTATGCCGTTGGTTCCCGGGGTGGTAGCTGGATTGGGGTCAGCTGCCACDGTAGCCGCTCTTCTCCTCGATCCTCTTGGTGCTGTGCCTGGGCGTGGCAAACCCTTGCCGAACACGGTGTGCTCGCTCGGGGGGCGATGTCCTGCACAGATGGTGGTACAGGTTGCCGCGTCCTCTTCCTGGACACTGTTTTTCTCGGGAGGCCTAAAAGGAGGCCTAAAAAGGAGGCTCTCTCCCGTTGGCGAATCCGGAGGCCAGCGAAAGCTCGCTCCTAGAAGGCCTACGTAGGCTCGCTTCTATAGGAGGCTCTCGAGCTAGCTCACTCCTTTGAGAGGCCTGTACGAGGCTCGCTCTCTAGTATCCCTCGGTCAGATGCACTGTGCCAGTGACCCGACCGGAGACTGGATGATTTCTCGCCGTGGGTGGTCCTCATTATATAGGGACCCGTGCGCGCCTTCGAACGCGAGTAAGCGCTGGGCCGCTGCGCCGCGTAGCGGTGGCGCCGCGAACTGCTCGGTCGTTTCCGAGTCCGCGCGCGGTTATTCATTGTGGTGACCGCCACACATATTACTCATTTATGCTTAATCGCAATGCAAAATACAATATACGTGAAATATTTTGTGATAATTTATTATATCAAAAAATACGGTCGTGTCTCTCGCCAAGTTTGAAAGATTCTAATATGAAAAAGATATAAATAAGGTGATAGGACTTTATATAAATCAGTAATATTGCACGTATTATACAGTATTATACAGTATAACCAGCAAGTTTAACATGTCATTGAAGTGTAAAAGATTTAATTTTCTTAAGAAGTGTCTATATCTTTGGAATAACAAAGCAAAATGTTAAACATCCTGCAAATGTTCTTAATATGTTAATTGTTTCGTTCCAAATTTCAAACATTCCACAAACATCTATAAATGAAAAAATTACATGATATGATATACAAAAATTTAATGAATAACGTATCATTTACTATGCAGACTAGTATTACATTAGAATTTGAAAACTATTGGGATTTAAACTTATCTGAAGCAGAATTTGTCGCAGCTCATGAAATAGAAGAACTTGAAGAAAATGATAAAAATGAGGAAGAAAATAGTTGTATATCGGAAGAAAACAAAATTATAAGTAATGACTATAAAAGAAAAGCTGTTGAATTCTGGAAAAGTCGAAAAAAAGCACGTTATTCTTTATCTTTAACTGTACAGCATCGGTAAAGATAAAGTCCTTGTCGCAGTTGTCAATGGGAACTTTTTCTACAAAAAGTTGGTACTCATAGAGAAAAACTATTATATATTTCTGAATATGTCTTGGAAAAATTCAGAAATGTTAACGACGAAAACAAAATTATTCATGATTTAGATTTGCGACGATGGGCACTAGAAGCAACAAATATTTCATATGAGAGATTCAAAAAATAAATTTTTGAAAAAAATTATTTTTTAAAAATTGTATTCATGTAATTAAATGAAGATATTTTTGCGATAAAACTTTACATACATGTAGGAGAATAAATTTACAAAATTTTAGTTTGCTGCTTAAAAGCGATTCTAGGGGAAGGAACCATCTCTCACATGTAGAGCGCCTTTTTGTTTTTCTCGATATATCTCGAAAGTTATTCAAGACATCAAAAAATGTTTCATACAAAAGTTTTTACGGTGAAAGTACCTCTGCTTAACAATATAAATAAAATTTCGAAAAAATAATTAATTTATTTTTCAAAAAATTAAGAAAAAATTTACTTAAAAAATTATTTTTTTAACACAACATTAATTAACTAAAGCGCCAAACGGTCAAAGCTAGGTCTTCGTGCTGAAAATTTCTTACGTGACTTTGTATACATATCTCAAGTTCAACTACGCGCCGAATAAATTTTCGGTCTTAAAACACAGTCTTAAGATGAACRAGGATAGTAAATCACACTATTAAATTGATAATCAATTTAATAACAACGATGCTAATAAGCATCTCAATCCCTTATTCCCCCCGAATATTGTAAAGAACTTGACCGTTTGGCGCTTTGGTTAATTAATGTTGTGTTTTCACATATCGGTCATGAGTCTATATTTATTTAAAAATACGCGCGCCCTAGCATGCGTTCTCATCATCACCGGTTGTTGCGAAGAATATCACCACATGCCTCAGTGGTCGAGAAGGTAAGACGCTCGCCCCGGAAAGTCGAGAGGTTCCAGGTTCGATCCCTGGCTGAGGTGTTATTTTTCGCAACAAATTCTTGTACGGTGTAGCTAGAGAAAACGCGTGTGCCGCCGCCCGTCTTTGCGCGGAACGATTTCCCGAACGCGAACGACGTCCCGATTATAAGGTTATTTTGAAGTGTATTCGACGTGTACGGGAAACAGGATCGGTGTTGCCGTATGCTCGACAAGATATTGGTGGACTGTGGCCTGTTCGCGTAAATGATGAGGAGAGAATCCTGCGAGCGTTCGAAGAGAATCCCAGGAACAGCATACGCCGTGTAGCTCGTGCACTGAATATATCCCGAGACGTAGTGCACCGTGTTCTACGCCAAAACGGATTGCACCCGTATTATTTTCAACGAGTGCAGCAACTCCTTGCGGGGGATGCAGAGCAACGCGTCTATTTTGTGAAGGTATTTTTATTATTTTTATTTAATGGTTCGCGCTATTCAGTGAATATTAACTGTGTCGGCAAAACACGTAGGATTGCTCGCGCAGTGTCGGCGGAACGCCCGACCGCATCCTGTGGATGGCCGAAGCGACTTTCACACCGAACGGCGTATTCAACTCCCATAACTTTATATTATGGGGAGATGAAAATCCGCACGCCGTTCGACAAGGCGCATTTCAATATCGCTGGTCGATTAATGTATGGGCAGGAATAAAAGCGAATCGAATCGTAAGTATAAATTAGGAAATTCTCTCTCTCTCTCTCTCTCTCTCTCTCCCTCTCTTTCTCTCTCTCGCAGTTTTTCGCAAAACACACTCTTTCAATTTTCAGATCGGCCCATATTTCCTCCCGTCGCGCCTAACGGGAGACGTTTATATCCGTTTCTTGGAAAATGAGTTGCCTGCGCTTCTCGAAGACATTCCACTTCRTGAACGCGAAGAGCTCATTTTCCAACACGACGGGGCTCTTGCGCACTTTTCGCGTCAAGCACGCGATATTTTAAACGCGCGTTACCCGGGCAAATGGATGGGTCGAGGTGACCCAATCCATTGGCCAGCGCGGTCGCCAGATCTTAACGTGCTCGATTATTTCGTTTGGGGTCACGTCAAAGATCTAATCGAGCATAGGCGTGATGGTAATGAAGACGAAATTTGAGAAGCAATTCTCGCTGCCTTCAATGCTATCACGCCGGAAATGGCGCACCGCGCGACGCGTAATATTGCTCGAAGAGCCGATTTTTGTTTGCGAGAACGGGGACGGCACTTCGAGCAATTCCTGCATTAAACAATGAGAGTGGATTAGACACACTGGGGATACCACTTAAAAAGAAATGCGCCATGCTATCTACCGCAAGGTGATGCGGAAACGACAGCCTAATAATATTTTCCTAAGCCTAATAATATTGAAATAATTTTTTTCGAGTAAGAAAAAACGTGAGCGACACCGCGCCGCTCGGGCGTAGCGAGCGTAGCCATTGCCGTAGTAAACAACTCCGCGCGCGCTTAGCGACGCGGGGCGGGCGTATCTCGCCAAGCGCTTGCATTAGCCGATAGACCGGCCGAACATGCCTCTTTTCGACAATCTTCAAAAATTAATATCTCGTTAATTATTACGTTAAATTTGCAAAATGATAGAGAACTTTTCTACTCAGTTTAACGTTCTCTACCTGCACACAAGGGTAAAGGCGGGTAGTCCCTGACACCCTGTATACAGGATGTTTGATAATTCTGTAAACAATTTTCATGGACAGTTAAAGCGAACTAAACTAAGGCGGAAAATCTTCTAACATTTTTAACTTTTCGCAATAATCAACAAGATATTAATTTCTGAAGATTGCCCAATACGCGCGTCCGCTCAGCCTTCTACTAGCAAGTGTACGCCCATTGATAGCGCGACCAGCGGGGAGCGGAGACTGCTTGGACAAGCGTTCCGCGCCGCACACACTGCGAGTCCCTCCTTCACTCGAGCGGCGCGTTGGCCACGCCTTCCGAGATATTAATTTCTAAAAATTGCCCAATACGCGCGTCCGCCGAGCCTTTTGACAAGTGTACGCCCATTGCTAGCTCGATCCGCGGGGAGTGGGGAGGCGTGGCCAGCGCGCCACTCGAGTGATGGAGGCAATGATGCCATGAGGGAACTGTTTTGCAGCCACCGCCAGCCACGAGGAGCAGCACTCGCTCCTCACCCATCGGCCTGCGTCGAGCAGTCAAGCAGTCGAATCGACGAAGCAACGATCTCTTCCGTCTTCTTCTCTTTCAAGCTGTCTTTCTCCCTCTCTAACTGTCCTCTTCTGTCTCGAACTGTCTTCTTTTCTCTCGGGCGTCACAGCGATTTTCCCCCTCCATTTACGCACACAAAGACGCTCCATCTATTCGTGTGACGGCGCGCACTCGGCGCGCTGAACGAGAGTGAGAGAGTCAAGAGCGAGAAGGATGAACTCTATTTATTTTTAACTCTATTTTTATCGCTCGACGGTTCGACTCGCTGCCAATGTTTTCTCGGCGTGAATTTGAAGGGAAAGAAATATTTTCGATCCCTTTCACCGAATTTTTAGCATGTTATGCAATATACTGCTCCCATTAACTCACAATAAATCAATTCTTGCTAATGCTAATAATTTACGAGAAATCATTGATTAAAGTTTTCATGTATCATGTTATATGGTTCGTAAGAGTGAATCGCAATATTCGCAATCAACAAGCGTGGTCGAGCGGCTAGAATGCTGGACGTTACGCGTTCGAACCCTACTATTTTTTCAAATTTTTTTTGTGTTTTTTTTAATTTTTAATTAGATGAATAAATTAAAATATAAGTAATAAAAGAATGAATAAATAAAAGTCATAATTGATCGAAAAATCAAAAGTGTTCCTAATTGAAAAAAATTCGAAACTTGTTAAATGAATAATATACGATATAAGATTCAATACAGACAGTGTTAATTTTTATACATATATACGAATTATCGCATATTTGTCAAATTTTAATTAAAAAATTATATTTCTGTAAATATATGTATTTTCAAGAAATTTGCACAAAATACTATAATATTTGCATAAATATTATATTATAAAGACAATAGAGACTAAATTAGAAAAAAGTGACAATAATGTTTGTTTTAAGCTAGAGAAGAAATTAAGGGAGTTCACTACCAAATAGAATAAACAGGGAGATTTTGCTGAAAATTTACATGCAAGATCATTTATGTGTCTGAAGTACCCAGTTAAATTTTGGAGTCGATTCAGTACCTCGTCCGCGAGAAATTAATAAATATATTTTTATGTATTTAACACAGAATCTTATGGGATAATATTTTAATGCTTGTAATTCACAAATGATAAACAGGCAGTTTTCGCCAGCGATTTTTGTACGTATGACAAAAAAGTCAATCTAACTAGAACTTTTTTAAAAATATCGATTAGGTACCTGGGAGCAGAGAAATAAATAAAAATGCAACAAAAAATAAGATTTATAAGCCGTTGTCATCGGTACCGATTACACATGGCAACGTCGTATAACCTTAAAAGAGCGCGCACATTCAAACGAGATTATTCGCACTTAGAACAGTTTTTGGAAACSTATACTACACTGTTTAGATTTATAACGTAAAAATTATAAACAATGGCTTGTATTTCTTAAAATATTAAGAATATTTGTATATATGAATATTTCAATTAGAAGGTTAATAAAATATCAAATCAGATAAAATGATTTTTATTTTAAGAATACTGTCAAGTACCTATAAATATAACAGTAGCACTGAATTTTTTGATCTACAAAAAGTACTTACACTGTGAAAACGAATGTCTCATAAATTTTTAACTATATGAACATAATTATAATTCTTTTTTAGCAAAAATACATAACATGTTAATAGTAATCTTAGTTTATGTCTAATTAATACTGAACAAAAACAAACGTAATTTTTACCAACTACTTTGGTAGATCTTGAAAATGTTTTACAATTTTGTTTATCACAGATCGAGACTTTGTGATTTGTACAATACCATGTTCGTCTTCTCCTAGAAGATCTATTAAGCCTAATAGTTTGTTATCGTCGTAAGCTTTTTTAATCATTTCATACGAAATATTTGCATAGACTAATTTTTTCCTTGTTCCAATGGAAGTATTCAATGATTTTAGTTGAGTTAGAGCTTTTGGCATTTCTTCGATTAATTTGTATTTTCTCAATGCTTCATTCCAAAGTAAGGCATTATTACGAATAGTTTCATTTGAAATATGCAATTTTTCAACTATTTTTTCCAACATTATCACATCATACACAGCATTGTGTGTGTTATGAGTATCTATTTTTAAAGAATTAGCTAATACTTCTAAAGTGTTTTCATTTTTTCCATTTTTTCCATTTTTTCCAGTTATTTTTTTTATATGTGGCAAAGTGTCTGCAAACCCATAAACAACAGATGTAAAATGCTTTATCATGTAAGTTTTTTCCATGGCTCTAATCAATCTAGGATAGTCGAAATTGCAATTATGGGCTGTCAAGACACACTTTTTGTTTAAACTACTTAAAAATTCATACAAATTTTGCACTGCTTTTGATATAGACAGAGAAGGAACAATTTTTCCTCGAAATTCTAAATTTCCTGCTACACAACACAAACCATTTTTTTCGCTAGCCCTTTCGTCAATTTTTCCATCAGGCTGTACATATACCGCAAAACTTGAATTTTTATATTTTGCTGCGATTTGCAAGATACTTGTGTCCATAGAAAAGCTTGATGTCTCTAAGTCAAAAAAGACTATTATCGGTGAAGAATCATGCTGTACTTCAGAAATAATTGGTAAATCTAAATTGTCAAGTAAAGCAATATTACTTTGATATGTAACTCCTTCGGAGATTTCTTTTTTGTGACGCAGTTGCGTTTTTTCTTTTTTGAGAAACAGTCGTCGTTTTTTAAAATTTTGTGTGTTGGATCTTGTATATCTAAGTTTGGCTTTACGAGTAACTCTATCTCCATACTTTTTAGTATGCATCCCTGGTGACAAAGAAAGTTTTTTTGCTAGTTCAGACACATAACTTTCGCCATCATTTTTTTTATTTACAGTGCAAGCTAGACGTATATCGCCTGCTGCGGACATCCCATACATTCTCGATTTTGGCGCTTTACTAGTAATCAAAGCATTAAAGCTTTCGTTTGAATTGCTAGAAGCACCAGCTGAAAATCGGTCAGTCTTATTCGCCAAAGAATTAAATAAACATTTTAAATTATCGAATAAGCTAGTGTCCTGAAATCCATTTCCAATGTTAGCGTGTTTATAATTTTCAGGATTATTCTTAAAATCACACCAATTTCCACAATTTGTGTGTGTATTGAAGCAATGATAAGGAATGTTACGAATAGCATTTGCCATTTCAGTATTATTTCCTTGATTTTGCGAAATACAGTATGTAAAACAACGATGAAGATATTTAATAGTGTCAGCAGTGAGCTTTTTATGTTGTTTTTTAATTTTATATAGTTCATTCGTAACTCCCTTGCTGGTATGATTTTTATCAGCTTGTTTAACTACTTCATGATTACTAACACTCCGTATAGCAGCAATGGAAGAGCTATCATTGTCAGAAATAAGTACACCTAGCTGGATATTGCACTTTTCGAAAATTGAATTTGCAGTCGCAAGTGTTGCTGCAGCCTTCGACTCCATACTTTTAACGCTTCCTTGAAAATTGCGCCGGCAATCGTGATCTTCGGTTGGGTGACCCATATCACACATCTTGCACTTCCGATTGTATGCAATATAAGAAATTATTTTATGGCTAAATAAGCCAATAAGTACTGCTGTTCCTGTCAGACTATCGTATGTTCTGCCAATACCTCTCGTTGTCCAACCCATATCGAATGAAGCTCCAATTCTAAACTTCCATCAGGTAAAATTGGCTGGTCACTTAATTCATGGGGAAGATCGGGGATAATGAAATTGGTTTTTAAGTGGATAGGTCTGAAATAAAATGGAAAAAATACAATCCGCAACGATTATGCATTCAGATTTATATGATTTTATTTATATAATTTATTATATAAATTTACGATGACAGCAACATAGTTTTTAAAAGTAAATTATTATGTAAACTAAATTATGAAATAACAGACGTAATAAAAAAACGATCGATCATGACGATAATAAAAAAAATAAGAGATAAGAAAAAAATCAAAGAACTTCATCAGTTAATTGCAAAACGCAACATTACAATTCATCAATGCCATAATATGTAGAATAAATACTAAATATTACAATCAATTTCATAAATAATTACTATAATTGATATTATGCAAGATCATTGTAAAATATTAAAATATTATATTCATGTTTGCATTATAAAAGCGAATTTACAAGTTTATAAAAAAAGAAATCAAGGTTTTAAAATAAATTACGAAAAAAAAATAGAAAATTAAAATATACAATATAAATGAAAGCTTACAATAACGCTTGTATTTTTTCTAAATTAGTTATTGTTAAATTTTTCTCTTCGACTGCTGCTTTTTGACAGCTGTTTCGGGCCATTTCTTCGACTACTGGACCTATCTCTTGTTCGTGGTTCTTGTATGTTCTCCAAGTCATTTGTGGCACGTTCATCGCAGCTAAAAGTTTATTCAATTGTTCATTACCCAAACCTGCATTTATACATCCTGCAAATAATTATCTATGATGAATACAAGTGTTTATTTATACAAATATTTGTTATATACTACTAAATTGATTATATTACCAATAACAGCTTTGGTATTTACGTCGAAGTGAACCTTCGATTTTTCAGTTCGGTGTCTTTTGTCAGAAGAAACGATGTTTATATCACCACATAAACGACATTTTATGTGGTAAATCCATGCCATACCAAGCTGTTTTTCCGCCTTACAATCCAATAAAGATAATACAGCTTTGCATTTTACACAAATCATATTTTTTGCAAAGGTTTGGATGTCGATTATTCGTCGACCCTGCAGCATACTCCAATTATTGTTGTCGTCATCACCATTGAGGTTAGGTGTAGTTGTTTTTTGCTGTTTGCGTACGACATTCTGTAAATTTTTGCCAATTTCCGCAAGACGAATTCTATCTTGGTACACCTTTTCAGTAACTCTTTTTCCCTTCCAAAAAAATTTTCTTTTTTTAACACCACCATTAATAACAGTCGCCTGCTTCGACATTTTGACAAATATTGGACGGTCGAGTTTATTTACTAAGACTCGTCTGCACGATATGCAAACATACATCACATACATTACACATATGATTACTGCGACGTTGACACGTCTCGTAAAAATACGGCGCTAGTCAAGCATGCGATGCGATATGTATGCACTTGACTAACCGAGTCGGTAGTGAACTCCCTTAAATTATTTTTCAAATGTAAAGTTTATAGCAACATCTTTCGAGTCACTCTCACTATTTTTTGATAGAATGCTCACGTTGATATATTTAATATATTTAATATATTTAATATTTTCGTCAAATTTTTAAAATTGATACATTGTACTAAAAAAAAAAAATAAAATATTGCGTAATTATAAATTGCGAAATATTAAAAATTAATACTACCTGTGTGCGTGTGCGTGTGCGTGTGCGTGTGCGTGCGTGCGTGCGTGCGTGTGCGTGCGCGTGCG
>JANQDE010000857.1:0-14441 GCA_037157785.1 Cephalotes varians
CTTTTGTGTTTAATAACATTCAGTTCTAAATGTATTACATACAATTATAAAAATGAGCCCCTCCATCGCTCATTTTCGTGAAACGCAACCAAATTTTTATTTTCGTTTCTCCGTATTTTTGGTTTCAATAACATTGAGGCTAYATATTTTGTTTTTAAAGAGACTGCTTTTGTTAAAATAATTACATCATTATAGACGCATAGACAAAACATTGTTGTGAATGAAACTTTATGAACACTTTCTTTTCTTATCAYCGTTGATATTATATTTTYCTGTAGGCTTTAACTAGTTTCATAAAAACCTTACACTTTTCTGTAACATCATGTCAATCGTACTAATTATTGGCTCGGAAAAGGCGACAGTTTTCTCTTTTCAACAATATTGTAGAAATGATGCCTCATGCATGTCATGTCTTTTGAATAGTTTGCGTCACAAGGATTTTTACCTAAAGCTACATCTGTAGCAAAGGCTGCAGCAAAAATACCACAAGAATAATTATCTCCTTGTTCTTGGACTTTTTCAAAAATTATATCATMTAATTTTATGCTTGGAAAACGAGCTTTGATATATTCTTTCTCTTTTGATACCAATCTATCATATGTACAATCAGGTATACTGTCATATATACGAAGTGTGTTTTGGTCAAAAAATAAGCATCGCCAATGATCAGTGYAATTTCCTCCAATAATTTGAACGCTTTTCTTGCTACAGGCTTGTATTATATCTGGAGTTTCAATATAATGGACGCTTTGTGTTTCGAATGTAGAATTTGCCTTTACAACACGTAAAAATAGATCTRATGACTGATCGTCAAGTTTGTTTTTTTCAGGCAAAACGTTATTCTTCACTTCAATCAGAGAAATTGGCATTTCATCTATGAATTGTCTACGACTTGCAATCTCAACATCTCTTGTTGGGTACTTTTTTTGAAAAAAACTTGTTATTATGCAGTCATCATCTTCATTCTTTGAAGAAATGTCTACAGTTGCACTTTCTGTCTCTATTGGAGAGTCGTTACTTTTCATATTTTTGTTCTGCACAGTTACATATTGCTGAGTACTTTTATTTTTGCGAGAAGATACTTTAGCATTTGCTTTGTCTTTGGCTTGCAAAATATATTACGGATTTCTGATCGGCATGTGTCTATTATGCCGACTATCTACAATTTCCGGAAGCATACATTCGTAGTAAAACCGTTTTAAAAGAGGCAACATTCGATTTTGCCAAAACTCTTTGTCTCTATGAACGTATACAGYTTTCAWACTTTTTGGCGTCCACAGAACAAATATACAATAATCTCGCTTTRTAATGTTTAACTGGCCTTGAATTTGATAAAAATATTTGTGATTACGATTTAATTTATTTTTATTGTTTCTATCAAAAATTGCTCTTAATCTTGGAAGTGTCTTTATAGCCTCTTCCACTGTTAAATCTTCCGCTGAAAGAGGGCATTTTATTTCCACTAAACCGTCCTCGTCAATAAGTCCATCGGGAGAAGCGCCCAAATATGGGTTTTCGCTATCAATGAACAATCCGCATGTTTTAATTTCTTTTTTTAGATTTGCAGCTAATTCTTGTCTTACTGTTTCCTCATTTTCTCGACCGTATTTCATTGCTGTATTATCAATATATGAGGGAAACAAGATATTTTTTACAATTATGGCACAAGACGTACTTTCTCTCATATGACATACGTCTCCAAAATGATATGCTGTTAATATCTCTTTCCTCAATATATGCCACAATTCACAATCACTCTGACCTCTTGTATTACGCTCTATTTCTTGCCAATTTCGTCCATTTTCCGATAATCGATCCATATRATTTTTCTTCAGTATTTCAAAAATCTCGGGTGCCAAATCTGGTTTTTRCGATTGCGGTCCGTAATGGCTTTCTRTTCCTACATCTTGTTTCACTTTCTTTCGTCTTCCTTCTATTTGCCGCAATTCTCTCTTTCTAACAACATGTAATTGTYGTCGCTTTTCCAATTTTTCGACTGTACGAGRTACATTTTTATTCATGCCTTCATGTAATTGCGTSAGARCTTGTTGCGTATTACTCTGCAAAATAGCCCCCGCGACTCTGGCATTGTAAGAACCTCGTGCACCAAAGTTTATGCGCTTTCCTGCTATTAGTTTGCAGATAATAGAGTTAAACCATTCCGCAGGATTGTTTGTATGATTTAGTATTAAACTTTCGGAATGGCAGCTTAAATCTCTGATTACTTTTTCTATTTTTGGATATAAACCGTGCATTTCGAGACAAGGAACATGATTTTCGTTCATTTCATTATCTATACATGTACGACCACGTTCTTCGCATCGTTTATGTTCACCAAAAATATGGCTGGGAAGGTTTAATATATCTTTCTGTAATTCCTCAGCCAGTTCGTGAAGAGGTCGATTTTTTTCAGCTCTTCGTGTAGCTGCTGCTTCAGAAACATTATCACGTATGTATTTCAAATTATTTTTTATTATATTTCGATATTTTACAAAAGATGTATTTTTCTGCCTGTTTGGCAATGTTGTTTCTGATATAGCTTTCAATTTCTTGCTTAGATTTCGTAATAAGTGATTTACGCATTCAACTTTTTTTACGATTACTCCATAATTTTTATATGGACAAGTGTCGAGAATGCTCTTATATACGCTGCTATCACCGTCAGCAATAACAGTCTTATAAATAAGTCCATGCAAATCGATGCTACATTTAAAACCTTCAACAATAGCATCACTCTCCATGCTTGCAGAGCATGCATTGCGGTCAAAATTTTTGTAGCATGTGTGACTTTTAGGCTCGATACTTCGTCGTTCCGCCATATCGCACACTGTGCAATATTTATTGCGTATATCGACATACAGAACTTTTTGTGTGCGATACCCAATTATAGCACCAAGACCGGATAACGAATTGTAGACAGAACCGTAAGATCTTTTCATCCAACTTCCATCTACAATTACAGTTATGTACGGAATACAGATGATGTTTCTTGGACTCTCGTTTCATTTGAGAAATTGTAGATTGATTTATCCTTTTTTTTCAATTTCCATTAAATAGATAATGTAACTGCGGATAAACGAGGTTACTCGTCATAAATGATAGTAAATAGAATAATGGCCGACAGGGTAACAATAATTAAATTTCACGCAAAAAAAACGTGCGCTCGTGTATTTCTGTCTTTTAACAGCGAAGACAAAGATTACGCGAAATAATCGAGCAAGTCATCTCCGATATTTTTAGTCTATACGCTGCACATTTATTACCATACCATAGTATCATATTAAATATTTATATAATATAATTTCGTAATGATCATTATTTCCGTCATCAAAGTGCTCATCAAATCCTGCATCTGAATCTCCAGAATCATCTGGATTTGGTATATCAATAATTTCATCGTAATTATCAGAATCATCAAATTTATGACATATGTGACTACGAGCAGAACTTCTTCTTCGTTTTGGAGGCATCTTATAAGATTTAACTCTTTATTTTCGCGAGATAGAGCGAAATTTTCAACTCACAGACCAGAGTTGAATAAATAGATACATAAAAAGATAGATATGTGGGCTTAGTTGAAATGAATCAGAAGGTTTCCACAATTTTGAATATAAACATTTATTTAACTCCTTATGTACAAGATTTATGATACAATCTGTATTTCAAGAAGAGTTGTTTTGGTTGAGATTTATGTAGCTCTGAAAAGGGCTGTTTAATTCCTCCGCTTAGATGCTCTCCTTCCAATAGATTCTTGGAGTCTTCTTCGTCCGTCTGATCGGTGATGATCTGGGTGGTGTATATCTCGGCGGAGATCCTGGCGGAGTAAAAGATTCCGTTTGTGTTGTCGCTTCGGTATTAGTCGACTTATCCGAGTAGTCAGGAAGATGTTGAATCCCTCTGGTGATCTTCGATGATTGCCTCGTCTGGGTTTCCTTCGATGACGGTGACAGCGGAGTCAGCAGCGCGGAATACTCCAGAGAGGAGAAAGAGGACGCCAGACTCTCGGATCGTACCGGTGAAGAACCTCCAACGGTGGACGTGTCCTTTGGATGTCGAAGTCCAGCGGGATCAATCTCTAGACCGAGATGGTTTCCACCGAGGAACCCGGAGAAGATTCTCCTCGAGATTTGAAGGATGATAGTTTTAGGCCGTGTCGATGCCTCTCAAAAACAGTTAGGAGGCTCTTGATCTCAAGACCAAGAGTGTGTCGATCCCTCAGAAAGCGGGTCTATTTATACCCAGACATGTTGCATTTCTTTTGCAGGAAAATATGACATCTATTGTCTGTTCTCATTAATCTTTGATGATGTGAAGATTGTCGCGAGTGAAGTTGCTGCGCGCGATCTGTCAAGCGCGCGCGCGTGCTGTAAGCGCTCACAGCGCGTGTAATAATGGTGATACCGCCACAGCATCCCCCTGCCAGTGGGGAACGAATAAAGTGTTGTCTTGAAGTAGTCAGGAAATCGCACATGTTTTCCTGATTTTGTTGTCCTTGGAGATGATTTTGTTTGATTGTCTGTTTTTTTTGGATTCAGTTGATGTTTCTACTCCAGTCTTGTCTGTTCGGCCAGAAAATATGCAGGCTTGATACGGTCAATAGAGACGTCTATATTTTTCCTTTTGCTTGTATCTGGACTGTTTTGGCTGTTCGCTTTAGCACCGGAAATGGTCCATCGTACGGTGATTGGAGAATTGTTTTGGGTCCGTCATGTCTGACGAAAACGTGGCTGGCTGTCGCAAGATCCTTGAAGACAAATGGTTGTTTGGCATCATGGTTCGTTTCTTGGATCGGACGCAGGTGATTAAATAAATTTCGCAGAGTTGAGATTAAATGTGAAGTGTCGTCCTCCGTTGCTATTGGCTGGTCGCTTAGGAATTGACCTGGCAATCGGAGTGTTTCGCCGTAGACTAGTTCAGCTGTAATTGTCCCGAGGTCTTCTCGCCAGGCTGCTCGGATGTCTAGCATGATGGTAGGTAGTGCTTCAGTCCATTGATTGTTATCATGACATCGTAGTGCTGCTTTCAATTATCGGTGGAACCTCTCGACAAGACCATTTGCTTGCGGGTGATAGGCTGTGGTACGTAAGTGTTGGCTGCCCGTCAATCTGTTCAGCTGTGACTCAAATTGACGTCCCTGGTCTGTGGTAATGCGAAGCGGTACTCCGAAACGAGCAATCCATCCAGCGTAGAAAGCTCGGGCGACTCTCAGCTTTTTGGTTCTCCATGGGGATAGCTTCAGGCCATCTCATGAAGCGGTCGATGCATGTAAGACAATAGCGGTACCCCTCCGATATCGGTAAAATAACGATATCGAAGTGTACATGCTCGAATCGTTTGGTTGGTAAAGCGAATGTCCCAAATGGTGCTGATTTATGACCTGTTATTTTGGATCGTTGACACGTCTCGCAAGCTCGTGCCCATTCTCGGCACTCTGTGTTCATTGGAGGCCATACATAACGTTGTGCTATGAATTTTGTAGTGGTTTTGATCCCTGACTGTGCCAGATTGTGTATGATTTCGAAGGCGACTCGACGAAATGGTTTGGTGAGAAATGGTCGAGAATTTCCAGTTGTCACATCGCACCAAATGGAGTTCAGATCGTGGAATCTTTAGCTCTTGATCTTTTTGTTGTGATTTTGCGAGGGGTTCATAGCTCATTACTGAGTTCATGGTCTCGACTCGTGATAATGTGTCGGCAGTAATGTTCTCTGGACCGGTTATGTGTCGGATGTCCGTAGTGAACTGTTCGATGAAATCGAGGTGTCGAAACTGGCGTGGTGTGTACTTCTCTGGCTTCTGATGAAAAACGAAGGTAAGAAGCTTGTGATCTGTGTAGGTTACAAGGTTAAATCGACGAGCTTCTACCATATGACGAAAGTGTTTGATTGATAGATAGATGGCTAGTAACTCTCAATCGAAAGCGTTGTATTTGGCTTCGGTTGGGCTTAACTTTTTGGAGAAAAAAGCTAGTGATTCCCATCCATCTTGGTACTGTTGTTGTAAGACAGCTCCAATACTGTGGTCGGATGCATCTGTAAAAAGAGCTAATTCTGCGTTTGCCCTTGGGTGTGCAGAAGTGTTGTTTGAGAAGAATTTGCTTCGTGTTCTCGAAGGCTTGTTGCGCTTCTGTCCAATTGATGGCGGCTGCACCTTTATTTGCTCCAAGCAAGTCGTGTATTGGTGCTTGCATTTTTGCTGCTCCGGATATGAACCTTCTGTAAAAGATTAGCATACCCAGAAAGCGTCTGAGCTTTGCTGTCTTGGGAAAATTTTTTAAATTTCAATGGGAAATCTTGAAGTGCTTGTACTCGAGCGGGCAGTGGCTGTGTGTCCCGTGGAATTACAAGGTATCCCAGGAATTTTACTTCGGATTGCCCAAAGATGCACTTCATCGGGTTGATCACTACTCCGTACTCTTGAAGGCGGTTGAAAAGCATACGAAGATGTTGGAGGTGTTCCTCTTCGGATTTTGATGCGACCATGTAACGGTCTGACTTTTCGCTCGCGGATCGCGAAAGTCCGAGGTCGGTTCTAGCTCGTTGGACGCTAGGTGAGAAATAAAGAAACGTGGTTTGGTGTTAACAAAAGAAAACAGTGATGGTTTATTCTTTAAACGACATTATTACACAGGCAGAGTTTAGTCGTTAGGCGATATATTTACACAGGCGGAGTTTAATCTTTTAGCATTATATTTACACATGCAGAGCTTAGTCTCTTAGTAACATATTTACACATGCAATATATTTACACAGGCAGAGTTTATTCGTTTAGTTTCGTGCTTTAACGAGCGGTAGCTTTGATAGCGGCGTTCACGCGGTAAGCAATGCGAGCGGAGTCCTACGGAATGACGTCCTGCGGAGTCGTACAGAAAGACGCCTTTTCGTGTGAGCAAATCAAAATTTTCTGCTGATAAATTACAAAATTCACGTTGCACGTTGTTATCCGTAGTTTATCTTTACTGAGATACGATGCCAATTTATCTAAACTTGAAGTAAGAAATTTGTATGAATCTATAAAACGTAATTTTATGTTATTTTTTTTTTGTTCGTCCTCAATGCTTTTAATATTTTTCGTGAATGAGATATATTTTTCCTTTGTTATCGGAAGCTCAACATATCCGTTGTACGCTGTAGCTATTTCCATGATAATAAAATGCGCGTCATAGGATAAATTATGGAAAACTACGAGAATGCAATGAGAATCTTTGTAATTTAAATTACAATTTGAATGCGCGGAACCTCTGAATCGTCCTGTCAAATGACAGTGATCGCGTACTCGCGTGTCGTCTGGCGCGAACGGTTTTTCGCATATGTGGCAGTGCGTAGCATTATTAAATTTTTCTAAATTATCTCGCGTAAATTCCATGGGGACGTTAGTCGATAAAAGATTTTACGTTATGCGCCAAAACTCTAAGTTCCTCGGCGAACCACGCTACACAATCTTTATCGCGACGAGACCGATACATACATAATGAAGCGTCATACGAGCAGTGTACATAATATGCTAAGCTAAATACCCGATGGTACTTTTACTTGGACGTGTCCTCCGTTTCCGTCTTCTCCAAAGTACATTCGAGATCGGCATATATCACAAACGGGACGCGCTCCTTCCTGCAGTGGTTCTTGAAGCCACTTGTCATCCTCGCTTGGCAACCTGATCGCGCAGTCGTTCATTTGCCCGCAATCCACAGCATGAGCCTCCAATTTTTCACTCGTGCTGAAGTAGTGTAGGCATCTGCAAATAGAAATATAATTTATTATTCTCTCGAAGAGTTATAAAAATATTTTATAATTTTTATTTAATGTATACGTACCGATCGCAAAAATATTTTTTCCCGTTATGTTTGCTCAATTGTGAGCTCACGGGATAGATTTTTTATCCACGCAAAATGTCCTACGTTATCGTCGTTCTGCACGTACAACAAATTAACATGCTTGTCTCTCTTTGTATTAGCGAGCCGAATCGGGAAGATTGAGAGTTCCTTTTTCTTCTCGATGCAGTACACGTTGATGGAAATGTCGTTGAGGTTTTCAAATTTTTTTATTTGAGTCAGTGTCATCGGAAACTCAGTATCTTTCAGATTTAACACTGACGTGTAATGAGGGTATGAAAACACTTGATTTGTGTTATTTTTAGCAGGATGTAGAGCGGCCACCACTGACCACGCGAAGCATGCATTGTCCGTAGATTGCACGTTGATTACCGCTTTCTTTAATTTAATTTTCCGCGGTAATTCGATGTGACATCCCGCATGCAAAGGATTATATTTATTCACATTAATTAATAAATTGAGTATACGCGACAATGCCCATTCACTATCGCGTTCCTCAAATTCCTCCAACGATGTTAAAGTAGGTTCGACGACGCGCGACTCGTACCATTCTTGCAGATCGGATGAACGAAAGAGTTCGTAATTTCTCGTGGCGATACTTTTATTGGCGCGTTTGTCACCCGCCACAAATTCGCCGTTAAACACTGTGTTTATCTTGATGTTGTCATATTTGTTCAAAACGGTTCGCACACGCTCGAGCACAATTTCTCTCGCATCTTCGAGGAATTGACGAGGTTCGATATGCTTGAAATTTATTACCGCGCCGGTCAGTATGCGGCTTTCGAACGCCGTATCAATTTCGCGCCATCTTAATCCTGTGCTATATCCAGCACCGATTTGCACGAAACGTCCACGCACCGCATCTTTCAAATTTTCGAGTCGCGCGATGCGAGCGACCAACGATTGTTTCACACCAATCGATAATCGTGGACGTTTAATTCGGCTCTGTTCTTCCAGTGATTCGATAAACTCGTCGCAACGAGTTCCCACGTGATAAACTCCTCTTGCGTATTCAATCGGGCGGCTTGCTCCGTCAAATCACGCTTCGTTTGCTCTATATTATATGCTCCATATTATATCCATATTATATCTTTTTCACTTTTCTTTCACTAAAAAACACTCTGTCACTTGAGATATAATTTGCACACACTATGCGAACGTAGCAGCTAGGACTGACAGAATGTATCCTAGGCTTTTCGTTTTTATATGTTACTAGTTGGTATTGTTTGTTACGATGTATTTACGAGGATATCTCGTCGTTGGAAAGAAAACATTGGGAACAGATAAATGCATTAAGAAAACTTGAATTTTTTTAAAAATAAGTTTACTGTCACTTATATGTGGAATCTCAAACTTTCGTTTCTATACTTTACTTGTGGGATAACATTTGGTAATTTACGAGGATATCTCATAACAACCGTTGGAAAAAATTCTATAAACAATAACATGAACTGATGGCTTTAGGGAAAGAAAAGCTTTTAGCAGATAATCACATGCATTTTTTATGTGATTCATAGCCTAATGGTAAAATATTTCGATAGTTATTTGCGATAGTCAGCGTTTAAATTTTTCAGTTATTGTTACTCCGCCTCTGAAAAAATATCAGTGGAGGGGAACACTACTTAAAAGAAGAGCAACGTTACCGCATCAGTCGCTCTGTTATGATTATTATAGAAAAATATAAGTGTGAAAAAAACGAGAATGTGGATAGATATTGTTCTTCGATGGTACATTTACTTCGTGGAAGAGAACTTGGATTGCGAAACGTGCTTACTGGCAACGCGACGACATGRTGTACTAAWCATAAGATGTTGCAGACGTRTGATAATATCATTGGTTGTAATAGGCTTTTTTATGATAACGTATATTCATCCTTTGATACATGTCATAGTGTGATTGAAGGGTCTTGCAAACAAAAGTGTAGGGAATTTTTACCACCTACATGGGATGCAGAATATATGTCATATTTGATAAATATGATATATGTGTTCAACATTGTTAAAGAATATGATGACATCTATATTGAAGTAAAAAAATATTTATACGGAGAAGTTTGTATGACTATTGATACAAAAAAAATAATTCCTAAATTGAGTGTTCCACTGGAAGAATGGGAAAAATTAAAAGAAATAAGAAATTGGGGAGCACTAATTAGAGAGATTTATGGCAGCATTATTATGGCGGTCGGTGAATTCACTCGTTCAGCAGCGCGCATATTGAAAAGCAAAACTCCCGATGGTATGTAGAAGGGATGGGAAATTAAAAGAGGCGTATGGAATAATTATTACGTCACTTACGAGGAGTTTGAACCGATTCTACTACTTAGAGCCGCGTTTAAAGACGAATTGTAAAGAAAAATGAATTATTATGTTCAACAAGATGAAACATATGAGTAAGTTTTAATTCTATAATTTTTTTTATATATTTTAATACGATTTTTTCTATAACTAATTTATTTTTACAGTACATCTCATTCGGAACCTCGCATATTAGGAAGGAGATTCGCTTTAACTCCTATGGCTTATAAATACCAGGTCATCGGCATCAGCGTGAGGCCAATGTCCTCTGTGGAAATGCTACTTGGCGCTAATAAAGGCATTCAGATAATATTACCTTATGCAACCTAGAAGATATTCATCGCAAGACGTATTGACATTGAGAAACTCATGCAGTCAACCGCACCTGCATCATTGTCGATACGAGATCTAGTTTTAGACCTTATAAAAATACGTGATGCAGATATTGTAAAATTGACACTGTATGATACCTGTATGTATATGAAACCAGCGACTATACTATTTTTATTTACACTCGAACATTGTATTGAGCATGTATATTTCTACTAAGTCAGAGTACACACATGGTCAGCGAAAAATTTAAATATTTTGTGACATATTTCCGCCGAAACTGTATCACCAATAAATGTGATGCTGCATATTTTACGCAAGATTTGTGATACTGAATCTAACATAGAATGTGAATTAATAGCATATGYCTTARACAATATTGTGTATGACGCGTTCCATGAAAAATAAACTGAAAATAACATTAAAGATGTTCCATTTCTTCTCACCTGCCTTAGCGGTTTATAAGAAAACGCGTTCTTCCACAATAATCTCTTTTYTCCTAAAATATTTTATCACTCGACCCACATTCCTGTTGGAGTTCTCCCCTATCTTTCCATTAATTAAGAGTTAATAATGATAAATTCAATGCGAGAGATAACGTTGCCGAAAAAGTGTGTGCATAGAGGTAACGCCTTCGAAAAGACGGTAGGTATAGAGAGAGAGAGAGAAGATGGTAGGTATAGAGAGAGAAAACACGTGGAGGCATTTTTTATCTAATCAAGGTTATAAATTAATTTTAATTTGTTGCATTATCTAAATTAATTATTTATATCTAATTAATTAATAGAGTTTTTATTATATTGATTATCTAAATTAATTGTTAATTAAAGTAATTAAATGGACCTCTCCCCGCGTGACGTCACTCACACGTACACCCCCACCACTCACTAACACATCCCAATCCAGAACTCTCCTTGTTATGCTACTCCCGTCCGGCCCCAGCAGTTTCGCGGAAGGCGATATCGCGCAAATCCGCCGTTAGAACTCCGAAACATTATTCATGGCACAATACGCCCGAAATGATATTTAAGGGGTTACACCTATTTGAAATTTTTTTTTAAACATTTTTTTTTAATGGCTTAAATGATGTAAAAACATCCCAAAAATGATATCCAATAGTAATTATAATCCAAAAATTTTTTTAAATGACCCTCAGAGCTAAATTTCTCTTTGAACGCGTTTTTCACGAAACCATGTTTTTCACATCGGCATGCAAAATAACTTTTGCAATTTTCATCCGATCGACTTGAAATTTAAACTGAAGCTACTTAGATATATTTTAAAGAGAAGTACACACGATTTTAATGATTGATTAACAAATACGTTTTTTGTAAACGTTTAAACGTCAATTTTTTGTTACAAAAAAAGAAGACAAAGTTCGAATTCATGTCAATTTGCGAAAAATGATTTTTTTAAATAAGCGTGTGTACTTCCCTGATAAATTTAATGTAAATTATGAAAAAAAATTTTGTTTTGTTCTAGGTGCAAATAAAAAAATGTTATTCTGCATGTCGCAGACTGTCTTCCAAAAAAATACATGCTGCTTCATGTTTATACTGCCGCCATTTTGGAAAAAAAATTTTTTTATACGCCTAATTATATGTATAATAAACTCCCCAAATTTCATTTTGATTGTTTTATTGCATTATGAAAAAAAAAATTGCAAAAAACGTCTATTTTTCGAGCATTCAAATAGGTGTAACCCCTTAACCCTTATGTGGCGGCTAAGGTACATTTGTATCTTTTGCGATTTTATCTGTACATAAATCATTCCTGTAGAAGTAACCATATTGAGTGATTATGACATCTCTTTTTGAACTATTACAAACAATATTTTTTGGTACTTGCAAAATTTTTAATCCTGGTTTCAAAAATATTTAAGCTTTCGTATTCGTACCACGTAGAAGGCGGCTAAGGTACAAATGTATCTACAATGCAATAAAAGGAATTATCATTTATTTTAGTATACGAAAAATCAATTATATTTATTATATGAATGAAACGTACAAGGAAATTGAAAATTACATTATGTTAATTATATAAATGTAATGTAATTGTAATGAAAATTGTCTAGATATAAAACCTACTATATTGAAAAATAGATCAAAAGCAGTTTTATTAGCGTTCCTATCACCATAGCTGGGCATGAAACGTCTTTGTAATCGCGTCTTTGCACCTTCGAGTCGCGCGATCCTGGCCACTAAAGATTGTCTATGTCCGACGGTGAGCCAAGGACGCTTGGCACGACTGCGTTCTTCGAGCTGTTTTATGCACTCATCGCATTGCTGCAGCCACGTGAAACACTCGCTCAAAGAAGCGACCCTGTCTGCTTGCTGCAACAGGTTGCGTTCATTTTCCGCTTCCATTTTTTCAGTTTATATCACGACACATATAACACACACACGCGCGCGTTCGCATAGACGTCCAACGCAATTATTTCAACACTGCCAGCTTTCTGATTATATATATTCCTCTTGTCTCTTTCCAAATCAGTATCATTTTTCAAAATGAACAAGAACTGTGTACTTTTTTTTTATTGTGTATAAATCGGGCACATATTGCATGGAAAAATTGTAAATAATGGATTTCTGCAATTTGAACAATATTTACTATCTATCGCATCATGATAGTCAGTTACATGGTTTTGCATGGCAGATATTAGTTCAAGACATACATATCTCAAATCAATCAAACATGACGCGCATGCAACATAAGTACCATACGTAGAATAATAAAAATATATCGCGTAATGTTTTGTAGGTCCGCTTAGAGCATTAATTTGCGAATTATCCACAATTTTTTCGCTAATTTTTGTAAAGTCTTCACTACAATCACTGATGCAGCCGCTGTCGTCAGATGACGGCTGATTTTCGTCCGATGATTCACCGTCCATTTCTTCAATTATATCGTCTACTTCCATTTCTTCAAATACTTCATTTATAATATTTACAAGATCTTCATTGTTTATATTTATTTCTATCATTCACACTTAGAAACTCTTAGAAAAACTTTTAGARAGAGACTCAGTCACACRCCATGGACRTCCAAYGCACTACTGCAATATTGCCCGCTTTCGGTTATATATATTTTATCTCTTGTCTCTTTCCAACCACACCGACATTTTCGAGAAAATCTGTCAAACATGACGAGGGACACCATTAATCATACACTTCTAAGGGCTCAGACACAGACTCCAAAGAGGATTAGGGAACAAAGAACTACATACCAAAAATTAGAAAAAAGTCTAGACGAAAAAGAAAGCTATTGTCTACCTTTGGCTTATATCTCTTCCTTTTCCGGTTGTGGTCTGTTTAATATAAAGGGACAATTAGTCACGCATTCAGCAGGCTCCGTTGTGAGCTCAGCGATAAAAAAATATCGAATTGTGAAAATTTGTGAATACCAAGACGTGTCTCTTTCCTTGCTAGGGTAGCGTGGCGAGCACAATACGCCAATCGTTCGATCATAACATAGAATTAATAGATCTAACCCAAAAATCCGAATGGTCATCAACTCCTGAACGTGCCGAACGAATCGAATCCCCACCTACACCAACAACCAAAATTACACAGCTTTTTAACGGAATAGAACAATACTTACTAACTCTAGGATACATAAAGTAAAATCACACATAAATAATCTAATATAAATATACACTTTACACATATACACTGTACACATACACACTTTAGTTCATTTCAACAAATAGTTATAAGAAATATAAACAAACACACAGCTTTATATATATATTGTTACGCCCGACCCTGTATACCGTTATGATTGCCGAACGCCGAATGGAACAAGAAGATCGGTGTTCCTGTTGCTAGGCGACGAGAGTCGCAAATGTTGTAAATAAGTTTGGATCGAGCTGTCGGCCGAGACGGACGTGCTCGGTCCTAAGCTGTATTTTGGATTGTAATAAAGACCCTTTCTCTGTTCATTCATTCGGTGTTGTATTCCTTTGCTCCGCGAGTGTCGCGTTC
>JANQDE010000859.1:2119-19026 GCA_037157785.1 Cephalotes varians
GCTGTCAAGGCAAATCTTCTTCCTAAGATATGAGGTGTATAACGAGGTTTCGTGTAACTACTAGAAAAAAAATTAGAGAAGTTATAGAAACAATATACAATTAAGTGTTGAAAAAGTATATGAAAAGCGAAACTGAAACTTACTCATCACGCTGTTTCTCATAAGATGGAATTTCATCCTGCTGAACTGGAACGTAATAGTTCATTCTATTATCCATTTTCAAGAGTTTTTACAATTCGTTTTTCCTGAGCAACTGACGCGATAGCGTTGCTCAGAGCTCTTTTAAATAATGTTCCCCTCCACTGATATTTTTTTCAGAGGCGAAGTAACAATAACTGAAAAATTTAAACGCTGACTAACGCAAACGAAATATTTTACCATTAGGCTATGAATCACTTAAAAATGCCTGTGATTATCGGTTAAAAAACTTTTTTAAATATACTGCGCAATTAGTTCACATGTTATTGTTTATAGAATTTTTTCCAACGGCTGTTATGAGATAATCTCATAAGAACATCATTACCAAATTGTTATCCCACAAGTAAAGTATAGAAACGAAAGTTTGAGATTCCACATATATAGCGACAGTAAACTTATTTTAAGAAAAATACAAGTTTTCTGTTAATGCATTTATGTTCCCAATGTTTTCCTTCCAACGATGAGATATCCTCGTAAATATCAAACGATACCTCAACTAGTAACATATAAAAACGAAAAGCCTAGGATACATTCTGTCAGTCCTAGCTGCTACGTTCACATATTGTGTGTAAATTACACCTTAAATGACAGAGTGTTTTTTAGTGAAAGAAAAGTGAAAAAGATAGCATATAATATGGAGYAAACGGAGCGTGATTTGACGGAGCAAGCTGACCGATTGAATACACAAGAGGAGTTTATTGCGTGGGAGAGTCGTTGCGACGAGTTTATAGAATCGCTAGAGGAACAGAGCCGAATTAAACGTCCACGATTATCGATTGGTGTGAAACAATCATTGGTCGCTCGCATCGCGCGATTCGAAAATTTGAAAGATGCGGTGCGTGGACGTTTCGTGCAAGTCGGTGCCGGATACAGTGCAGGATTAAGATGGCGCGAAATTGATACCGCGAAAGCCGCATACTGACCGGCGCGGTAATAAATTTCAAGCACATCGAACTTCGCCAATTCCTCGAAGATGCGAGAGAAATTGTGCTCGAGCGTGTGCGAATCGTTTTAACCAAATATGACAACATCAAGATAAACACAGTGTTTAACGGCGAATTTGTGGCGGGTGACAAACGCGCCAATAAAAATATCGCCACGAGAAATTACGAACTCTTTCGCTCATCCGATTTACAAGAGTGGTATGAGTCGCGCGTCGTCAAGCCTACTTCAACGCTGGAGGAATTTCAGAAACGCGACAGTGGATGGGCATTGTCGCGTATAATCAATTTATTAATTAATGTAAACAAGTATAATTCTTTGCACGCGGGATGTCACATCGAATTACCGCGGGAAATTAAGCTAAAGAAAGCGGTAGTCAACGTGCAATCTATGGACAATGTGTGCTTCGCATGGTCAGTGGTGGCCGCTCTGCATCCAGCCAAAAATCATGTAGATCGGAATTCTTCATATCCCCACTACACGTCAGTGTTAAATCTGAAAGACATTGAGTTTCCAATGATATTGATTCAAATTAAAAAATTTGAAAACCTCAACGACATTTCCATCAACGTGTACTGCATCGAGAAGAAAAAGGAACTCTCGATTCTCCCGATTCGACTCATCGAGAAGAATAAGATGGACAAGCATGTTAATTTGTTGTATGTGCAGAACGATGATGATGTGGGACATTTCGCGTGGATAAAAAATCTATCCCGCCTCGTGAGCACACAATTGAACAAACATAATGGGAAAAAATATTTTTGTGATCGGTACGTATACATTAAATAAAAATTATAAAATATTTTTATAACTCTTCGAGAGAATAATAAATTATATTTCTATTTTGCATGCCTACACTACTTCAGCACGAGTGAAAAATTGGAAGCCCACGCTGTGGATTGCGGGAAAATGAACGACTGCGCGATCAAGTTGCCGAGCGAGGATGACAAGTGGCTGAGCTTCAAGAACCACTGCAGGAAGGAGCGTGTCCTGTTTGTGGTATATGCCGATCTCGAATGTACTTTGGAGAAGACGGAGGACACGTCCAAGTATCAGTACCATCAGGTATTTAGCTTAGCATATTATGTACACTGCTCGTATGACGCTTCATTATGCATCGGTCTCGTCGCGATAAAGATTGTGTAGCGTGGTTCGTCGAGGAACTTAGAGTTTTATCATATAACGTAAAATCTATTTTATCGGCTAATGTCCCCATGGAATTTACGCAAGATAATTTAGAAAAATTTAATAACGCTACGCACTGCCACATATGCGAAAAACCGTTCGCGCCAGACGACACGCGAGTACGCGATCACTGTCATTTGACAGGACGATTCAGAGGTTCCGCGCATTCAAATTGTAATTTAAATTACAAAGGTTCTCATTGCATTCCCATAGTTTTCCATAATTTATCCGGCTGTGACGCGCATTTTATTATCAAGGAAATAGCCACAGTGTACGACGGACGTGTTGAGCTACTTCCGATGACGAAGGAAAAATATATCTCATTCACGAAAAATGTTAAAAGCATGAGGACGAACAGAAAAAAAATAACATAAAATTACGTTTTATAGATTCATATAAATTTCTCAATTCGAGTTTAGATAAATTGGCATCGTATCTCAGTAAAGATAAACTATGGATAATGTAACGTGAATTTTGTAATTTATCAGCRGAAAATTTTGATTTGCTCACATGAAAAGGCATCTTTCCGTACGAGTACATCGACTGCGTCGAAAAGTTGGAGGATACGTTTACCGCCGCACAAATCGTTTTATAGTTCGATAACAGGCGATACCGTATCCGAGATTAATTACGCACATGCTGTCAATGTGTGGCAGCGGTTCTATTCGAACTCTCGGCGAATATAGCGATTTATATCAAAAAACAGATGTCTTGTTGTTGGCTGACATTTTTGAAAACTTTCGCGACAGTTGTGTCTCGAGTTACGGGCTCGATCCCGCGTATTATTATACATTACCAGGTTTTACRTGGGACGCRATGTTAAAACATACAGGTATAAATTTTGAATTGCTTACTGACATTGACATGGTCATGTTCGTCGAACGCAGTATACGCGGCTGCCTGAGTCAATGTTCCAGCAGGTACGCGCGCGCCAACAACAAGTACATGGAGTCGTACAATCCATCGAAACCATCATACTTAATGTATTTTGATATTAATAATTTGTATGGATGGGCAATGTGTCAGCCATTGCCATTTGCCGATTTTCGATGGGTCGACGATATATCTAATTTCAACGTTATGGATGTCGCGTTAGATTTTCCAACAGGCTATATTCTTGAGGTAGACTTAGAGTATCCACAACATCTTCACGACGCGCATGCAGATTTACCGTTTTGTCCAACACGCGATAAACCGCCCGGTAAACGTGAAAACAAGCTCCTCGCCACGTTATACGATAAGAAACGTTACGTCATTCATTATCGCAACTTACAGCAATGTACTCGTCACGGTCTTCGGGTAACAAAGATTCATCGCGTATTACAATTTGCGCAATCCCCATGGCTTCGTGATTATATCCAATTAAATACAGATTTAAGAACTCGCGCGAACAATGATTTTGAAAAAAATTTATACAAATTAATGAACAATGCGGTATTCGGTAAAATCATGGAGAATGTGCGCAATCACGTCGACGTGCGACTCTTAACGCGTTGGAACGGGAGCTACGGCGCGGAGGCAATGATCGCGAAACCGAATTTTCATAGTCGAAGCGTCTTTTCAGAAAATCTAGTAGCAATAGAAATGCGTAAACTCGAGGTGAAGTTCGACAAATCGATCTACGTGGTATGTGCATCCTCGACATATCCACGTGTTTGTATGAATTTCATCACGAATACATGTTACCGCTATATCGTGAAAAATGTAAAATTATGTATACCGATACAAATAGCCTCACATCGAATACCACGATGTATACGATATCATGAAACGCGATATCGCTAAGTTCGATACCAGCGATTATCCGATCGACAACGCGTACGGAATTCCACTCGTCAATAAAAAAGTACCGGGCCTAATGAAAGATGAGAACAATGGCGCGATAATGACTGAATTCGTAGGACTTAGGGCAAAGATGTACGCTTTGCGTGTCTATGGTAAAAAGGACACGAAAAAAGTCAAAGGTGTTAAAAGTAACGTTGTAGCGCGAACTATAACGTTTGACGATTATACGCGGTGCCTGCAAGACGAAATCGAAATGATGCGAACGCAATCTTGCATAAGATCAAAATTACACGAAGTGTACACGATATCGGAAACGAAAATTGCTCTAAGTCCGTACGACGATGAACGATACATAGTACCCGATTCTACCGACACGCTACCATGAGGACATTATAAAATATCATTGTTTGTATAAAATTATATTTAGAAGTAAAAATAAGTACACAATTATGTATTTTTAATAAAAAATTTATTTTTATACGTATGATATGTATAATAATATTTCTATTTTTTGTATGAAAAAGTATATAACTGTGTAATAAATTTTTTATTTTCACAACGCATTGTCCTTGTGTATCCATGAATTGTGCGAGCCATCGAATCCCAGCCACTTTACGTAAACCTCGTTTCCCCTCCTACGCAACACTTTTTCCACGAGGCATGTATATATCCGGATGAGTCGCKCGATGCAACTCGTACTCGTAGAACGCTCCAGCTATAGATTTTCCGCGATAGTCCTCGAGTAGATAAGTTACGGGATTGGTACGCTGTACTTTAATGTTCTTAAACACCTCGGTGGTCCAATTTGGCGTGTAACCCTTTTCAAGGACCGTCTTGTACTTGCTCACACGTACCGAATCGCCTACTTTGAATTTCTCCGGGCCCGCGATCTTTATAGCACTGTACACTGTAGCCAAGAGTCTTTCGACTACCGCGGGGGTTACGTCAACGGGTCGCATGCCGATTGTTCGATGCTTTCGAGCATTGTAATTCGACACGAGACGCGGTAACAGGTCGATCCACTTGTAATTTCCGTTGAGCGTAAACATCTTCCACATATCATTCYTTAGCGTGCGATTGAACCGCTCGACGATCGATGCTTTCATTACGGAGTATGTAGAATAGTGATTGATGCCATGTTTCTTTACGAGTCGTTGCACGTCAGCGTTGTAAAACTCCTTCTCCATATCGGTTTGTAAGTTTTTCGGATGTCTACCGCTCTTTCGAATTATCTCGGTGATAGCGTTAGCCGTCTCGCTTCCACTTTTACTCTTGAGCGGTACGGCCCACGCATACTTGCTTAGCACGTCAATGACGGTGAGAATGTAATGGTAACCTTTGTTGAAACGAGAGTATAGATGCATCTCAACGATATCGGCTTGCCACATATCATCGTATTCTCGAACTATGACGTGTCTTCTCGGGAAATTTTTTCTCGCTGGAGCAACTCCTCGACGAGTCGCCGCTTTTCGGCGACGTTTTCATCGGATCTCATGTTTCGTACACAAATTATTGGCTGATGCATAATAACGCGCGCGATGAAATTACACTACGATTTATTTCATTTTTTGTCGTTCGTATTGTCGTTTTTTAATCATTTGCTTATTATTTTTTTCTGTCATCTTTCAATGACCGTTCTTTATCCTCCGGTACCGATCGATTGGATAGTCGTTCGTAACCATTCCTAATCCGATTTACTGCCGTTTGATAAATATTATCATTATAACTATTCGACAACCGTTCTTGAGTCATTCGATAGCGATCCTGGACTGTTTGGTAGTTATTCGACAGCCGTTCCTGAACCGTCCGTTGTTGATTCAAAAATCGTTCGAAATTATTCGTTAGGCATTCGTAACCATCTCTTCGTCGTTCATTACCACTCATTGTTGTTTCTGACTCAGCTTTGATAATCACACGCTGAAGCTCGTGCGTCCTTCTCTAACGAAGTTAATCTTTCGCTTGATCCTTTCTATTGATTCATCAAGGTTTTGATTCATCAAGAAAGCGCAGTTCCACATATACTTTGTTAACAGCGTCGATGCGTTAGATGACAAATCAGTGCTTATCTATTCTGTGCGGTGAGCCGTCTTTCCTGTTATTTTGGATAGTGGTCATCTTCTTCTCGAGTAGGTTCAATTGATCTTTGAAAGTTTGAATATTCTGCAAGTATTTTTGCATAAACTGCCTATTAGTTTGGAGCGATGTTATGTTCTTTTCGATTTCATCCTGCCCATTTTTCAAAATTTGCATATTCTTCTCGAATTCATCCTGTCGATCTTTCAAAATTTGCATGTTCTGTTGCACGAATCGTTTGTTGACGTCATCATCATCATCTACTAGTAAAGCTACACATCGAATCTTGCACGATTTCGCATCAAAGTCTGTAGCAACGCGACACAGAGCGTTTTCGTACACGTAATTTTTCATTATACCGTTCCAACGATGAAATGAATCATCATTGTTTCTCTGATCGGATAATCCAAATTTGCTGATTGGCATTTTTTCGATACGGGTGACACCGATCGACTGATTTGTTTCAACGATACGAGAGTTAATTTATAATGATGCCAGCTTCGCRAAGTTCCTCGATGATCGATAGCATCTCGTTGTCGTGAGCGTTATGGCCAGCTTGACATGAAGCTTCGAGCAATCGTAAACGATCCACTAGCTCGTTGGGATCGTCCCAGTGCTCGTAATCGATCGCATTGTCGTTTAATGTCATTGCGCGAGGTAATCCTCCTCCAGATTTCTTCTTAGATTCGGTTGATATCAACGGCGCGATTACATGTTTGTATTTGTGTCCCCTGTTGCCTCGTATACGATCGTGCGGATTGCGATTGTATCTGTGCGCATTCGTCGTCAATAGCATGCTCTTGTACTTTTGCTTATCGTTCTCCGTACAGATGACGTCATTAGGGACTCTCTTGAAGATCAACTCGTAAAGACCGGGTGTAACGACATATCGCACACCATCGATAATAATGTTATCCGCTTTGTCCACATCGAACCGTTTACTACCGAACATCATTCCATCCTTGTCGAGATAAACGCCGTACATGCGGTCCATATCGCTCTCTCTATCACCGGTTAAAATAGCTCCGACGTACTTTTGACTCAGCGGACCCAGGTGTTCTCGCAACGTTTCTCTCAATGTTTTTTGACCTCCAGCGTTTGCAACTGATTTTGAACAGATTCCGCGAGCAAATCACCCGTGGTTTCGAAAACATCCTCGTTTGCGAGTGACTCSGACATTGTCGGTTGTAYRGTTGTCGCGGATGGTGTGGAWGTTATYGGYRACGCATCCTGTCCAGAAGCGTCCAAGCGTTTCGATTTGCGATCTAACGAAGTATTYGATCGTTTCCTCTTGCTCGATTTTACATCCTCCTCACGCTTTAGAACGGATAACGTTTTAACGTCGTCATCGTCACGCGGCTCGTCTTTTATCGCGCGCATGTTAGAGTTGTCAACAATCTTTTGTGGCTTGATGATCGGTTTAAAATGACTCTTGGTCGCGATATCTTTTTCAATCTTACCGGTCTTCAAAGCGCGATGTTTTTTACGGATCGACTCGGCCGTTTTTTCAATCTCCCTCACAACCTTCTCACGTTCGCGTATATCTTTGTTATCAGCCATATTGACGTTTTTTCAACATTGGAGTATCGATATCGACTAACCGCTCTGCGGTACCGCAAACTCGTTAAATCCTTTTCTGTATCGTCCATTAGTAAGCGCGCTGTCCTTGTCTATCACCAGGAATCCATACTTTTGTTGCCAACAATTGCGGCATAATTCACTGAAATCGTCGTATGACATGTCGGTATTCACGTGATCATTGTACACGTGCTTCAGGTTGATACCATCCTGCCTGAACAGGATTAACAGATTCGCGTTGTCTCGTATAAGATGTTTAGAGGTATTCTCGCGTATGAWTGGCAGAGATAAAAACAGTCGAGGTGCGAGTGTCTGCCCATCGAGAAATATTCTCTCACAGTATCTTGTTTATCGCATGCTACATTATCGAAGACGAAGATTGAGTTTGGTCGCGCCTCGCTCGGTGGACCGACGTCACTGTTATTAGAAAATGTAAAATAGCCAATTTCGTCGATCGATGACAACAAATTCTCCAAGTATTGATATTTCGGCTGTTGCAACGATTTCGAGTATACGTACACGTTCTCGAACCGTACACCGTGCGGACTTTCCAACAAGCTTATGAGAACGTTGGTTTTACCACAATTCGATGGACCGCATACGATTGCACGTATGGTACTCGGTAGCATCGCACCATGTTTACGTTTTTTCGCGTTGTCTCCCATTTTCTGTAATCTATCGTCACAATTTATAACGCGTATCATTAACGGCTGCCGTACAAACCTCATTTTCTAATAGATGGAGGGGGGTAGGATCGAGTGCTATTTATATGCAAGCAAAACTGCGAATCGCTCAGTAGCAAAGATGTTCGTTCTGTTATCGAATCCCTCCGATATTCTCGATTTAACTGCTGATGAGTTACAGTATATACCGAAACCTGTTCTGCTTCGAGTGTGCGGTCATTACGTGCATCATCTGTGGGGCAAGCTTCCGGAGTATATAAAGTCGGATTTGGAAGTTCACACTTATCGCCGCTGTTACGAACATTACAATCGATCGTGGCAGCGAACGCACATCGACGGCCCCGCATCGTTGATTAAAGATTGCTACGAATGTCGGCTGTAGGAACAACGTCTTACAAATCAATAAAAAGCTGTGGCGATTTATTGAACAACGTGATTAACGCTCTTCCTTTCGAACTACATATACCCGGCTATCAGTTTTGTGGTCCAGGAACGCATTTAGAAAAGCGATTGGCCAGAGGCGATCGAGGCATTAACCCRTTGGACRCAGCRTGYCGCGAGCAYGACATAGCCTATTCGCATAGCAATGATCTCGTGGAACGACACGTGGCCGACAAAATACTCGCTGAGAAAGCGCGGAAACGTATTATCGCGAGAAATTCGACTCTYGGARAGAGAGCTGYTGCGGCAGCCGTTTGGGCGGCAATGAAAGCTAAAACAAAGATCGGCATGGGTATGAAGACGAAAGTGAAGAAAAAGACAAAACAAGTACTTCCGACAGCGAAACGCGATGGTATATTGCCAATTTTGCCAATGTTGGGCGCGCTCGAATCATTAATCGGTGGAGCGGCCGGCGTGGCAAAGGCAGTCAGCGACAGCAAAGCCACACGACGCCAGCTCGAGGAGTTACAGCGTCACAATCGCGCGATGGAAGGTCGGGGACTGTATCTTGCTCCGTACAAATATGGAAAGGGATTATATCTCAGTCCGTACAAACGTGAACAGGGTGTAATAACAAAGAAAAAAAAAAACGCCGAAAAAACATTAAAAATGCCTGCGGGAGTGACAACGGACATACAGTTGGATCAACTGGAAAGACGCATGCATATACCACATTTTGGAGGTGTTTTTATGCGTAACGGATTACCGATAAGCGATGCACGTCGAAACGAGAATGGTATCGTAAACCTGGACGATGCGAAAGGTCCTGGCACTCATTGGGTAGCATATGCAAAGAGAGACAATCACGTGATATATTTCGATAGTTTTGGTAATCTTCGACCGCCTAAAGAACTCGTGCGATATTTCGGAAATGATGTGACAAAGATAGAGTACAATCGAATACCCTATCAAACCTACAATCAGAGCATCTGTGGACAACTGTGTCTGCAATTTCTCCGAACAGTCGATATGTATCAATTTAAAGCTTGACAGTGCACTATTTAACTCAGTATTCACCGGACGGTTTTTCAATCATGTCGCTGATACTTATGCTAACCGGGAAGAGCGTTCTCGTTACAACCTACTTTCCAGCCATAGATTTAAGTGATGACGATTACGAGCTCGGTCTAATGAACTTTGAGACTTACAACACGATATCGAACGTGAATGCTTCGAATAATAAATTTTACTATGATGTGGAAATAACGATTCCCGAGGGATCGTACGAATTGCATGCTATAAATGATTTTTTGAAACATGCAATTCCACGGAAACGTTCGCAACATGCGGTTTATGATGATAAAAAGCATATCAACGTCGATGATGTGAATGATGATTTCCCGATAGCGCTTTGTGCAAATAACAATATGATGAAGAGTGAGATAAAATGTATCTACAGAATAAATTTTAGTAAGCCTAACAACATTGGATCGCTGCTAGGATTTTCTTCGAATCGTATATTACAGCCGCGAAAATGGCACGAATCGGACTTGCCCATTAACATTGCCAGCGTAAACATTATCCGCGTAGAGTGTAACGTGACCTCGAGCGCATACAGCAATGATAAACGCGTACATACGATATATGAATTTTCCCCGAACGTGCCACTAGGATATAAGATATCGGAAACACCGGCGCAGATCACTTGCCGATCATCGCACGGAGCATTTCGGATTTAACGATACGCGTCGTCGACCAGTACGGACGATTGCTCAACTTTCGAGGAGAAGAAATCAGTCAGATTACACATACGACGGTTGCGGCGATAATGCACGTGTATTTGTGTATACACGCGCGGTGTATGAGATGCTCGTATTGAACGGACTTGTCAGACATTACCGCATGAAAGTTTTCTATACATCGAGGGAAAACTGACAATAAACAAACCAGTTGCCGAGTCTGATGTGGCATTGGGAAATAATTGCGTTGCGTTCATGTTCGATGAAATTCGATATGAACTCGATGGTGTGGAGATTGATCGCAATAGAAACGTTGATGTAACCAGCACGCTCAAGAATTATGTAACCATGTCATCTGAGAGAAGTRTAATCGCGARGAATGYYGGCTRRGAYCCATGGARTYCTCCAAATGGATACTTTAATTTTTGCGTTCCACTCAACATGCTATTGGGATTTTGTGAAGATTACAGACGCGTAGTGATTAAACTCGTCACGAATTGATTTTAATACGCTCACGTAATGACAATAATTGTTTAATTGGCGATCCAACGTGAAAGCCGGAAATCACATTGTTCAAAGTACAGTGGCGGATGCCGCATGTGATGTTGAACGAAATAAATAAACTGTCGATGCTGCGTGCTCTGGAAAGCGGGCGATACCTCAGCATGGCTTTTCGCTCATGGAATTTGTACGAGTTTCCGCTGTTGCAACGCACAACATTCGTGGGCTATCAAGACCGCTACTCAGTTGGAGAAACCGCAATACATAATCTTCGCTTTGCAAGCTGGCCGGAAAAACATCATGTCCGAAGATGCAAGTCGATTCGATCATTGTTAATTAAATAACGTGAAGCTTTATCTGAATTCAGAATGTTATCCATACGTTGATATGAATTTGGATTTCGATAAAAACAGATGGTCGATTCTCTACGACATGTATGCACGTTTCTGTAAAAATTATTATGGATATGATTATCTTGAGCCGAATCAAACTGTCACGTCTTTTCGGCATAATGGTCCGTTCGTAATTATCGATTGATACTCTCGACAAAACGAATCGATCAAGAGCGCAACTGTGGACGTGCGCATAGAATTCGATTGTAAGGAGAAYGTACCCATGAATACCACGGCGTACTGTCTCATTATACATGATCGCGTGGTTCAATACAATCCGCTGACCAATGTTGTGCGCAAAATTACTTAAGTGCAATGATATAAAAATCTACAATGCATCGAAGTCGACCGCAGGTCTTCTCGAGGACACAATCATGTCTGTACCAATATTTGTGGATCTGGAAGGTTTCCTCATTAGAAGAGATTTTGTCATTAAGGAATTTGCGGCTCTTAAAGAGGGACATGTTCTCTCTCATTATATTTTCGAACCCCCCTATCCATGGGATATTCTTTCAAGATCTGAAAGATACCAGGCGATATGGCTGATTGGGAATCATCATGGAATACAATGGGATGATGGAATAGTTCCATACGGGATGGCCAAAAGTTTGATT
The DNA here is from genome assembly GCA_037157785.1 of Cephalotes varians. NCBI lineage: Eukaryota > Metazoa > Arthropoda > Insecta > Hymenoptera > Formicidae > Cephalotes > Cephalotes varians. The sequence continues at coordinate 14,191 of JANQDE010000859.1, forward strand.
ACAAAGGCGGTGATGGGTACAACGGCAACTAATGATAATATTATTGTGTACGTCAAGGGACATGAGAAACGAGAATGGCTGCGGGATTTGCTCCTGGATGAAGCGAGACGAGTCTATGTGGAAAATATCGAGGCGCATTACGAAGATATAGAWTYTYTAAATAAGTTGGAYGTTAYGCATACTTTTCGTTGTCAGAAACATGTAAAGAATTGCGCATTACAAAATGTATTTAAAATATGCAATTGGTGGCATCACCATCATGACAAATAAACATATGTTATCTGCAAATATGTTTTCATTTCTTTTTCTCCTTTCCCTGTAGTTAGGAATCGATATATGTTAAAAAATATATTAATAATAATAATAAATAGTGCGCTTTGTATTACTACTCAGTTTTAAAATTATTGTTCTCTCTTTTTCACCTGTCTCTATTCAGCGGTATAAGTTTATAAGAAAACGCGTGATGCGTTCACAATTTAAAATAAAAAATTATAATTTCCTAAAATATTTTATCACTCGACCCACATTCCTGTTCGTTGGAACGAGTTCTCCCATATCTTTCCATTAATTAAGAGTTAATAATGATAAATTCAATGCGAGAGATACCGTTGCCGAAAAAGTATGCGCATAGAGATAACACCTTCGAAAAGATGGTAGGTATACGCATGAAGAGAAAACGAGAAAATGGTAGGTATAGAGAAAGAAAATACGTGGCGGCATTTTTTATCTAATCAAAGTTATAAATTAATAGAATTTAATTATCTAAATTGTTAAATTATCTAAATTAATTGTTTATATCTAATTAATTAATAGAGTTTTTATTAAATTAATTATATAAATTAATTGTTTATATCTAATAAATTAATAGAGCTTTTATTAAATTGATTATCTAAATTAATTGTCAATTAAGTAATTAAATGGATTCCCCCTCCCCGCTTGACGTCATACCCCCGCGTGACGTCACTCACACGTACATCCCTACCACTCACTAACACATAGTGGTCCAGAACTCTCTTTGTTATGCTACTATTATATTATCACCTTATATCGCCTCACCTTTCTTTCTACCTATTTACGCAGTCTCCTGACGCATTAGATTGGATGCGATTTTTTCTTTAGTCCGCTGCTAGTGTTCTTAGAACATGATTTGTATGGTGTGTCACCTAAGATATTGGGCGTCTGAATGCCCCACTTGTTCTCGGGGGTTGAGTTTGGGAGCAACCTATCTCGAGGACAAACCCCAATCGTTGGTAGAACGTCACTTGGATGCGGTCCTGATGAACGTAGAACAGCGGGGGTGGCTTGTCATCACCGTCTTCCGCGACGGTGGGAGGGTGGTGCGTTTACTCCCTCCTCGTGCACAGATGAAGTAATCGTAAGTGAATTTATATATAGTTTTTATTTTGCTTTATTTTATATTTTTCTCTATTCTCTACAAATTTTTATTGCTATTTGCTATGCTTGTTTTCTTGCTTTTAATATTCGACGAACGATTTTCGTCGAACATTAAAGTCTATTCGCTTGTACGCATACAGTTTTGCGCTTTATTTGAATTTTATAATTAACATCGGCTATTTTTTCTACGACGCGGTAGGATCTTGTCCACTGCGCGTCTAATTTTTTAGAGCGTCCACGTCGTAACGTTTCATCCCTTAGTAGCACTTTATTTCCTATTTTGAAGATTCTAGTGGTAATGTCTTGGTCATATATTTTCGCTTTTATTTTTGCTTCGTTTATGTGTGATTTAGCCACTTGTTGTGTAGCTCTTAATTTCTGCTCCAATTCTTCCGCATAATCATCGTAAGTGTAGGCTTCGGTGATAGTGACAGGGCCGTAGGTAGTGTAGCTCGGTGCCCGTAGATCAATTCGAACGGAGTATAGGGGAAAGTGGGGTGCCTTCGAACAAGGGGCACCTACGAACAGTAAGCATACCTATACAACTATTTGATTCAGCTAATCGACGTTTGTTGTGTGCGTAGCGCACACGCACTCCTTGGCTAGTGCCGCATCGCGTCAGTCGGGTCGTTGCGTTTGTCGGAAACAGCCGGCAAGTGTTTTGGCGCTGAGTAAGTAAATTTTTGACATAACTTATAACCGTTTTTATATAGTGATTCATTATTCTTAAATTTGATACAAAACCTACTTTTCAGTTGTAGAAAAATATTGTTCATGCACATGTTTTTTTCATTTATAGGTTATTTGTAACTGTTTTTTAATATAATACAATTAATTAGTACCACGTGCTTTGGGGCACATTCGTACATCTGAATAGGGGGCAGATTCGAACTGTACGAAGGTGCCCCTTAAAGTATTTTTACAAAGTTATTGTGTTGTTTTTGATCTATTTCTGTATATTTTAGAATCATGGTGAGAAATTACAAGAAAAAAGGTACGAGAAGCGGAGAAGTTGAGGAGAAATCGATGGCTAACGCCATAAAAGATCTTATGGAAAAAGATCTTATGGAAAATAACATGTCCATAAGAAAATCAGCTGCAAAATATGATTTAAAGCCGTTAACTCTAATAACACGCATCATGAAAATTCGCAAAAATGCTGGTACTGAACATAATACTTCTAAACGTTCCTTTCAGTCTAAGTATGCGACAAAACAAGTATTTTCACTCGAAGAAGAATCTATTTTAAATAAATATATTACCAACTGTTCGAAGATGCATTACGGATTAACTTGTATCCAGGTTAGGAAACTTGCCTACGAATTTGCAAAAGCAAACAATATGAAGTTCCCATCTCGCTGGGAAGTTAATAAAATGGCTGGAATAGATTGGCTAGAAAGTTATCGAAAACGTAATGCCAATTTAAGTCTACGAAAATCAGAAAACACAAGCGCTGCTAGATCGTATGATTTCAATAAAACAGCTGTGAAAGAATTTCAAGAAAACCTGGAGGGTCTGATTAAAAAACATAAATTTACCGCAGACAGAATTTATGATTTTGATGAATCTGGAATTACCACTGTTTTAAGTACTCTAAAAGTACTGGCAGATAAGACTCAAAAGCAAATTGGACAACTTGTATCGGCAGAGAGAGGAGAGCTGGTAACTTTCGGAGGCATAATATCTGCAAGTGGAAACACAATTCCACCACTTTTTATCTTTCCAAGAGTTCATTACAAGAACCATTTTATTGATGGTGCTCCAGAAGGCAGCTTAGGGACAGCAACAAAGAGTGGTTGGATTAATTCAAAAATTTTTGTAGACGTTTTGAAGCATATACAAAAATTCACACGTTGTTCCAAAGAAAGCCCTATTTTACTTTTGTATGACAATCATGAAAGTCATGTCTCATTAGAAGCTGTAAATTATTCCAGGGATAACGGCATAGTTTATCTCTCATTTCCTCCCTACACCACGCATCGCCTCCAGCCTTTGGACGTCGGTGTATTTGGACCTTTCAAGGCAAAACTTAAGGTGGCTTTTAACGACTGGCATGTTTCAAATCCCGGAAAAACATTAAACATCTACAACATCCCCAAGTTAGCCAAAATAGCATACTTCGAATCCTTCACGGCTAAGAACATGACAAGTTCTTTTGAAAAAACTGGCATCTGGCCTTTTAATAAACTCGTTTTTAGTGACAATGATTTTGCTCCCGTCCAAGTTTATCAATCTGATCCTACAACTGAATCAAATGATAATAATATTCCAGACATTCCTGAAGAAAATCTTCCACTTACGTCTCCGTCTGTGTTACAACAGCAAGATTTTCATATTTCACCTGGCAAAAAAAACACCTGAAATTGATGCGCCATCGACATCTATCAGATTCGTAACACCCGAAGTTGATGCACGCTTAACTACTAGACCAAAATCAGTTGAAATTGATAGTCCATCTGCTTCTTTCGGATTACAGTCACCTGAAATCACAACACTGTCAACGTCTACTGAAATAATAACACCTGAAGTTATTAGACCTTATCCTAAAGTAAACAGAGAAGTGAAAAATATTAAAAAGAAGAGAGAGCAAGGAAAATCGAGAATTTATACTGACACACCTGAAAAGAACAGACTGGAAGATTTAGAGAAAATTAAAGAATTGAAGAAAAAAGAGCAGGAAAGAAAATGTAACGCAAAACAAATAAAACGTGCTCTAAAGTTGCTATCCAAACCAAAGCTAGCTAATCCTAAAAGACTAAAAAAAACACAAAGGACTGAAAGTGACAATGAAGTCAGACTGATATAAGTTTTAGAAAAAGTTCCACATCTCCTGATGCAATATCCGAAGAATCTGACAGTACAAATGAACACGAGTCTCCTGTTTCTATCGATCCTCAAGACATAACAGTAAATAGTTTCTTATTAGTAAAATTTGAAACAAAAAAGTCAGTTCATTACTATGTTGGACAAGTTACTGATAAGTATGGGCCTACTGAATTTAAAGTTTCCTTTCTGCGAAAAAAGGCAGGATCTTGGAACTTTGCTTTTCCAAGCATAAAAGATGAGGGCACAGTTTATTTGGCAGACGTAGTATTATTACTACCGAAACCAAAATCAGCTGCCACCGCTAGGACGGCGAGTCTTTTTAATTTTCCCAAGAATATGTCTGCTTATAATGTTTATTAGTTCCTCGGATTAGTTTATGTTTTGTGTGATCTCAATAATTTTTATTTTTCATATTAGGTTGTTTAAATTGTTTGATCTCATATTAATAGGTAATTTATCTTTAAGTTCGTTCTAACCGGAAATAGGTGCATTAAGTTTTTTTTTTGTTTAACGAATAATGTTTGACGAATAAGAAAGAAGTTTAATTTTGTTGCTTAATGAATAAGAAAAAAATAAGTAATTATTTTAAATTAGAAGTTCTTATCGTTTTATGTT
>JANQDE010000860.1:13916-35030 GCA_037157785.1 Cephalotes varians
GTAAGTGACTGTACTCGGTGTACGTTTGTAGCCAACAATATGCTTTTGTATTTACGTTTATCGTCTTCCGTATACACATAGTTGGAAACTTTTTTGAAAATAAGCTCGTAAAGACCCGGTGTTGCAACATATCGCACGCCGTCGATAATTATGATCGCTACTGTCTACGTCAAATTTTTTACCAAGCATCATTATTCAATCTTTGTCGAGATGAATGCCGTACACGGTATCTATAATTTTATTCTTTCCATCACCGCTGAGGAAATCTCCGATGTACTCTTGACCCAAGTGTTGCGACAACGCTTTTCGATCATCCGACGTTTGCATCTGATGTTGAACAGACGTCGTGAACGAATCGTTCGTGGTTTCAAATACATCCTCATCCTTTATTGGTTTTGCAGCTTCGATCATCGTACGCGATGTGATGATGTGAATCTGGATTTCGATAAAAACAGGTGGTCGATTCTCTATGACACATACGCACGTTTCTGTAAAAATTGTTATGGATATGATTACCTCGAGCCGAATCAAACTGTCACGTCTTTTCGGCATAATAGTCCGTTTGTAATTATCGATTGCTCTTGACAAAACGAATCGATCAAGAACGCAACTGTGGACGTACACATAGAATTCAATTGTAAGGAGAATGTACCCATGAATACCACCGCGTACTGCCTCATTATACACGATCGCGTGGTTCAGTACAATCCGCTGACCAATGTTGTGCGCAAAATTACCTAAGTGCAGCACCACTCTTTTCCCTGAAAACGATATAAAAATCTACGATGCATCGTCGATCGCAGTCTTCTCGAGAACACAATCATGTCTGTACCAATATTTGTGGATCTGCAAGGTTTCCTTGTTGGAAGACACTTTGTCGTGAAGGAATTTGCTACTCTCAAAGAGAAACATGTTCTTTCTCACTATATTTTTGGATACCCCTATCCATGGACTCTTCTTTCAAAATCTGAAAAACACCAGGGGATGTGGCTGATTGAGAATCGTCATGGAATACAATGAGAAGATGGAATGGTTCCATACTGCATGGTCGAAAGTTTGATTGACAAAGGCGGTGATGGGTACAGCGACGACTGATGATGATAATAATGATGATGATGATATTGTCATGTATGTCAAGGGACATGCGAAACGAAAATGGCTGCGAGATTTGCTCCTGGATGAAGCTAGACGGAATGTCTATGTGGAAAATATCGATGCGCATTACGAAGCATAGAATTTCTAAATAAGTTGGATGTTACGCATATTTTTCGATGTCAGAAACATGTAATGAATTACGCTTTATAAAATGTATTTAAAATATACAATTGGTGGCACCAACGTCATCAAATATAAACAAATGCTATTTACATGTAACGTGTCAATTTTACTTCTTATTCCTTTTTTCCAAATTACATATAAACTATTTTATAATAGCTATTATACCTATAATATATACTTAATAATTATTTTAATATATACTTAATAACTATTTTAACATATGCTTAATAACTATTTTAATATATAATAACTATTTTATATACTATAATAATTATTTTATAATATCATACTTTCGTGTCACATAATTTCAGAGAGAAACATGAAAAAACATGATTTCTTTTTTTTACAAAATATTAATTTATTTTTTACTTAYTAAAACATATCGCATTTTCTACAATTTAAAATGAATTCATATATTTATTTTTTCATGTAATCCATCATATACATTTATTTTTCATGTATCGCGTCATACACAATATTATCTAAGGCATATGCTGTTAATTCGCATTCTATAAGTGAATTTTTATCATAAATCTTGCAAAATATTTGCAGCATCACATTTATTGGTTACACAGTTTCGATGCAAATAGGCTACAAAATGTTTAAATTTTTCGCTGACCATGTGCGTACTCTGACACAGCCCGAAATATACATGCTCAATACAATTCGAATGTTCGAATGTGAATAAAAATAGTATAGTCACTGGTTTCATATACATACAGGTATCATGCAGTGTCAATTTTACAATATCTGCATCGTATTTTTATGAAGTCTATAACCAGATCTCGAATCGACAATGATGCAGGTGCGGTTGACTGTATAAGTTTCTCAATATCAGCACATTTTGCAATAAATGTCTCCCACGTTGCATGAGGCAATATAATCTGATTGCCTTTATTATCACCAAGCAGCATTTCCACAGAAGACATAGGTCCCACGCTGATACCGATGTCCAGGTATTTATAAGCCGTAGTAGTTATGGCTCCTTCCTAATATGCAGGGTATATGATGGAGTTCCGAATGAGATGTACCGTAAAAAATAAGTCAGTTATATAAAAAAATCTATAATATATTTTAAAAAATTTATAACATAGAATTATATGGAATTAAAAACTTACTCATATGCTTCAGCTTGTTGAATCGGGACGTAATAGTTCATTTTCTTTACAGTTCATCTTAAAACGCGGCTCTAGGTAGTAGAATCAGTTCGAACTTCTCTGAGTAACTGAGGTAGTAATAGTCCTATACGTCTCTTTTAAATCTGCATCCCTCCCACACATCTTCTGGAGTTTTGCTTTTTAATATGCGCGTTGCTGAAGCAGTGAAATAACCAACTGATTCAATAATGTCATCGTAAGTCTCATTAATTAATGATCCCCATTTCACATTTTGTAATGTTTCCTACTCCTCATTTTCCAGTGGTATATCCAAATTGGAAATTATTTTTCTCGCATCGATAGTCATTTGAAGGTTGTCTATTTCTGTCAAATCTCTCATTTCAATATAGATATCATGGGTTAATTTAACAACATTGAGGGTATATATTCCTCATAAAGACTCATGTGCATGTGTAGTAGTTTCGTTATATAGCGCATCACTAAACGTGCGAATCGCACCTTGGCATGTAACAAAGTATAACATTCTACATTCATCAAAACAGTCAGATCATAAACACCATAATTTTCACATGTCTGCCACTTCCTATATTTGGAACACTGTCTTAAATTGTCAGTAAGCGCGTTTCGAAATCCCAGTTCTCTTCCACGAAGTAAATGCACTATCGAAGAACAATATTTATCTGTTTCCATTCTCTCCTTTTTTCACACAACTTCTGATTGCACGAGGTATAAGTATCACAGATATTTTTCTGTGATGATCGTAATAGAGTGACTGATGCGGTAACGTTGCTTAGAGCGCTTCTTTTAAATAGTGTTCCCCTCCACATTTTAAATTCCCTCTTCTCATACACTCCTATTCACAGCAGCGTCCTTTATTGTGTACAAGTCGGGTACATATTGGTAAAATTAAAAATAATTTTCTACAGTTTGCGCAATATCTGCCTTCTATTGCGTCGTGATAATTAGTCACGTATTTTCTTATGGCTGATAGTAATCCAATATGCACGCCTCTTAAATCGATCATACACGACGCGCACATATTATAATCATTGCCTGTTGAATAATAGAAGTATATCGTGTACTGTTTTGTATTACCATTTAATGCATTGATCTGTGAACTGTCTATAATTTTTTCATCAAATTGTGTAAAGTCTTCACTGCAATCACTTATGCAGTCATCGGATAATGGCCCATCTTCATCCGATTTGCCGCCCATTTCTTCTATAATATTGTCTACATCCATTTCTTTGAATACGTCCACGATGTTCATAAAATCTTCATCATTTATCATTTCCATTATTCCTAATAACCCTTTTATTCTTAAAACACTTAAAGACTTAGAAACTCTTAAAGACCGCATAGACGTCCAACACGTTACTACAATACTACCCGCTTTCCAACCATCATTTTCAAAATCAACCTAAAACGCTATTTTCACGTTAGTAGCTCGGTGCCAATAAAAAAGAATATCGCTCTGTGAAGATCTGCAAATACCGAAAACTTGAAAATACCAAGACGTGCCTCTTTTCAGTTTCGACATGTTCAGTATAAAGGGACAAAGTAGAAAAAATTGTGGCGATAAGAAAGGATGTCGCTTAGCGAAGACAGCGATCTTTATCTTAAAACAGATGTCATGTTGCTAACATTTTTCAAGATTTGGGGATACTAAGACGTTGCGGCATATTCAATATAAAGGACAATAAAAGGGACAATGAAAGGGATAAAGTAATAAAAATTATCTTACTGAAATTAGTCACACATTTCCGACAAGGGCCTTGTGACGCCATGCGCCGGAGTCCCCCCTTCCCTCGTGACGTCATGCCTCGCGCCACGGAGACCTCCCCCTGCCCCGCATTCTCCTCGGAGCTTCCGGGTTAGAACCGGCCCTACTATGCTACTAATGTGCTTGATTTCTTTGTTTGGGGCTATATCAAAGCTTTAGTCGAGCACAAGCGCGATAGTACTGAAGAGGTATGCGAAGAAATTTTAGCGGCTTTTTAATAATATCACGCCGAACATAGCGCACTGCGCAACAAATAATTCAAAGAGTTGAACTCTGCTTACAAGCACGAGGAAATTTCGATATCTTGAAAATCTCAAAATTCTTTATCTCCTCTTCAAAATTATAGAGAATAGACAGAAAAGGTCGAATCAAAATCATAAAACGCTAATCAAAGCTAATTAAAGCTAATTCGAAGTGTAAGGGTCAGCCTTACCTACGCCGCTATTTGAGTTAGGGCCCGTTTGCGCCCAGCAGCTTACTCGTCGCCCATTGGCGAACGACTCGATACCAGCGCCTCACGGTGAGAGCACTGTGCGTGCTCAGTCTAAATGTACAACCCTACAAACCCATACACGTGGCCTGTCTTTTCGGTATCCGGAAGATACCCTTCCTCGCTGGGCTCACCCTGACGCCTCTCTGAGTTATTCCCAGAGGTAGCTTACAGAAGAGACATGATAATTTTTTCTTTTTAGTCTACCTCTAAATAGTAAAAAGTTGGCATATTTTAATGGCAAAATAATGAAAAATAGGTCATATTATCATTCCCACTATCATAGGGAATTGAAGAGAATGATAGTAAAACAAATTGTAACCTTGAGATTTTCAAGACATCGAAATAAATAAAAAAATCGACAAAAACTTTTTAAATACCTTCCTTTCTATAAAGAATGGCGGTACAAACTTTAGTCTCAAAATCTGACACTAAATTGTTATGACATGAATAAAGAAATGAAAAGAACTTCTTACAATTTTCACTTCTTTTCACCTCTTTTCTCTTGAATCCATAATTTTTAATATAGATTACGCAAATAATTACATCGATTTATTCTACTAAAAAGATAGACGAAATCATTTATTAATTGAATATTTGTCAAGAAAAAGGCAAGAGTCACTTACCTTTTTTATTTCAATTTTTAACTTTTATATCTTTCTTTTCAGATATCTCTCTATATCGCCGACTAAATTTTCGGAAAGATCAACTCCTTTTATCTCTAAATTGCGATCTATAAATTTTAATTAAAAGTATTAAGATTCGAGTTATAAGGATTTAAAACAGAAAAATGTATAGAGATATATTCTGTGGCTTAATGAATGAATAATTCTAAGAAATTACACAAACTAGTCATAGATTAACATTATTGCCGCATACTTTATCGATTATTTTATCAATTACTTTATCGATTACTCAAGTTACTTTTTTCTTTTAGTAAGTAACGGTCATCTTTAACAAAAAATTTTTTTTAAATTGGAGGATTTTTTTTGAAATTTTCTTTAAGAAAGCAATTTCCTTGATAATACACTCATTATTTTACTTGAAACAAATAGGGACTTGGTTAAAGGGCGTGAATGTGAGAGTGCAGCGGTGCGAGAGTAGAAAAGTTGTTGAGGGAATTGAGCGAGCGAAAAGAGTCTGTAGGTGCATGCGAGAGATGATTAAATAGAGTAGGGAGAGCGAGGGCGAGTGAAGGCGTAGGCGGGGATAAAGTAGTTTAGATATTATATGGGAAGGTAAACGTGCAAAGAAAAAGAGGTTAATGGCGAGCAAGAAAGGGGAAGGCGCGGGAGGCAACGGCCGGTAAGGCAGGAAAGACGAAATTAGAAGGAGGACAGAGCAGGCTGAGGATAAAGTGGCAGAGTGAGGTGGCAGAGGATAAAGTAGGAGAGAAGAGAGTAACATTTAAGTTGGAGAGCCGAAAACGTGGCGAGGAAGGAAAGGAGACGGTGAAAGAGGAGATAACAGTAGAGGTTAGGAAAGAAATAAGGAAAGAACTTAAAGAGATAGAGACAAGGTTGGACAAAAGGTTAGAGAAACTAAACGAGATTGGCAAGATAGAGAAAATTTTAAGGGAGAAACAAGGAAATGGGAAGAAGGGTGGGTGAAGAAATGGGAGGAAGAGTGGGAGAAGAAATGGGAGGAGGTCAAAGATAGGTTAGAAGAATTTGAGAAAGTGCTAGAGAAAGTGGAAAAGAGGTTAGAGGAAAGGGAAGACGAGAGAGGAAGAGAAGAAGAAACGAGAACGAGCGAGGGCAGCTCAGGAGAAAGGATAAGAAATGAAGGAGGAAAAGGGTCGAGCAGAGAAGGGAGCAGATATGGTAGCACTGGAACGATTTGGAGTGAGGATAGATTAAGCATCAAGGAGATAAAAAAGGTAAGGAGATGGGTAAACGAGAGGGAAAGGGAAGAGAGGAAGGACAATATTGTGATAAGGAGAGCTTCTATGCCGGAGGAGGTTGCAGGGAAGAGGAAGAAGAGGATTGAGTGGGTAAGAGAGCTGCTGAGAAGTAAGCTAGGGGTAGAATGCGAGGTAAGCGAAGCAAGAAAGAGCGGGCCAGTGATTGTAGCTAGGATAGTCGGGGAAGAGAGGAAAAAAGAAGTGATGAGGAATAAGTTTAAATTAAAAGGAGGGAGGATTTTCATAGAAAATGACTTAAGCTTTGAAGAGAGGAAAGTGCAAGAGAAAATGAGCAAGTGGGCGAAAGGAAAGAGGAATGAAGGGAAGGAGATTAAGGTTGGGAGAGGGAGGGTTAAAATAAGTGGGAAATGGATAGCGTGGAAGGAGATTGAAAGGGAGGAGAGGGAAGGGAAGGAAGAAGAACCAGGGAGGAGGGCCGAGGGAGGTAAAGGGGAACAGAATTTTGGTTAGGCCAAGAAAAGAAAAGGAAGGTTAGGGGAAGAGAGAAGGAGGGAGAGAAGGGAAGCGAAGAGAGAAAGATACTGATCTGGAACGTAGCAGGATTGGGGAGGAAGGAAGAGGAATGTTGGGAATACGTGTGCAAACATGATTTTGTATGTCTAGAGGAAACGTGGATGGAAGGGAAATGTTGGGAAAGCATGAAAGCTTTTTCCAAGCTCGCATGGTTGGGTAGACAGAGAGGCAAAGAAAGAGAAAAAGAAAGGGAGGGCAAGTGGAGATATGTTACTGGGGAAGAGAAAAGGATGGGGGGAAGGGGAGGAGAGTTGGCACTGCAGGGAGAGGAGGGACTAATGATCTCAGAAATTAGGGAGGAGAAGGAAAGATGGATTATAATGACAATATATTATAGATGGGATTGGAAAGACTTGGAACGAACATTAGAAAGGGTATTGGGAGAGATCGAGAATAGAAAAGAATGTATGGTTATTCTAAGAGGGGATTTTAATATCAGGACAGGAGAGCTAGGTAGTGTGAGTGAGGTAGGGGTAGAAAGAAGATCCAAAGATAAAATAGTAGGCAATGGAGATAGGAACATGATAAGGTGGATAGAGGAAAAAGGATAGAACTTGTTAAATGGTACGGTAAAGGGGGACTGGGAGGGAGAATTTACATACACGGAAGCGAAGGGTAGTACAGTAATTGACTATATTGTTACGCCCGACCCCGTATATTGCTTTGATTGCCGAACGCCGAACGGAATATGAAGATCGGTATTCCTGTTGCCAGGCGACGAGAGTCGCGAATGTTTGTAAATAAGTTTGGATCGAGCTGTCGGCCGTATCGGACATGCTCGGTCCTAAGCTGTATTTTGTTGCAATAAAAACCCTTGTGTTATTCAGTGTTGTGTTCTTTTGATCTGCGAGCGTCGCGTTCGCGAGTGTGCGAGTATGTGTGTTATTCCTAAAGAATTCTACTTCCGGGCGTAACATTTTGGGGGCTCGTCCGGGATGAATCGCACGCCGACGATGGTCACGAGGAAGCGAAGGCTGGCCACTCCGGAGCGGACGCCGAGCGCAGGGGACGCGCAAGAGACTTCTTCGTCCGTCTCCTCGCTTCAAGCGTTAATGAATGAAGTGCAATTATTGCGAGAGGAGCAGCGGCACATGCAGCAGGAATACGCGGAGACGTTGCGCCAGCGCGATGTTGAGATACAGCGACTTCAGCAGGCTTCGCATGGATCTGAGCAGATAAGTCCTTCCGATAATTTTGATTCTCGCGGCGATTTGTGTGATCGCGTCGCGCATGTGAGAGCGGAAGGCACGGATGCGCACGCGCGTAATTGTGACGAGCCGTGCGGTTCCTTTCGTGCGGAAGTTATTAAATTAAAACCCGACACTTACGATGGAAGTGTCTCGTTAAATGAATTTCTTGTACAGTTTCAATTGATTGCTCGAGCGAATCGTTGGACGGAGGAAACGAAAACCGCTTTTAATATCGTGGTTAAGAGAAAAAGCGCGGGGAGTTTTGGAAAGTGTGTCGGATTTAGAAAATTTAAGTTATGATGAATTAAAATCTAAGTTGGAGTTRCGTTTTGGGGAGAYTCATTCTTTGCAAAATTAYTACTCWCARTTTACCAATCGAAGACAAAAGTTTGGGGAGGATATAGCTTCATTGGGTTCAGATTTAGAGAGATTATCACAGTTAGCTTATCCGGAATGCTCAAATAATTCGCGATAAAATTGCTTGCGCGGTGTGTTTCTGCACTGTCCGATCGATTCGTGAGCAGAACTCTGCAACTARAGGGAATTACATCTTTGCGTGAAGCGATTGTGAGAGCACAGTTAAATTGATACAGGAAAGCAATTTTGAACAAAGGAGAAAGAATGTAAATTTTGAAGRTAGAAAAGAAAACGGAAATAATAATTTTAATGGAAATTTTAATCGGGGAGCGAAAGATTATAAAAAGAATTTCGAAAGTAATTCTAAAGGAAACGAGAGAAAGTTTAAGAAAAATAAATTTGGAGAAAGTGACAATAATGGGGGAAAAAGAATTGGAAATGGAAAAAAGTGCTGGGAGTGTGGGAAAGATCGGCATTTCCGGTCGGAGTGTCCGGGCAAACAGGAAAACAAGGAGTAGTCGAGCTTTGTGGGGTGAGCTCGGCTGGAACTGAGAAATCCTCACAACATGTCTATTTTATTAATAATTGTTCTTATGATTGATGATGTTTGTTGTTGTAATATGCATATTGTTAATCAATCTTCTTTCAGGAATAATAAGACTAAAAACAATTTGAAAGAATTCTGTTTTCCAGGTCAACTTGATAATAAAGATTGTATTTTTAAGATTGATACAGGTTCTGATATTTCTATTATTAACAGAAATTTAAATGCATCAAATAAAGTTAAATATGAATTAAATAATTGTAGCTTGAAATATCCTACGGGAGAAAAAGTTGTTGTTAAAGAAAAAGTTTTTGTGAAGATTCGACTTGGCAAATATATAGTAGAGATTCCAATGTTAGTTGCAAATATAAATGATAGTTGTATTCTCGGAGTAGATTTTCTTAAAAAAATTCATTTAGAAAATGTTTTTAAAATATTTTCTCTGAACAAAAAGAAATTCAATGCGGTCGTTTGGAAAGTCTTTTTGAAGTTCCATCAAATCTTAAATATCTTTATAAAGAGAATTCGAAAAATTTAAATGAATCACAGAAACAACTTTGTGCAGAATTTATTAATGAATTTCGTGATGTGTTTTCGGAAAAAATTATTGCAGGGAATTGTAAGATAGGGGAGCATGTAATTAATTTGCAAAATTCTTCCCCTATAAAACAGGTACCACGTCGAATTCCTATACGTATGAGGGAAGAAGTTAATAAAATTATAATGGACATGAAAAATCAGGGTGTTATAGAGGAATCCAAAAGTCCATGGATGTCACTAGCTGTTTTAGTTAAGAAAAAGGATGGAACGATAAGGTTTAGTATCGATTTTCGAAAATTAAATGCTGTAACTAAAAAGGATTCTTATCCGTTACCCCGAATTGACGACATCTTCGACCAACTCTCAGGTAATTCTTGGTATTCCACTTTAGAYTTAAAAARCGGATATTGGCAAGTTAAAATCCGGTCAGAAGACAAAGAGAAAACAGCATTTTCTGTTGGAAATGGATTGTGGCAATTTAGAGTAATACCTTTTGGATTGTGTAACGCTCCGGCAAAGTTTGAGCGAGTAATGGAACAAGTTTTACGAGAATTTATTTCAAAAATTTGTTTAGTTTATCTGGACGATGTAATTATTTTTGGTAAAACTTTCGAAGAAATGATTCAGAATTAAAAAAAAAGTGTTATCACGTTTGCAAGAAGTAAACTTAAAAGTTAATCCTGAGAAATGTATTTTATTTAGCCAAAAAGTAAAATATTTGGGACATGTTATTTCATCTGAAGGAATTTCTCACGGATAATGAAAAAATTAATGCTGTCAATAACTGGTCAATTCCGCAAAATAAAAAAAACATTTGCGAAGTTTTTTAGGATTATGCTCTTATTATCGTAGATTTGTGAAAGGCTTTTCTATCTTAGCAAAACCACTTTATGTCCTCACTGAAAACCAAACAAAATTTGTTTGGAATGAACAATGTGAGGATGCGTTTAATCGGTTGAAGCGAGCGTTAACTTCTTCGCCTATTCTTTCCTTGCCGAGGGAAGAAGGGGAGCTCGTTCTTAACACAGACGCCTCGAATTTTTGAATCGGAGCGGTCTTGTCACAAAAGCAAGATGGAGTTGGAGAAAGTCATCTCCTATTTTAGTTGTGTTCTTAACCGAGCAGAAAGAAATTATTGTGTGACAAGACGCGAATTATTATCTATTGTTGAATCAATTAAAGCATTTCATCATTATTTGTACGATCGAAAGTTTTTGGTGCGTACTGATCATGCTTCTGTGAAATGACTTTTATCCTTTAAAGATGTAGAAGGGCAATTGGCTCGCTGGATGGAGAAACTTCAGCATTACGAATTTGAAGTAATACACCGGAAGGGTAAGCTTCATGCAAATGCGGATGGGTTGTCCAGACGACCATGTGCAAATGTTCAATGTCGATATTGTACTAGAGTGGAAATGAAAGAGGCACAAGAGAAACAAGAAAAACTTGTTGCACGAATGGTCCTGGCGGAGAATAATCTGATAGATTGGTGTCAAGATCAGCTACAAGATCCAGAAATTTCAGTTTTCCTCCTAGGAAAAGAGATTGGTGAACGGCCAGCTTGGCAGGAGATTACAGCTAAGGGGATTACAGCCGCAAAAGTTTACTGGTCTTATTGAAATTTTTTAGAGATCCAGAGTGGAGTTCTTTATAAAAGATGGGAAACTCTAAACTTGAAAAACATAGTACTTCAATTGATTGTTTCCAAAACCCGAATCAAGCAAATTTTGGAAGAGGCGCATGATTCTCCTTCCGGAGGACATTTYRGAATYAATAAAACTTTGGAGAAGATCCGAAAGAGATTTTATTGRGCATCCTGTAAGCAAGACGTGGAAGAATGGTGCAGATCTTGTAAAATCTGTCTTGCAAAAAAAGGTCCAACAGGGAAAGGGAAGTCTCCTTTAAAAATTTATAATGTTGGAACTCCATTTGAGAGAGTCCAAATGGATATTCTCGAACCACTTCCGTTAACAGTTTCAGGGAATAAATATTTGTTAGTTGTGGTTGATTGTTTTTCTAAATGGGTGGAAGCTTTTCCATTGAAAAATATTAGAGCAAGAACGGTAGCAGAAACTTTTCTTAATCAAATAGTATCCAGACATGAAGTTCTTTTGGAGGTTCACACGGATCAAGGGAGAAATTTCGAATCACGAGTGAGTTGTCATGCGCACTTGGAATAAAGAAGACCAGAGCTTCTGCTCTTCATCCGCAATCTGACGGCCAAGTGGAACGGCAACATCAAACAATTTTTAATTATTTAGCTAAATTTATATCTGAAAATCAGAAAGATTGGGATCGTTGGATTCCCATGTGTTTGTTAGTATATAGATCTTCCAAACATGAAACGACTGGAATAACTCCAGCAGAACTTTATCTTGCACGGGATCTTAAGCTCCCAATGGATCTTTTACGAGGAAATCCTCCAAGTGAAAGGGAATTAGATACGACGATAGATTAGTCGTGTTAGAAAAAAATTAGAAGATTTACATGAAGTCATTAGGAAACGGATGGATATAAAATCTTCTCAAACCAAAGCTTGGTACGATCAAAAAGCTAGGAAAATACAATTTGACGTTGGACAAAAAGTGTGGTTCTATAATCCTCGAAGAAAAAAAGGGAGAGCTCCTAAGTTACAGAGTAGTTGGGAGAGCCCTTATTTTATTGTCAAAAAACTCAATGACGTAGTTTATTGTATTTACAGGTCGAACCGGAGCAAAAATAAAATTGTTCACGCGGATAGGTTAGCAAGTTTTGTAGAAAGAAAAATAAATTAAAAAGGTTTTTCTGAAAAAATTGAATTAAAAAACTGTATCAATCTTGAATATTTGTTGTTAACACAGTCTATGCTTAATTGTTTTAAAGTTACAGAGTGCGGACTCAAAGGAGTTGTGAAGCGGATYGGCGTTGTCGTCRTCCACTTTGRAAAGAGGRGAATCACCGAGGATTCGGCGTTCACGAAGAAAAAAAGAGAACACGTACAGTTTTTTTTTTTTAAGAAGACTACCTCGCCCGCGGTTTTTGATCCAGGTTTTTCCGCAGGACGTTGGGTAAATGCCGAGGTAGAGACTTGGGACGAGGTACCTTGGAAAAGTTAATTTCCCTCCCCAAGTCCGAAGAAAGARGAAACAAGTGCGCAAGGMTCAAGAGAAGAGTCAAGAGGATCTGCGATCCAACTCTTCTCGACGATGCCCGGTAACCTGTCGCTGCAACGCAGGGTAGGGCAAGGAAGTCGTCTTGGAGTCGCCGGCATTGTTTCTGCAACGATTGTCGGGACGACAATCATTTGAAAGAGGGGGGGGGGGGGGGGGTTTGCAGTGTTACGTCCGATATATTGCTTTGATGCCGAACGCCGAACGGAATATGAAGATCGGTGTTCCTATTGCCAGGCGACGAGAGTCGCGAATGTTTGTAAATAAGTTTGGATCGAGCTATCGGCCGTGTCGGACGTGCTCGGTCCTAAGCTGTATTCTATTGCAATAAAAACCCTTGTGTTAAGTTATTTAGTGTTGTGTTCTTTTGTTCCGCGAGCGTCGCGTTCGCGAGTGTGCGAGTGTGTGTGTTATTCCTAAAAAATTCTACTCCCGGGCGTAACAATATAATTGTTAATGAAAAAGCGTGGAATAAAGTAATAGAGTTTAGAGTAGAAGATAGGGTTGATTCGGACCACATGCCCCTACGAATGAGGATAGGGAAGAGAGAAGAGGTTAGGGAAGAAGAGGAGGAAGTAGGAGAGACGGCAAGAGAAGCAAAGGACAAAGACAAGGAGAAGGAGCTAATAATGTGGACTGCAGAGGCGATAGAAAGGTTAAAAGAGAGGACAGAAGCAGTGGAACAGCTGGATCAGATGGAAAGTCAAGATGGTTGGAAGATAGAGGAGAGATGGCAGCGGATCAAAAAGGTAGCAAAAGAGGCGATGATAAGGAAAAGAATAAAGGTGAAGAGAAGGAAAATAGGTTTCAAGGATTGGTGGGACAGAGACTGCACGAAGAGGAAGAGAAGACTGCAGAGATGCCATAAATCCTGGAGAAGAGGCAGAGTGAGCTTGGAGAAATACATGAGTGAGAAGAGGAAGCTGAAGGAGCTCTTAGAGGAGAAACAGAGAAAGAGAAGAGAAAAGGAAGAAGAAAAGCTAAGGGGTTTAAGAAAGGAAACTGAGATATGGAATTATATTAACAGAAAGAGAGGGAAGAGGAGAAACGTAGGGAATAACATAGGAGCAGAGGAATGGAAAGATCACTATATGGAATGTGACGTGACGCCTTGTAGGCGCCGTCACTGGTATTAGATACATTTAATTACCGGCGCGCCTGGATCCTGTGCTCCCACAATTTGCGGGAGAGAGGCGTGGCGGAGTCGCGTGGACTCATTTACGCGCTTTATTCTTTTGTTGATTATTCGTTTGTTATCGATGTAAGAGTTAGCGACTGGGAGTTAGCGACTGTGCGAGTGCGGTGAGTCTCAGCCCAAGCGAGGAGAAAAGGAAGAGGACCGCTATCAAAGAGCTGCGAGGACGGTCTGAGGAGGGACTTCAGTATTCAGGTTGTATCGTCTCCTCTGTCCCCCCTTTTTGCCTTATCGAATTGTGTTTATCGCTCTATATTTGCAGCTGCCGGGAGGAGGGATCCTCGAGAGGCTGAGGGCCCGAATTCCATGCAAGACCCGACAAGAGAGGTCGCTTAGAGAAAACGAACTATGAGCTGAATCTCGGATCGTCGAAAACGGCCTGCGGGATACTCAAAACAAGGACTACATTAGCAACTGGCCATTTGAGTCGCGCGCCACGAGCCGAGAACGCGGTTCCGCCTGATTGGCTTGATAATTGGGGACCGCGGGAGCGAGGACATCCAATTGGGAAACAATTCGCGGCCCATAGGTGGGAGTGGCGGGGAGCGAGCTTCCTGCAGGACGACGAGCCGTCACTGTCGTTGTGGCCATCGCTTGTCGCGTGCGTGCGAGATCAGGCAAGGAGCATAGGATCCCGGAAGGCTATCGTTACCGTACGAGAGGATGAAGGATAAGATCGCCGTTCCGGTGAGACGAACTTGCACAGTCCGGTCGCTCGCTCCACAGGCTGAGGGGTTCGCGCGGCGGCACAGTCGGTCGGATTGAGTCGGGAAATTATCGTTAACGTAATCAGCTGCCGCGCCGCCCTGTCGGCCTAAGAATTTTGCGTCTCTCTCTCTCCCGCGTATCGCCACAGCGCAGTCACTCGTGCGTTGTCGTTATCGTTTATTATTGTACGGTGTTCGGGCGTGATTTTGTAAGATTGCGTGTATTTGTCGTGTCGAGCTGTCGGGAGGCTCGTTTCTATAATATAGTCTGTACAATAACGCTCAAGTAGAGTCTTTAGCTGTCGCCCTTCTAGTGTACGGAACGGGACGAACGCCGTCGAGGCGCAAGTCTGCGCTCATTGTACTTTGCGCGCCCTGCATTGCTACCGAGCGGACCGAGTAGAGTCCTGACCATCTGTTAGAGTTTGAACCGAATCGCGCAGGAAGACGTAACGGCCACCTTATACCGGCCGGTTGACTATGGATCCGCCCAATCTGTAAGAGCCGTTTCGAAATATATCTTTGTTACTTTTTAGCTGCTTGCGTTAAATAATTGCAACCTCTCTCTCCTCCCCGGAATTTTCCCGTCCACATACCGAACCGCCCCTCTGCCAATTCCGTGGCTRAGTTGCCGTGGCTATCGTGGCCGTCGTGACTCGCGATTTCCGGTAAAACCTTGTACTTCTCTTGTGATCCGAGTAAACTTCGCGTAAGAGTGGCACGCTCATTCGTGCCTGGCGCCCAACTTAGAGAATTTCGCTAAAGATCTTGTTTTCGAAGGTTCCGGAGATCGTGGGCTCGCGACGAAGTTGTCCGTCACTCGTGAGTGCGGTCGCAGGAATTACTAGAGGGAGTAACAAAGGAAAGAATAAAAGAAGGCAGGAGGAGAGAAGAGGAAGGGGAAGAAGAGGAAGAAGGAGGCGATATTCAAGAGAAAGAAATATGGGAGGTGGTAAAGAAGATGAAGAATAAGAAAGCAGCGGGCGTGGATGAACTACCATTGGAGGTATGGAAGTACGCGGGGAAAAATCTTTGGAAAAGTTTGGTGAAACTTCTGAAACAGATTTGGAGGGAGAACGAATTACCGGAGGATTGGAGAAGAAGCATAATCACCCCGATACATAAAAGAGGGAACCCGAACGTTACAGGCAATTATAGAGGGATCTCGCTACTTTGCACTGCCTATAAAATATATGCGGAGATAATAAGGAGAAGGCTAGAAAGTGTGGTAGAGAGTAGAGGAATATTGCCGGAGACTCAGGCAGGATTTAGAAAAGGAAGGACTACAATGAACAATATCTTTATATTGAGTCACATGGCACAGAGGCAAAAAGAGACAGAAAGGAAAGAGATGAAGACGTACGCTTTCTTTGCGGATCTTAAGGCCGCGTTTAACAACGTAGATAGAGGATTACTATGGAGAATTATAAGAGAACAAGGTATAGAAGAGAAGATGGTCAGAAGAATGGAAAGAATCTATGAAAGGACGGAGGTACTGGTGAGGACGAATGAAGGTTTATCGAAGGGTTTCGAGACGAGGAAAGGCGTGAGGCAAGGATGTACTCTGAGCCCGCTGATGTTCAACCTATATATGGCAGGGCTTGAGATAAAATTGAAGGATAAATGGATAGGAGGGGTAGAAATAGGAAGCGAGAGAGTGTGGATGCTTGCGTACGCGGATGATATCGTTTTATTAGTTAGGAGCAGAGAGGCGTTAGAGGACATGATGGGCACGCTTAGAGGATTTCTCAGGGAAAGGAGATTGGAGCTGAACGCGGATAAATCTAAGATTCTGGTGTTTGGCAAAGGAGGTAAAGAAAAAAAGGTGAAATGGAAATGGGAAGGGAAAAAGATAGAAGAAGTGCAAAGCTTTAAGTATCTAGGGTTCACGTTTAATAGAAAAGGAAATTACAAGGAGCACATAAAGGAATTGGCGAGGAAGGGAGAATTACGGCTAGGAAGGTATGGGGTCTAGGTGAACGCATAGTAGAAATGATTTTATAAGACGATGGAACTTGTTTAAATACCTAGTGCAGAGTGTCTTAAGTTATGGAGTTGAATTATGGGGTTGGGAAGAGAGGGAGGAGTTGGAGAAAATAATGGTTGACTAAATAAGATGGATATTTAGACTAGACTTCTGTACCCTCAGATACATAATAAGTAGGGAGATAGGAATGGAGAAATTGAGGATGGGGAATTAGAGCTAAGAGGTTTGAGGAAAGAATAAGAAGAGGGGGAGAGAAGTTAATGAGAGAATGCTGGAAGGAAAAAGAGGTAGGTGGATGGAGGGATTTATATGGGAAGGAGAGGACGAAATTCTACATTAGGTATGGAATAAGGATGGAAGGCAATGAAGAGTGGGATCCTGAGAGAGGAGAAAAGGAACTGGTAGAAAGGGAAAGGACAGGAAGAAGGGAGGAGGAGGATCGGAGATAAGAGGAAGCAAGATACAACAAAAGATACAAAGAGATTCTAGCGGAAGGAAGAGTACCCAGACATCTAATGAGGGATAAGATCGAGAGGTTGAAGTTAGGGGATGGGGTGAGGGCGTTAGCAAGGTTAAGATGCGGGAATATGGAAGAATGGAACAAATACTGGCTGGAGGAAGAGGTTAGGAAATGCAGTTTCTGTAGAGAGGGAAGGGATAATATGAGACATTATATAGAGGAGTGCAAAGAAATAGGGGAGTGGTTCAGGATATTAGGGGATAATAAGGAGGAAATATGGAGCAAGGTATGGGATGAAGAGTTAGATGAGAAAAAGGGTGAGTTACTACTCAAAATTTGGAAGGGTAAAGAAAGTAAGAGGAAGGGAGAGTGTTGGAGAGGGAGGAGGAAAGGAGAGACCAAAGATGGGGAGTGAAGTGAGAGTGAGGGAGGAGGGAAATAGATGGAAAGTAGATCAGAGACAAAGGCGATAAAAGAAATAAGGCTTGAAGAGTAAAGATGCGATAGAGAGCTGCGGAGGAATGGATGGATGAATAGATAAGAGATAATGTAAACCAAGTCCCTTTCTTGGCATGTAATAAGGTGAAATAAATAAGTTATCTATCTACTTGAAACAAATAATATTTACTTATTTTTCTCTGTATGTACACTCACATACAAATTACGTACCGAAACTTGAATTAAATGAATATTACTTATTTCAAATGTTCCCTAAGATCACATATCTACAAATCTTAAGATTAATCTTCAATCAAGAATATTAAATTAAAACAAATGTTTGATTTGCTCATTGTTATACCTTTCTTCGATAAAATTTTGTAATATTCTACGAAGAAATATAAATTCTTTTTTCGAGCACATGATAATAAGTTTTTTCGAAAATTTGTGACGAGTACATGCATGCAAGCACGTATACTGAAGAAGAAATCAATTATATTGTTAAAAAAGCGATTATTCAATTTATCTTTTTTCTTTAAGTAAGTAACGTTATCTTTACAAAGAATATTTTCTTGAAAAGAAGAAAACTTAAATTAAGTAATTTTTTTAGCACTAGAATGACATTTTTTTGCGTGTGCATACACGAATAGCAATCGACATTGCGATATAAGCAATAGCATCGGCGTGTGATGTAAGATTGCCAAATATAATTATTTTTTCCTTTCTGTGGTAAGAAAATGATAGTGCGCTATCATGTACTTGAAAGATGAATTTATATTCTTACGAAGAATATTATAAAATTTTATTGGGAAGGAAAGTGAACAAATCGAATATTTGTTTTAATGTAACAGTTTTAATTGAAGATTTAAACTTAAGATTTGCCGATATATGAACTAATAAAATATTTGAAATAAGTAATATTCAGCAATAAGGTAAAATTAACACTAGGTTTACGGAACCCGTCAATTTGACGGAATTCAAACTTTGCAATGAAATATCTCGAAAACCGCTTGATCGATTTCAACCGTTTTGCATCGTAAATTAATCATTTCTTCCAAAGAATTTATACACACTGGTTTTTTTTCCTAAGCCTTCTACTTTTTGAGATTCATATGTGGTATACCTATCTCTACGGGATCCGTCAAATTGACGGGTACGCTTATCTCGAAAATAATCCTTATATTTTTGCTTTGTTCGTCACATTATTCATCCAGTAGGAAATACAAGAGTGAAAGCAATGCCTTTATGTTCTCTGTTTCCAATTCGTTATCTCAATCGCGCCTCGATAGTGTAAACTAAAGCGGGTCGTATTACCTGAGTGATTATTTTGGTCTGCTACGGAACTGTTATTTTTTATCGCCGAAAAGAACTCAAGAACAAGAAAAGATCTTCAGTATGAATGCTGCATTTACAGTGTACGAACGTTTCAGAAAGACAGTGTCAAAAAGTTTCGGTTCTTGTAGAGAGTCTCCGCTTATTGTAGGTATTTACAATAGGGTAATGGAATTAGAGCACAGTATTTTTTTATGTTGACCGATCCCCTTTTTCTAATCATGCGTAAATCCAGGAGATGTAATAAGATATTGGATAAAATCCTCGAGATCAATGAGGATTGTTCCGAGGATACCTTCGAAGAAAATGAATGTGAATTAGGCGAAAGCGAATCCGAAAGTGAAACTACACAATCTGTTGAAAGTGGATGGACAGAATTATCTTCAGATAGTGAAGAGGAGAATTTATTTACAGTTCATCGGAGCAAGAAAATGCGTATTTTTTCTAGCTCTGACTCTGAGGATGAGAGGACGAGCTTTCCCAGTGTACATCCCAAAATGTAGCGGGTGATATCGAAATTGCAACTGACGGGACACAGTGGACAAAACTGAAACCAGGCGGATCTAAAGGTAGGACGCCCATCCGTATGATTTTCAAGGATATTGGAGGGCCTACTGCCCATGCTAAAAGAAATATTATGGTGGGTTGCATGCTTAGCGCTTTTGATTTGATAATTGACAAACATATAATGCAACACATAAAAGATTGCACTGAAACCGAGGCAYGTCGCGTCTTGAAAACAGACTGGACAATCACAATTGCRGAATTACGAAGTTTTATAGGAGTTCTGTATGCTCGGGGCGCATATGAAGCGAGATCATTGAAAGCTTCCTATCTATGGTCGAAAAAATGGGGCCCCCCTTTCTTCAGAAACACAATGAGCAGAGATAAATTTACAGAAATTTTAAGATTCATACGCTTCGATAAAAAAAACCAATGATCCGAAAGATTACAAACAGATAAATTTGCGCTGATATCCGAAGTATGGAGAAAATTTATAAGTAACAGCCAGGCTTGTTTATAAGCCACATGAAAACATCTCAATAGATGAACAGTTATTTCCGATGAAAGGTCGATGCAGGTTTACGCAATATATGCCGAATAAGCCTCATAAATTCGGCATCAAGTTTTGGTTAGCAGTTGACGTCGAATCAAAATATATTGTGAACGGTTTCCCTTATTTGGGGAAAGATGAAACCCGAAGCTCACAATCGTTGGGTGAGTTTGTCACATTGACATTAGCCGAACCATATTTAGATCGAGGCAGAAATATAACAACAGATAATTTCTTTACAAGCATCCCGYTAGCTCAAAAATTGCTTGCTCGAAAAACAACTTTGGTTGGGACCATCCGGTCAAACAAACGAGAACTGCCAAAACCCGTAAAGGAAAAAAAAGATAAGATKACTTTGTTTTCCTCAGATTTATATAAATCAGAAAATTTCATCCTTACTGTATATAAAAGTAAGCCGAACATAAAAGTTCTCCTTCTAAGCACCAGACATACAGGTGTACAAATAGAAGACAACCACAAACGTCTTCCAGAATCTATTTCATATTATAATAAAACGAAGTTCGGAGCGGACTGGAAGCACGTCGTTGACCAGATGGCACGCAAATATAGCGTAAAAGCAGGCAATTTCCGATGGCCTCTTCAAATCTTTTTCAATATATTAGATTTGGCAGCAATAAACGCGTGGATACTATATAAACAGTGCACCGGAGCCACAATATCCAGGAAACAATACATGTTTAGTTTAGCCGAGGAATTAGATGCGGAAAACAAGGAGAACATTTGCCAACGATCAGGAGCTTCTTCATCATCTATAATATTACAAGAGCGAAAAAGTTGCCAAGTGGGATACTGCAACAAAAATAAAAGCAGCAATTGTTGCATATCTTGCAAAAAAGTGGTATGCGGAAAATGCACAGGCAAAGCGGAATATACCTGTAAAAAATGTACTGAATAAGTAAGATTACCCGTTAGTGGGAGCGTCCCGTTTGGCCACGTTAATATTGACCACAGTCCCGATTGACCACGTTGCAATTGACCACGTTGCGATTGACCACGTTGATATTGACCACGTTCCGATTGGCCACCGTCCCGAT
>JANQDE010000087.1:0-18383 GCA_037157785.1 Cephalotes varians
AAAAAAAAAAAAAAAGGGGGGGGTTGGCTGCCTCACCTAGCACCTAACACTACCCCGCCTGACGTCACCTGGTCTAACATCGTCTCTTCTAACGACACCTCGCCTAACGACTCTGCCTCGCTTCACACACACTATAGAACAGACCGATAATCCTGCCCAATGTACACTGAAATACATTTACTGAGATACGTACATCTACTTCCTTAACCTGCAGGCGGCCGGCATTCAAAATGCTTAAAACAATGACTTTGGGGGGATTATTTCCCTATAAAAGTTTTTTAATGGATCGTATATATGGGTCGACCAAAAGGGTATCCCAAAAGGTACCATCCCGGCCGCCTGGAGGTTAATAAACTTTATGAGTACAAACGTGAGTGATGAAACGTTTACCAATGTACAGTCTCTCTAAGGAACAAGCGACTGGTAGGAATCGAGAGAATTACATGTATAAGGTAGGATTAGATTGGAGTAGATCGAACGATTGATACACCTGTGTGCGTACGCCATAGCGGACGTGATGAAGAGATATCGAGGTGGCATCGCGAATGTATTCGACTATCTTCGATCCTCCACTGTCCACGAATAGAGTCATTAGAATTGATTGCAAGGTGGCTTATATCGAACGTCGCGTTGCGAATCCCGCGCTCTCGCGATATCGCGTTGGCGCGTCTGAGGAATGAGTCGAGTTGACGGTTCGCGTCGCGTCCCCGACCAAGGACGACGGGAAGAGACGGTTGACGGTCCTCGATCGCGTCACGAGTTGTCCGTATATGTACCTAACCTGTAACCAACGATTTTTCTTTGTAAGGTTCGAATAGATTGCGCGTGATCGTAGTACGTCTTCGTATTCTGAGAGAAGATGATTATATGAATCGAAATACATTGAACGATTGTACTCCTAACCATAGTTCCCATCCTTATCCTCGGACAATTGATTCGATTCGGTTATATGCGTAGAGATCACTGAAATATAATAATACTGGAACGAGCGCAACCCTATGAATAAGTGTGATCCGAGAGAGAGCGTCCAAGGTGGTATCTTTAGCCTTCTCTAAGCTATACTACGCATGTGTGGTAAACGATAGTGGGGATCGTACAATCTCGTTTTATAAAAGATGGTTACGTTTATCCAATAAACGTTACAAAGAAACTTTTGGCCAGATTGTACTAAAAAGAGACAAAGATACCACTTAAGACCCTCTTTGTCATTTCACGACACTAGCGCCCGCGCTCGTTCCAGTATTATTATATTTCAGTGGATATGACAGATTTCCTAACCTGAATAGTCGTCAACTTTAACGATTAATATCCCGGTTCGCGGGACAGAGCGACACTTTTTATTGCCAGATCTTTTGTTCATCTTTCGTTTCATGCAAAATCGCGTCGAATGAGTCTCTCATCTTTATTAAATCTTTACAAAACATTTTAATGATATAACTCTTTATGGAGTTTAAGTACAATGATATTCTATCTATTCTTAATTATTTAAGAATTTCAAAACATAAACGTTGAATACTCGGAAAAATAACTTGAAAAATATTAAGCGAAGGGAAATACTGACATGTGTATAATAAGAGAAAAAAAAAGTAAACTTATATAGAAAACTCCACTTCAGAATTAAGAATTCAAAAGGTAAAGGATATACTCTTTCTCTTATGAATGCAGACATTTGTTATTTTATCAAATACATTCTAACTTTCTTAATATATTTTTTGAATTATTTTATAAATAAGTAATTGTATATTTATTCGATAATAATAAAATGTTTCATTGTTAGGAGCAAATGTATTGTTTATTTTTCCAGAGATTTATCAATATATATTAAGTATTCGCCAACTGGATATGTGCTACCTGCAATACTGACTTCGATACTTTCTGTTTCTGTATTTGCATTAAATACAGAATCTGGTGGAATCTCAGTCTTTTCCTTCAAAATGTTTCCTGTTACTGGTCTAATTCTGGGTCCCAGATTCGGATCATTATATCGATATAACACGATTGAAGCAGAATCTGTGAAAACAAAACATTAATAAATTCTGTATTACAAACTAGTTTATTAATGCAGAAATTTTTATGTACCTTTTATATGTATATTTTGTTTTACAATTTGGGACACAATATCCGCAGCCGTTACAGTCGAAATTTTCATAGATAGCTCGAGTAAATTGCTACAACATTGCGGATTAATAATATATATTGAAACTACAGGCTCTGCAGAGAAGGTCATGTATGGAGCACCTGGACAACATTCCTCTTTCGTCTTTTCTGGAGCTTCGTCCGTATATTTAATGACGATATCATGAAGCTGATAATAAATAAAAAAATATAGTAGATAAATGCTAATATATAAACAAGACGAAAATTATGTGATATTTACGCCTAATGTATCTTTTAGATAATCTTTGTTGTTTTCAAGTACATCGAATTCATTAAAATCAAGGGTCAAATTCAGTGCATTGAGACCAACAGTTTCCATCTTCTCTTTAACGAGTTGCACGAATGGCATTACTCTTTTCATATATTTTTTCAACTCTACTTTGTCGGCAAACGCTGTGGAGAGTGCTTTATTGTCTGGTAATTTATTTCCATTTTTCTATAAAATAGTAAAAATATTAATGCATGAGAAATGTTAATCATAACATACTGTATTATCGCTACAACTTACAAAATACATTTCCTTCATTGTTGTAAGGATGACAC
The DNA here is from genome assembly GCA_037157785.1 of Cephalotes varians. Taxonomy (NCBI): domain Eukaryota; kingdom Metazoa; phylum Arthropoda; class Insecta; order Hymenoptera; family Formicidae; genus Cephalotes; species Cephalotes varians. The sequence continues at coordinate 2,701 of JANQDE010000087.1, forward strand.
TTTGCCAAGGAGGATAAGTTTTTGCTACCCAGATAGTTCCTTGCCTAGGTTTCTCTATGTTGGTAACATCGTTTTTTGTCTTGGACTTTTTCGGTGCCATGTAATTTTTTAAAAAAATTCTGAATGAATGAGCAGCATCCATTAGATATTGAGACGATTTTATTAAAATTTCGTTTATTTCTCCTACTGCAGGCCACCTTGCATTTAATATACTGCCATCCTAATGAACCACATTAGTCAATTGTATTTCTATAAAGATAATCTACTAATCTATAAATATTTGCTTTAGAACTAAAACTTACTTTTTTAAGTAAGTCTCCCCATATATATTCACAAATATGTGGACAAATGGGAGATAGAAGAATTATTTGAATCTCTATATACTTCTTAATTAGATCCAGATTAACCATTGGACTTAATTGCAAATATTTATCTCTAGCTGTTTGAAATTCATAAAATCCTGTCCTCAAGGCTTCTTTGTAAAGCATCTTTGAATAATTTTCACCAGTTTCTCGTATTTTCAAATTTATTTCACTGCATCAAATAGATTATTTCAGTATATAATGATATAATAGTGATTAAAAAAAAATAAAAAAGAAAAAAATAGAAGTACCTTTCAAAGACTTTATCATGAAAATCTTGCAATATATTGTGACAGAAGTAATAATTTGTATTCGATACATCTTTGATCCATTCTATAAAATTATACAATCTAAGAATTCCTGCATCTGCTGTACTTTCAATGAAATTAGCATCCTCTATCGAATCACCAGAATCAGCTAGACAAAGACGTGTTCCATCAGCCGAAAATTTTTCTACGGCTTCAGCAAGTGTTAAAAAATTGCCCTCTGATTTAGACATCTGTGTGTTAAAACAATTAAAATTTTACATAACAAAAATTTTGAATAATTATATTACCTTTGCTGAATTAAGAAGTAGATGACCATTAGCTCTTATTCCTCGCGGCCATAGTTCAGGTTCATTTGGCCATATTGCTGTATGATTGTAAAGAAAATATGTAAGATGATTTTGTATCAAATCTTTTCCTGACACCCTCAAATCCACAGGATACCAATAATGAAATTCGTGCCGCATACGATCTAGAATTACTTTTTCTATGTCTGATTTAGGTGGTTTAGCATCTTTGAAAAAAATATAATCCCATACTTCCGAAGTCATCTGACAGGCTCTAGTTGGAATGATTAAAATATTAGTGATTACAGATAAATACAATATACATCAACTTTAATCTTATTTACTTTATTCCGTATATATTAGATTCGTCCCCTTTAAAGGTTCCTCCTTGCAAAAAATGCGCTATTGTGTAATAAGCCATGTAAATAGTAGAATCTGATAAAGATTCTATTAGCCAACTTTCATCCCATGGTAATTTAGTACCTGAAAATTTGAGTTTTATATATATATATATATATATATATATATATAAATTACTCTATAAATACATATTTTCTATAATATATTTGTGATAATTTATGTACCAAGTCCATATGTCCTGGAACATGCGTGTTCATGTAACCAATCAAAACAAGCAAGGAAATTCTTTCTAACTTCATCGTGAAAAGTATCGAGATTCTTTAAAGCGTCAAGTGTTTCTTTCTTCCAGTTTTCTTCACCATAATCTAAATACCATTGATTACATAAAGCCACTACGCATTCATCATTTGATCTTGAAATAATAGATTTTTCTGGTTCATAATAAATCACTGCTTTGCCATTGTCAATCATTTCTTTCTGAATTAGTTTCTTAATATCCTGTATTTTTTTGCCCTTATGTGGACCTACTAATAATATGCCATCGTAAAATCCTTTCAAATATGCTATTTCTTTTGCTTCTGTGAGTTTAACTTTATCATTTTGGGATTGAATCTTTAATTGATCATATAATGTTACTGCTACTAAATTGCCAAATTCTGGAACTTCGATGATTGGAATCTAGTACATAAAGATATGAAAAGTTTCATAATTTTTGCCAATCATTCATAATTTAATAATTCACATTATATTACATATAATCTACTTACTGGATTATATGGCAACACCATTTCGTCGACGATTCCATATTTTTCTCTAAGTGGTTGTTTCTTTTTTAGATCCATTAATGCGGCATAATCATCAGGAGAATCACTAGGGACGGAAGTTACAATACCAGTACCCTTATCTTCTTTTATCGTCAACATAGGCAACGCATAAATTACCTTATTACATGTGAGAGGTGTTTCTAATTCGAGTCCTAATAAATCCTATAAACATTTCTTATGTAAAAATTTTGAAAATAAAACTAATATCATTGATCAAATATCTGCATTGAAAATAGTACTTTGCCCGTGAGCTTTTGAATGACATCTATCTTTCCCTCTTCTTTGAAGAAACCTTGGTAAGACATATTTCTGGCCGCACGTTCTGTAGAAATATATACATCTCCACATGCTAAATTATATGCTATGTAATTCATGTCTGGATGAACCCAACAGTTTGTTTGACCATACATTGTTTCCGGTCTTAAAGTTGCAGCTACGAGATAAACTGATTTATTGTCGAAATTCCTACAATAATTATATTATTTATTTTATAAATTAAAAAACTTTAGCAAAATTATAGAATATAATGTAAAAGTATTACTTAATTTTCTGAGGATATTGAACTTTCATTTTAATTAATGTATATTCCTGTGGTCCAACACCTTCACCAGAGGATCTATCGTGATCCATACACGGTTGCCCATCTTTTGGTGAATAAATAGTATATCTCTTTCCATATTTGATTTTATTCCTAGATTTCAAATGATGAAACTGCCAGCGTATAAAAGAGTCATAAAATAGATTTACATCTGTTGTAATAAATGTTCTTCGCCAATCTACCTAGAATTTTAAAAATCAGATACAAATAGAATTCAGAAAATTTGCAAAAATAATTTCTATTTTTTTATCTTACATGAAGACCGATAGATTTCAAATCTTGTACAGCAAGTGGTGGGAAATATTCCAACCAATATGCAGCATTGGCAAATTTCTTGATCTCCTCATCTTGTAAGCCAAGACTTTGCATAATTTGCCATTGATATTTAGCTGCAGCAGTCTTAGCAATCACCTTACTCTGAAATTAACATTATTTTCTATCTTCTTAAAAATATTTGTTATACTATTAAAGTTATATAATAATACTATTAAAGTTATATAATAAAATTCTTTGAATTTTTTACCTTTTTTCCTTTGCTTTTATCCTTTGGTACATCATCCTCTTTTTCTTTCATTATCTCAATTTCTTCAGGAAATTTGGGTACATAACCGTATGTTTCCATTTCTCTCTTTAATTTGTCAGCACATGCTTTAATAGGCATACCCGTGCAGTGAAAGCCAAAAGGAAAGAGTACTTTCTTTCCCAAAAGACGATTGTATCGAATAGCAAACTGTTATATATATTTATTAGTTTATTCATATGTTTAAGACAAATAAGTACAATAGATAAGAAGTTATATAAGACTAATATAAAATAAGCCAAGCAATAAGCCAGCAATAAGCCAAGTAAAATGTTAATATTAAGAAAATAATATATATCAATTCGATATAACATTAATTAACTAAAGCGCCAAACGGTCAAAGCTAGGTCTTCGTGCTGAAAATTTCTTATGTGAATTTTCAGAACGAAAGAAATTTTCAGCACGAAGACCTAGCTTTGACCGTTTGGCGCTTTAGTTAATTAATGTTGTATTTTCACATATCGGTCATGAGTCTATATTTATTTAATTCGATATAAGTTTCAAAACGTTTGAAAATTTAAATAGAATATATAGATTATTTTGTTAGCACTAACATCTTGCTTAGCTTATTGCCCTTGATTTATATTATTTTTAAATTTTGAATTTGCTGAACTTTTTGGTTTTTAGTACATAAATTACATAAATTGTAAAAATTTAAGAATTAAATTATACACATAAAATTGTAAAAATTTTGGATATATACCTCACACTTTGATAATGAGAAAGTATGACCAAGGTGAAGACGTCCATTCATATAAGGATATGGAAAAGTTGCAAAAAACTTCTCATCTACTGAATTTTTATTTTTGTAAGGTGCATCCACTTCGTATACTTTTGCAGTTTCCCATTTCTCTTGTATGTTTTTCTCAATTTCTTGAAGATATTCAACTTTAAAGGTTCCCTTCCTTTCTGTTGCCTATATCAGAAATTATACAAAAAAATTTTTTAACGTGTAAAATAATATATATCGTTATAATAAATTAGGTATATTGAATGGCCAGACAATAAAATTATTTTTATTATATTTGTGGTAATTGGAAATTATAATATAGAATCCGACAGACAGGTTAAGATGCATACATACCCCGCTTTATACTCACATATGTGTGATAAAAACATTAAAATTCATTACTCAAATATGTACTTACCATTTTAATTATGATATTATTGCAATTAGCAATAATTATAAATATTTTATATGTTTACGAACTGTGTGCACGATAGTTCAAAGTATGTAGAACGTGGAACAATCACACTCTGCTGCACTCACGCACATATACGAAATAATGTGGCTACGTTCCGTTATTCAAGTTATGCAAGTACTGCAAATAACAGCATTTTGTTTTTGTTTAACATTCGATGAACAATAAGGATAAAATGCTATTTGCTGTACTCGCAGTGAATGACGGAACGCAGCCTGTGTATATGATGATGAAACACGTACATATTTTGCAGTTTATTACAATATGACCATCGGCGGCATTGGTCTATTCTTTTTAACTGAACTATTACGATTCATGCCCAATTATACAATTGTGGATACTTTGGAGAGAAGGACGAATAATCAATATAGACACATAGTGCAGTTAAAAAATACAAGTTTATGAACATGATTGTTGAAAAGTGAATTATACATACAATCTTTCTTGAAATGAAGTCGTTTACTATCAAATGCGCTTGATTCACAATTTTTTTATTTACATGTGTGTCTGAAATTAATATTGTATAGGATACAATATAACATGAAATTTTTAATTTTTTAAGTTTTTGTAAAGTACATAAGCATAAATGTAATAAATATCACCTAAAAGAAAAAAATCCATATATTCTTACATTGTAACCTTTTTTTTTATTAAATTAGATTTCACATTAGATTTCAATACTGTAAATTAATTTCATTTTTTTTTATATTTCATTATTAAAAGTATACGAATGATATATTTGTTTTTATCCTTTTACATTTGTGCAACCGGTTTGAAACCCAATAAACTAAAGCATTTTTCTAAAACAAGCGCAGTAACTTCCGCGAGCAAGAGACGCCCCATATTTATTTTTACTATTTCACCAGATTGATTCTTTTCTACGCAGTAACATCTATCATAAAATTCCGCAAATGCGCATGAAACTTCATAACAAAATTCGCATAATGGGTGCAAGTATAGGTCTTGGTTAATGCCAAGAATTATATCGGGAAATTTTAACAACACTTTGGCCAATTTCCATTCTTTTTCATGCTCCAATGAAATCGGAATTTCATGCAAACGCTGTCGCAACTCATCCTTCGTGACATTTGCCGTTCTGGCAATAGAACGAATTCGAGTTAAAGCATATAATAAGTAAACAGCTGTGTTGCCTTTATCTTCCAGCATTTTATCAAATGAAAATACATATTCGTGATTTCTATTGTGTGATAAATCAGCATATTTTATGCAACCGTATGCCACAGATTCTTGGGCTGCCCTTAGTTCTTCTTCTGACAATACTTTGTCGCGTTCTTTCTCTTTCAGTTTCTGTAGTGCTCTCTTCAAGCCTGAATAGCACAACGCATAATTAAATTTTTAGAAATGAAATGAAAGATAATAGTAACAAAAAGATATCTAACAATTAAGATCATTTTATTACCTTCATCTAACAACTCACTAAGTTTCACAGTGTCACCAGATCTAGTTTTAAATTTTTTCTTGTCTTCACCTAAGACAACACCAAAACCAACATGATCCATTCTATGGAAACTCTTCAAGATACCCGCTTTTTTAGCACAACTTTCTAACATTTGAAAATGCAGAGACTGACCAGCATCTGTCACATATATCAACTGTAAAATTACAGAGATTATAATTTAATGATGGAATAGGGATATGATACTTGTAGATGATACTTGCCCAATCTGCCCTTTCATTTTCAATACGATGCTTAATAGAAGCCATATCTGATGTATCATATGTAAAACCTCCATCAGATTTTACTATGGTTAATGGTATCCCACTACCATGTTTTTCTCCCCACATTACCTTTCGTCCATTATCTTCTTCCAGCATATTTTTAGATTCTAACTCTATAACTATCGATTCCATGTACTTCTGATAAAATGATTCACCTCTGTCCACTAATTTGATATCCAGTCGAGCATATATTTTCTCAAATTCTGCAAACACAAGGAATTATTAAGATAATTTTCTTCCTATGGATATGTATGCGCGCTCGCGCGTGTAGATAATTATATGAATACAGCTAGTTACCTTGCCTAGATATATCACATATCATTTTCCATGCTTTTGTTATATCAGGCTCGAAAGCCTGTAATTTAACGACACATTCATACGCACGTTTTTTGAATTCTTCGTCTTTGTCAAATCTATTCTTAGATTCTTTATAAAAGGTCTACATATGTGTACACAAGTATATATTTATTTATAAAATAATTATGGTAATTATCAATAAATGTCACATAACAAGATTATGTAATCACCTGAAGATCCTGAATTGGAGGAGCAATGGTTAAATAGTTGGGAAATTTATCTTGAAGATGCGCTATCAACATACCAAACTGTGTACCCCAGTCACCTATATGATTGAGTCTCAACACATCATGTCCTAAATATTCCAACAGTCTTGAGATACTGTCTCCGATTATTGTGGACCTTAAATGACCCACATGCATTTCCTTGGCAATGTTAGGACTAGAAAAATCTACAACTACTCTTTTCTTTTTAACATATGGAGGAAGAACTTCACCAGCCCATAACCAATTGCGCAAAACAGATTGTCCAAATTCACGTTTTAAATACACGTTTATGAATCCTGCACCAGCTATTTCATATTTCTCAATAACAGGGGATATTTCCAGTTTGGACATAATTTCTTTTGCAACATCACGTGGAGTTATTTTAGTACCTATAATAATAACAATAAATAAAAGTAACATTGTCTATTCATTAAGTTTTGTTGAATAAAGTACCGAGAACATATTTTTAAGTAATCAATTTACCAGAATTGCTCAACTGTCGTGCTAAAGGCATAGCACTGTTACACTGATAATCCCCAAATTTCAGATTAGAGCTAGTAGTCACTATTACTGGTGGATCCACTACATCGGGATAAGCGGCACTGATAGCCTTATGAAAGACTGTACAAAGATTATCTTTTATACTGATTGTATCTGCAGTTCCAGATAATCCTATCCTACTGTCTAACTTATTCCTTTGCATTTCCACAGTCTATAAAAAATCAAAGAATAAACATGTGCTAAATCTTAAATAAAAATTCTGTTGCAACAATGTTTAGTTTTTACATAAAAAAATTTACCCTTTTGAGTATTGCTATTCTGTGTGTCAATTTGGTGTTTTCCTGTTGCAATTTCTCAAACTTCTCTTTAGTTATGTCGCTTGGAATGTCAGTCGTGATACTCCGTTGCAGCAATTCGAGTTGCAGCTTTAAACCAAGTATCTCTCTCTCCTGCAATATTGGATAGCACGTGAATCGCATAACCTCGCAATTCGGACTATCGAATTAGCATAAGTTTCTTATGTAATAGATATCAGAAATTAATCGCTAAAGAAGTTTACCGCTATGGCCGCTCGTTCATTAAATAAGTCCATATCCTTCTTTGACATCATTTTAACGTTTCTTCGCCTTTCAAGAAGCCCGACTGTAACGGCGCTAACAACGGTCAGTTTGAAAAAGATGACACGCCGATAAATCTAGTTCGGCTAGGGCTACTACTCTTGAATTTATTTCGCACACGAAACTTTTAGAGACCCTATATCAGAGTCCGGACACGAGCGATTGTGGCGAAATGCTATGAGAGAGAAAGATATATGTACTATCTCCGTCTATTCATTCTAACCTTAATGGCTGCGTTCGGGCAAACGCTATTAGCGCTGAAAATCTATAGTGCACGTACGTGTACTACATGTTGTACACAATGTAATGTGTATATTCGTATATTTTTTCAAGTGGAAGCTGTTGGCAGCGTCAAAAATGTTAATGTTAAAAATAAAAACATTAATTAAATATTTATAGTAAAAATGGGTGGCTGCGCTGTTCCATATTGTAATAATTCAGCTGCCAAAGGATGCCTATATGAAAAGATGAAAAGATTTCCTAGAAATCCTCAACGACAAACTGTATGGGTAAAAAATATTAACCGAGAAGATTGGGTACCAACAAACGATTCACTTCTTTGCGAAGTTAATGCGTTTGAATTTTTTACAATAAGATAAATGAAATATTTAATATTAATGTAATTAAAATTAAATGTGATATTGATTTTAGAGTGCCATAATCTGTTCTTAACAAAAATAATTGCTAAATTTGTTGTATTGAGGTTAAGAATTTATAATAAAAGAAAAAGTATTTTATTACCAAAGATATGATAGTCTATGTATAATATTCGTTAAAAATACAAAAAATATTCCAAAAAGTTTATGTATACATTTCTCCTATCTGAATTTATTAAGTTATCCAAGTTTGAATTGGAGCGGGAGTTGCCACAAACGACGGACCAATCAAAAGTTGTCAATGTCGTGTCCAGACTCTGATATAGGGTCTCTAATGTCCGTATCAGATTAGAGATTGAGATTAAGATTAGATTGGATTTTAACCAATTAAAACAATGTTCACTAAACCTGAGATTGGTTTTCTTTCTTCTGATTGGTTAAATTCCAATCCAATCTCAATCTCAATCTCTAGTCTGATACGGGCTTAACCGCACCTGTGACTTTACCATATTTGAAAAACGATATTACGAAAACTTCTCATTGGTTACTAAAGATTGTCGAATAAGCGCAGTCTATCCGGTAGACTCTACTCTACGTCGAATGTAAGCGCGCGACGAGATGGGCGCTAGGCGGGTTTTCTTGCACCGATCACTGACCCCCGCTATGCGCTGCTTATGTGTAACCGTCGCTTATAGTAAGTTTGGCTATCTTTAGTAATTAATAACACGTTATCTATCGCGAAATTTGCAAATGATGAAGGACTTTTCTACTCAGTTTAACCTGCTTACGAAACGATGCCGACACCCTGTATATAATAATAAAGAACAAAGATGTCGAATAAAAACAGCTTTTTATATCAATCATTTATTTTCTCCATACAAATTATAAACATGTTTTTCAAATACTGTACATATACTGAGTTCTATTATATTTTTAAACCTCTAATTTAATGATATATCATTTTATTTATTTATTTATTTATTTTTTATTTACTCGTTAAAACAACTACTTTGATCCTCATTTCGTTTCATTTATGATAATGATATACAGGTAGATCCTTTTGTTTTCTTTTTTCGCCGATCAATATTTTTTTAGTCATTTTTACAATCAAGCTCAATTCTTTGATATGGCAGTTCCAGGATATGAATAAATAGAATTTTTAAGGGGTATAAATTTTCAAGAATGTGACTAACGGGCCAATCGTACGTATGTTGCAGTCAATAGTTTCATAGAGATGAGATTGGATTTAATTGCATTGGCGATGAATATATACTTTAAAGCATAAATAAGGATATTCTGCTTTATAAATATATTTTAATTACTCATCTATGTATGTATCTAATTGATAGTAAATACAAAGAGTAAGTAAAATATATTGAATTAATGAGTAATTGTTTCATTTTTAATTTTTGTCAGTAAATATATATATATATATATTTCTTTTTATAAACGTATAGCTATTTAGCAATATAATTACTAACTTAGATAAACGAAAATGGAGTAAGTTTAATAAAGAATAGATATCTATTCTTGTATCAAAGTATAGCATCTATAAGAAACTAATAGGTCTCTATGAAAATATTAAGAATTTTTACATATTTTAATTTTGAAATGTGGAACTGGATTCATAACGAGCTGTAAGCAAAACAGTTTCTCTCTTCTCACAGGAGTACTTGTTACAAAAATGTTGTTGCTGGAACTTGAACAATTTCTCATGGTCTTCATATAAATATATACAAAGATATTTAACAAATCTGAGTCAATCGATCGATCGTATTGTATGTTATTGTGTACAGTGCGAGTTGTCTCTTTTTTCTTTTCCTTAGTCTACTTCTGCATTTTGTATCTTTTTATCGGGTTTCGATTTTCGATATCATCAATATAGAGTGAGAGAGTACTATTTTCTATCTTCACAGAAGACATAGATAAATATATATTTTTATAATCTTTCCTTATGAATGTAATTCACTTATTTTAAAATCATTACGCGTAAATTTCAATAATATTAGTGTCGGGGCTTCTGTTTCTCAATTTTATATTCGTTTTATCTGTTTTCAAATTTTCATACAAAATAAAATTCTATATGACCAAACCGAATTTTTGTAATCTTTCAAAAATAGTGCGTAAATTTTTAGAAACAATAATACATTATTAAACAATTCGATATGTAACCACGAGACGTTGTCTTGTTTGTTATAAATATAATTTTATATATATATATATATATATATATATATATATATAGAGTGTAAGAACATTATGTTTATTGAAATTACTGCAAATGCAAAAAATAAAAAAATTTTGTTTTTAGCTATTATATAATAGCTATTAACAAGCAAAGTGCAAAAAATTGCAAAAAAAAATTTATCCATATATAGCATGATCGTGGTTACAATTCCAATTTGCAAACGATTTTGCTAAATCACAATTTACATATTAACAAAAGAGAGTATAAGTAATACAAAAACGATATGATGAGTTACTATTGGCTAGTATCCATTTGAAAGAAATGCTATCACGAATCATTTTCAAAAATGGTACTTACAAATGGACATATTATTGAGAAATATTATAAAGAGTTACTCTCTTATATGTATCTTCTTTTACTTTACAAGAATTACTTTCAAATAGACACTAAGCTTATATAAAAAAAAGAAAAAACGGTAACAATGAGTAAAACATATAAAAGCTGCCAGTTAAAAAAAACCACATTCACATATCGATTAAACATATAAATTCCTTTCTACTTCAGTCAACCCATATATAATAAATTCACTTCTCACCCCAAATAAAAAGCGACATATTTCTGACTAAAAGAGATCAAAATACATTGCCACTTGTTCCATAAAAGTTAATTAAAGTAAGAATATAGTAAATAATATTATCATATTAAAATATACACGACCTTTTCTTGCTTATGTTAATATTTACTGCTCGATAGGCAAGTTCTATTTCGGGAACACACGACAGAGCGAATTAAAATATAAGTAAAAACTTTCTGTGCAATTATATATAATAATGTATGTATATGAGAGATGCGATTAAATAAGTCAACTGCAAGATATGGTCCTCTACTCGTTTAAACAATTGCCACTAAGTTCATGATAATTCTCTGTATGTAGTTCTCTATGGTCCATGTATATGTAACATATAAATTATATATTATTAAGTACGAAACGTTTTTTGCAACGGGTATTGTATTCCCTTATATCAGTGCTTTAAAAAATACTTTTAACTTACAGAGATTTGGAGAGCGATATTGAAATCAGGTCGATGCATTGTAATTTAAATATCGACGCTCCATGCCATTATGAAATCGCCGAAATATTTTATTACATTTTTCAAGATCGATTTCAATGCACTCCTAATAAAAAATGCCAAGATCGGATTTTAGAATAATCGAAGTCCCTATCACATAGCTATAATTTATGATGGCGGCTTTCCATCTGTATAATCGATATATATATATATATATATATATATATATATATATATATATATATATATCGATCTAGTATATCGCTTTGTAAGTGTAGAAAGATAAAAACAAACAAAGTACGCTAAGTAAGAAAAATCATTTGTCAGTAAGAACTATAGAAAATGATCTTAGAACAAAGTATAAAGTGATTATAAGAAATATAAACACGTCCCTCTTTAACTCTTTCTCCCAAGTGTTGCTGCCTAATCAGAGTGGGTCAGCAAAGTGGGGCAGCGTTGTAAAAAATTGAATTTTAAAAACATGTAAAATCAGTAAAAATAATCATCTTTTTACTGAAGGTAAAAGATAAAGATAAGATTTACTGAAATCGCAGATTAATTACTGTAGCATAGATTCTCATACTGATAGAGAATTTTTGCATGAAAAGCATTTCTGTGACAAAGTTTAAAGAAACGGATGTTAATGTACAATATTTTAATTTTCTTGTGTGTTTCTGACTTAATTCTGATAATTAAAAACAATATATAATTATATTTCATATTACATAAAAAATTAATGGCATATCTCTCGGTCAAACCTCCATTTCTTTTAAAACTTAGAAATCACTTAGATAACTTTATACATGATCATTTATAACAATGTAAATCGTAATCATTGCATTAATATTTAACATATATACTCTTATAAGTAACATATGTATATCTGTGTGTGGATGTTTTGTCTCGAGTCTCTCTATAATATATCGTATAATTTAATAATAAAACTATAATACTAAATCAAATGTTGGGGTACCACGCCTTTCCGAGAGCAGAGTCTGTTTCTTTGTTTTCTCTTTTTTGTTTTGTTACATGCTTATATCTCTTTATACCAAAATTTATTGTCAATTTTAAATTAATTTATTACAATATACCCTCTTTTATTAAAATTGATTCTCTTTAAGATTAATCGACGAGTTTATTGGAACGCCGATTAAATGGGATGATGATTATGATCATAAAATATATATGAGAAATTTTTAATTTCTATTTTACTATAAAATTTATAACTGTGTAATATCTTAAAAACATTGTGTCCAGTACAATGCAAAAATTTTTTCTTACATCATATCAAATATTTATGAATTAACCTAAGTCAATAAAGTTTAATTAAGTTATTATAAACTTTGAATCAAACTCAAGCTCGGGCTGGCCAGTACTCTATCATATATGTGTATATACGTGTGTAAAGTCCTTGTTAAGGAGTTTCACGGAAAACGTTCGCAACATATTTCATTTATTTTATTTCACGTTACAAGACACTCGAGTTCGAAAATAAAAATTAGACACTTTTTAGGATATTTATAATATTTATTATACAATACTTAGAATTTTTCACCTTTAATTTAATTCCTTATCATGCACAGCCGGTTCATAATCAGTTGAATATCGCGATTTGCTTTTTTTATTCTCTAGTATGTCTTTACTACAACTAATTTTTCAAAATGAGAAAACATATGTTTTATAAAATGTAGATTTTGAAATTAACGTATTACAAGAAAAGATTTGCGTACAAAAATTTGAAAAAAAAAAAAAATGTAAGCAATTATTTTAATTTATCCGAATTGTATATAGAGGTTGTTTTATTATAACATCTATTATTTACTCAATATTTACACCTGTTTATAGAATGATTTTCATAATTTTCGTGTCATCGATCGAATATTTTCCATCGAAACTCACCTATGGACGCGAAAATATTTCTGTATAAGTGTAAGCATGTTTACACCCACATAATCACGCAATCGAATTCCTCTATTCTAAGTTTTCTTCTATTTTAAATCAGCTGATTTCCTCTAAATTTTTCTTTTTACGTTTTTGCTTGTTGTTTTCTTATTATCCATGTTTGTACGATATCAAATTTGACTCGATACATAGTGAGAAATAAATAAAAAAGATAGAGCACGCAATAACATTTTCAAATTTGTATGTGTCTTTTAGAATAAAAATGAGAAGATTAGAAAGAATACTTGACTCTAATAACTTTAGAATAGAGGAACTCGGCTGTATATTGTATCTTCACAATGTAATCGTGTGTGTATATACGTGTGTATATGGATGATTTTTATGTGATGGTAGGCACTGATGGGGGTGGATGGCTGCATGGCGAGCAGGTTCAAGCAGGCTAGTCTTGGACCAATCTGTATATGTGATGCTGAGCACCGTGTTCAGATGTTGATACTTCGAACACATATGCTGTACACAATAATGTTTCCTGCGTATCCCTGTTCGTAACAACCTGAAAAAGAAAAAGATAAAAATCAAGAATATATTTCTCTATAACATTAACACAAATTATTTATAACTAGTTTTCTATACACACAAAGAAATACAATTACAATAATATCAACATTCTAGTAGAATATTGTAATCGTAAAACTACGTAAAATATAGACAAAATTTAAAAAAATTTGGGGGTTATAGAAAAAATCCAAAATATAATTTTTAAAAATAAATAAATAAACTTTGAACTGACCTAGTATTTGAAATGATCTTTTTATACATGAAATATATAAGAATTAATATATACATATAGGATTAATATTAACATTAATACATAGGAATTAACATATGATGACAGTATCATCAACGCACCTGAAGGATGGTGAAATTTTCGAGAACGCTGTTCATCATGTACTTTTCTGGCAGGTGCTTCAGTTTGTGGATGAAATTAATCATATATTCGCACATAGGTGAACGGCTAATACGGTAAACGAACCTGCCATTCTCAAACCTGGCGTACTCCGTCTCCACTTTCTCTACTACCTGCTTTCCGAAGGAGCACACTTTTGTCGAACACGTTATCGTCATGTTCTCGTTGCTCTCGTACCTGTCATAATACAAAATACAGTAAATATTATGTCAAACTAGAGTCGAGTAATCGAGTAAGCACAGACGTTACTCACTGACTCGTGACGCCGTAGAATACTCCACTTTCGTCTTGGATGTTGCTATTGAGATCAGCCCAAAACTTAACGAGGAAGAAAGCTGCTTGTGGTCCTTTATCGTAAAGTTCTTTAAGACCGCCTTTCTTTTCCGGGAATTTGTCGTATATCTGTTTAACGTCGACTGCTTCCAATAGCGGATCGGCGTAGGTCGCGGAACCTCCTATATGGACGAACAGGTGTTTGTGGTACTGAAAAAAAAGAAATTCATACATGTGAACGGATCATCGTGTTAACTATTTGAGAAAATAAAAAATCTTTGACAGATTTCCTATCGACTTTTCCGCTCCTTGGTCTGTCTACGAATCAACCTCATTCGCAGCTGATTGTTCAGATACGACATTCATAAAATTATTTTTATGTTTAAATAATCATGTTGAAATCTTTCGCGATCATCAAATTATATCAATATTAATAATTAATAATTATTAATATTGGAATTAATAATTAACAATCTCAATCGTATCAATGCGACAATTTTTAATTTTTTCTATTAGAGATTAACTAAAGCAACGATTTAGCTTTAAGAAAACTAATGTAGAATAACTGATATAAAATCATTATAATAATTCTTTAAATATCTTACAAGTCATGCCTACTTTGGATATACTCAAATGTTTTTGAGAATTAATTTCTCACAGTTCCTCAAATTTTTTTATCAAATGTCAATAAAATATAAACATACGAAAAAAAAATTTCTCGAAAATACACGATGCTTTGCAGCATAGAAGTCTCTCTCTCTCTCTCTCTCTCTCTCTCTCTCTCTCT
>JANQDE010000087.1:30822-55947 GCA_037157785.1 Cephalotes varians
ACAATGTACCGCGTGCACACATCGTGCGTAAGGTAAAATTGGAGAAAAAGAGGAGGAGAGAGATGGACGGGGGGGTGGAATGTTTTGTTTTTCTGTGGATCACGCATCGGGAGCAATGAAAAATATAACGTCAAAAGCTCGTGGAATATGAGGAAATAATTTCCAAATGCGCGACTCTCGCTGCGCGCGGAGCGTGATGTTAAAAAGTATGAAGGAAAAGAAAAAGATTCCGGATCTAGGTGGAATACGTTATTAAAATCCAACAAATTATATTATCTATTTGATTTTAATTTTCTACTTGTACTTTTTGCAGAAAGTGACATTAAGAGATTTTTCACGCGATCAACTTGTTACTTAGTAAATTTATGACACCTCGATAGAGTCGAATAGCATTTGCATTTTTATGCGCACTCGTAAAAATGATAAATATTAGATTATCGAAATTATTTAATCTCCTAGCTATTTCCAATAAACAAAAGCCGAAAGATCCATTCCGAGTCATTCGTCTCTGATCGAAGTTGGGTCGCGCGCCGCGGAGAATTGCCATTGTGTTAACCGCTATCGCGATACACGCTGTATCGAATGGTCGATACGCGATGACAAATGCAACGTAACCGTTTTGACGAAACAAAGGAGGTTGTCGTTGTGGTCGAGCGCGGGGGAAGTTCTTCGATGAATTGATTTCCGGCCGATTGGACCGTGCAAACGGCGTTTCTACGCGCTACCTTATCGTCGCTTAGATTTCACAGCCGTTAAGGTTTTACGATCGACGGTGACCGTAAAACCGGCGCCAGACGACATCAAACGTGTCGTAATTGAAATAACATTTAACCGTAAGCAGAATCACGCCAGAGTGTACTTCGATCCCGATGGATAAACGTGCGACGGACGATGCCGAACGCCTAGAATTCTAACGACAGCGTGGGAAGTTGTAACTTCGATATCGCGGTGGACGATATTCAAATTTTGTTTTCCTAGACACACGTTCGATTGATAACCACGCGTTTTACGTCGTCTATTTTTAACGACGAGTTGTAGCGTCGGGTCGTAAAAGTTTGAAATCGCATGTTAATTACGCGGATATTGGGAGAATGAATATTTGCATCGTTTCAAGGATTACGGGAATGTTAAATCAAATATTTCTCTTTTAAGCGCGCGCACGCCGCTGACATCACGGGATTAATTGCAGATTCATATTGACTATCAAAGCACTTTGGCGGGGAGCAGAGAGGGATGAAAATCGCGACGTCCTGGCACGACGCGACACAACCGCCCGCCGTTCTTGCCGTAGAGCAAATAAATTATTTCCCCGATAAATCTCCAAGTTTCGCGGAAAGTTTCGCAGAGAGATTACCGTCTTGCTTCCTACGGAAAGACTCGATTAAGAGTCGGTAGTGGCGAACGCGGCTCGCTAAATGATTCATCGTTACCCGAGCGAGGGAGCGATACGTGTCGAGGATAAACACGAACGTCGAGGAGACGAAATGAAACGACAACGCCGAATCTCCATCCACCATTCTTTTTTGCATTGCAAATCGCAAATCGTAAATTACAGGCATTCGTCTTCGTCCAGGACTCTACAAATTGCAACGAATATTGTATTCCCGCAGAAATTCGCTCGAGGATGCGAACATTGTTTGTAATATAAATGTGCGATCAATGTCCTCTTATCTCGCTGACGACAGTGAGTCGTGACTAGAATATGACCAACGCTTGATCAGCCAAATTTCGAGATATCGACTTTATAAAATCGAGATTACGTTACAAAATATCTTGTAATTAACGTTTGTACATATTTCTTCTTGGTTATTATTCACATTTGGATAAATAATCATTTGGCAAACCAAACTAATAAAATTCTTAAAATAAAATAAAAAAATAATCAACAGAGTATAAAAGAATATAAATGAAAAATTGATAAAATACTTTTTCTTATCATCAAATAATACGCAATTATTTTAGAAGCGATTGTATCGATACGGAATTAAATTTGACCGTGCAATATTGATAAAATATGTAATTGTCTGTGTTACGAAAATTAAATTTTAAGAAACTAGAGAAACTAAAGAAATTAGATTTTTTTTAATTAAATAAAAATTAACTTCTTTCATCTCATAGTAATTATAAAAATATGTATGTGCAATATTTCAAAACTTTTGAAATTATATTTTTTTGCACATTTACGTACATTTTTATTCTTTAGGACATATTGATGGAAGATATAAATATGACAATTTATTTTATTTAAACTTTCTATACACATACGTTATGTTAATTAATAAATTTTAATATGATCTATTCTTAAATTTTATATTACATATTTTACATTATGCCATAAATCGGGATAAATAATGTTTCATTTAGGATTCTTTCGGGACGTCTCTCTGTAGAGAGCCGAAAATCGGAATGTTCCACAAAATTCGAGACGGTTGGTCACCCTAATCGTGACCGTAATGATTCCCGTAAAGCTAAAAATATACGGAATACAGACTGCGGTGAAATATATTCCGAGTTCCAAGTATTCAGTCCTGTATATTTAATAAACGAACAGTCAGCACACCATTTCTGCCACACCGATAGATATTGCTCGCACTTACTAATTACTGAGATTTTAGAAAAATTATACATTAAAATAGAAAAGACCAAGTCTCCCCTTTAAATACAAACAATTCCCCATATACATACGTAAAAAATACATTTTAATTAAATAGATTTGATTCGTAATATTTTCTGAAACAAAAACACGTAATGGATACCTCATATTTCTATTCTTTGTCTCGCATGCTGTAGAAGTTATGTGAGGAATATACGGTACGTGGACGAAAGAATTCGAGCAACGTCTCGCGCGCGAACATCCAAATTTGTACTTTCTCGATTACAGAAACTCGAAAATCCGCTCGCATTCGCTGCGAATCTTCTGCGGGAAGTTACGAGATCGTGACGACGAGGATCTGGTGCGCTGCCTTCGTCGGATAGTAACGTAAGGGGGAGGAGATGTGCAAGAGTCTGCGGTAGGGGGTAGAGGTACGATGAGACGAAAGGAGGAGGGAGGGGAGAGATGGTACGGAGAAGCTGAAGCATCGGGAGGAAAATATTCGAGATTCCAGGGGAACCGCGTGATGACTCAATTTCGCAAAGACCGTTAAATGGCCCGCTATGAACCATGCGCCACCGCCGACCGCGTTCCTTCTCTGTTTTTGAAGGCCGAACATTCTTCGTAGGGGGTCGATTACGCCGGCTTAGGCATCTCTATAGAACGCCATCGACTACAAAGAAGAGACTCGGTTTATTTGACTTTTCCTACCTCGTGCCAGATCAATCGATGGTTCTTACGAATCATTGTGTCATCATATCAAAGTCGTTCATCACTTTGCTCTTTCGACCTTTTGCCCGATGCTACTAAGTTCTTTGTTCCAGTCGAGTCGATCTCCCTATCTTCTCAGCGACACATGTAGAACAACCTATGCTAAGATACTGTGATAATTGAATATTAATAATGATACAGAAGATCATTACAAGCATATTACAGGTTTGTTCGCGCGTCGCAATGCTCCTATTTGCTTCAATCGCTCCATTATATAATATATGTAACGTAATACTATAGATTGGAGCGAGTAGGAGCATATTGGGGCATGCGACGCGAACAAACCTTATGTTGCCAAGATGTTGTAGAAATTGTATATTCTTTGACAAATTTTTGGTTTTTATTTGTCGAGATTTGACAGACTGATTAGATTTAATAAATATTAGTCAATAACAAAGTTTTATTGTTTTCTTAATCTCGAAAAAAATTGCCCTTAATTAAGTTTTGATTTGATCATGCGATGTGATCGATAGTGTTACTTTGTGCATTCTAACATCGACAATTAAGTATTTTTCATTTTCTATTGTCTGTTATTAGCGGTACGATGTATTTTCTGACATCTACTCGCGCAAGCTTAGAGGCAATTTATTATGGAAGAAGGTAAGACCCTTTTTTCACAAAGAGTGTCGGATGACGAGAGTAGAAAAGGGAACATGTAAGAGCCGTGCCCCAGGCACTTCTCCACTTCAAGCCGAAGATCGATCATGTCCCGAGCATGTAGATGAGATCGAGATCAGCGATCGACATCGGATGTACAAAGTGAGTAGGATAAGAGAGCAGCCAAAGGAAAAGAAAGAGAAAGCGGAAGAGGGAGGGAGAAATAGAGAGAAGAATAGAGAAACAGAGGGAAGAGAAAGAGAGGGAAAGAGACTGCGCGACACGACGAGCAATCAACGTAAATCACTTGGCTGATGCTCAATTTAACAAGAAGGGCCATTATGATCGTGAACTCGAAGTAACGAGCACGAGGAGAGATCTTTCTCTCTCGCTCGTTTATTTATAGCGAAGTGTGTGAACTACCTGAGTAAGAAGATACAGTTTGTTGCACATGCGTAACGTTATTTTAAGAGGCCCCCAAGCGTTATTACCGGCTGATTGGAAATGACAGCGAGGAAGCTTACACGGAAGAAATATGTCCCGTTACAAGCTCGTTAGCAAAACGCGAAGCAACGCGCGAATCCTTCTTCACGTCGGAAGAAGGATTCAGCGACACAAGTGTCTCGCTCATGATCATAAAATATCTTTACACCATACATAGTTTTTAGACAATCCTATAAATCGTAGCAAAAGTAGCTCATGAATAGTCGCGCTACGAGCTTCGGTCTTTTAACATAGTGATTATACAAATTATTCAGTTATACACAAGCTTATTCTTTCTTATATTCCCAAATTATCGGCGTATATAAAAAGTGTTTGAAAGATCAATTATTAATTATGTATTTACTAGTTTGATAGTAAATTCGGTTGAACGCACTAGTGTGCATTCAATACGTATTAAAGCCATTGTGCACAATCATACATAAAGATGTATGTTTAATATAAATATAGAAACGGATTAAATCGCGAAATTCTCAATATTTTACTGTGCTATTTGATATAATATGTATTGGGCATTTTATCTTTCGAGCTATTTTACTTTTACATTTAAATCAGATCAATGGTTTTTAATGTGCACTAAATGCGCACTAATCCAACTAAATTTGCTATAAATCAGATTAATCATTGTACTAATTTGCATTCGCCACCGGATGAATTATATAGCACTTGAGATAACTGAAGAAATGATTTCTCGAACCGTAACAGCGTCATAAATATTGTATATCGTTCTGAAAATGAGACGTGGTTATAAATATGCGTTACCAATATGCGTTCAGCGTTCATTAATTATATCAGATTTAATGATCATCGTTAAACGTCAATAGCTCGATATGAATCTCCAGCCATTAAATTCGTATCTGTTGAGTTATCACTGATTGTGAGTAGTTCGAGAACGCGCGGTCATGCGCTGGATCCTATTGTGAAATTATGTACATATTAGAGCATAGTTTGCAATTATATTATATTAAAGAAAAATATTAATACTAAGAATTTTTAGCAAATACCATTTTGCTTATTAATATTATTTATCTCTTATTTGTATAAACCGTTAAATTGTTATAAGGAAAATTTCAACTTGAAAAAAATTACACCTTCCGATTCATATAAATTTTCTATTATCAAATAATTACATCTTTTAATCAGATAGATCTCTAATTAAGCACCGTTAGGTCATAAGTAATTGATATCGCTCATATTAACTAACCTAAGATGTAACTTGATTGAGATGACTATCAGCATTTTTTATTAATCTATCACTTTTTTTTTATCAAGCTGTTATCTCAATTAAGTTTTTCTATTAGTATAATTACTAGCCGATTAATTCGATGAGGAAAACATTATCGTATTTTCTCGAACGTTTTTCTAAGATCCATCATCATCGTCTCAACAGATCGTTTCAATAATCTCTATGGAGTAGAACTACAAATTGTGCAGCTACGAGCTGCAATAACGGAGGGTACTTGCTCGAACGACCTTGGTGCTCGGTTGACGTCGTCGAGAGGGATCGCTTTTGACATGTCGAGGGCCCGAGAGGCTCACCAGTGGTCCTCGGGGTATCCTGGACTTTACCACGAAGCACCGTCGCTAATCGATGGTTCACAAACAGTACGCCTCGTGCCTTCGGTCCTTCAGCCGGCGAAGTGCGTTTAAGCTCGTTTGGTCAATTAGCGATTGCTGAACGCACCGCGGCTGACCTCTAAGCACACGAAAAGGGTTCCTTGACTCTGTTCACGCCGACTCGACCATCAAAAATATTTTGATCCAGAAATTCCTGTGCCCTTATTTAAATTCTCTTTAACTCTTTCAAAAATAATATCAATCTTTTCATGAGTAAAACATTCCATATTGTAGCTTAACATGTCAGTTCGAAAAACCCTTAACGTTGGAAAGAAATTGGTTACGAGTGTCCTGAAAAACACTTTGACGAAATATGAATTGTCAAACAAAACAATGATACAAATAAAAAAATACAGTACTCTATAATAGCTGTAAAGAGATAATCTCTTACAATCGTTAAAAAATCTAGAGGAAAGTCTAGAAGGAAAAGTTTAGAATTTCTCCCGAAAACAGAACTTGAATAAGAATAACACATACAGATAATTGAATACCTGACATACATGACTTGTTGATTTATTCTGTTTAATATCACAAATATTACAATTCCAAAACTCGATTTGAGATTTTTTCTTTCAGGAAAAACGATAATAAAAAAACGATGATAAACTTTCTCATAACATTTGTAAAAGAAGTGAAGAAAGTCGTCAAGTATCTGATCGCGCGAAGAACGAGAAAGTCGAGATACTCCCGCATGGCCTCAAAAGGTTCCCTAAAAAGCTATATGGGCGTGTATACTTTCGAAGCAAGGACGCGAGGAGAAGCCGGAGGGGTTGGGAAGTCGATAAGTGTCCTTGCGCCAGAGGAGGATTCTCTCGCATCTTGACACGGTGACCCCCACCCTGACGACCTCGACAAACCCCTCTGCTCTGCTACTACTACAACTATCAGGCAAACCCCGCAACCCAGTCCGTTCTTCTTATCATCCCTAGGCGCCATTCCATCCATCTTCCTTTCTTTCCATTTTCTTCGGCGCTACAGCTACCACTACCTCTTCAACATCACTACCGATACACACCGAGATAGCAAGAGCGAGAGAGAGAGAGAGAGAGAGAGAGAGAGAGAGAGAGAGATACACCATTCGCCGGTATGGCACCACCATACCAGGATCCGTCGACAACCCGCCTCCTTCCCTCGCGACCCGTATACTCGCTCCCTTTCCGGGACCCGTACCATCCCTAGCTCCCCGCGCCGACCCTCACCCCCGACTCCATCTCATGCTCTGTTCACTAATTGCACATTCTTCGCATAGTTTCGCCACCCCCGTCCCCTCGCCGACCCCCTCGAGGGAGGAGAGAGGTCGAAAGGGAGGTAGCAAGCCCCCGACATACAACTACCGTTTCTGTCTCTCTCTCTCTCTCTCTCTCTATCTCGTCCCTGCCCTTTTCTCTCCTTTTCACGACCTTCCGTCTTCTTCTCTCTTCGCCAACTCACATGCACCTTGTACTACATGCCCCCGCGCACGTTCTTGTCGAGCGGTTTCACCTTGCAACCCTCTCGCACGCTGCTGCTTCCACTCTTCGCACGAGCATCTCTCTTTCTGTCTTCGTGCTCCGCTAACTCAGTGAGTCTTTTCTCTCTCTCACGCGCATGTTTATATACGTACTCACGAGAGAAACACGAACGAATAGATACGTGCAAGTAGGCGTGATTTTCTTCAGGATTCGCGAGATCGGATTTTACAACGCTCTGGTGGAAACTTTACAGCCAGTTTCGTGCATCTTACGTCAGTATTAAATTGACACAGACACGCATTATAGACATTAAGTGCACTATTTGTGCTTTAAAATGTGTTGTTTCATGTGAGAAAAAAATCGTGCGAAATATAAGTCTTTATTACACTTGTTGGGTGAGTTTTATATGCGAAAAATCGAAAAAGTCGAAAATATATATTTCAAGTACATAAAAAATTATATCTCGAACGAAGTTGATCCTAATTTTTTTTTATAACCTAACCAGTAACCCGATTAAATTTCAATTTTTATTAATTATCAGCGAAACAATACGTTTTTTTCAATACACGTGTATAAAAAACGTACTGCAAAAATTAAGATGGCTATTTAATTCAATTATTATCTTACAAAATTTATTCAACAAATTAAAAAATTATATTGTTTCTCTTCCATGAAATATAGTATCATCATAACATTCTGTGACGTATATTAAATCCCAACGTAAATTCTCTCTCAAATCTTGCTTTTTTTTGCAAATACAAGATACTTACCTATGTATGTTTATCGGAGTTATTATTCAGATTCCTCATCGGAATATATCACAATATGTATCAATCTAATCTAACGCGTTTTAATTAACGTAAATCCATCCTTGTATTACGATACTAAAAATGACGAATGAGTTATTGAACGCGGATCTTTTTTTCATCTTTTGTCTAAAACTTTAAAAGCTCAATAGTCGGAAAGTCTAACAGCAGGCGTAAAAAATGTACACACGACTCGCGAACATATCGGTCTTCAAGTCGGTGGACTACACCGGCAGAAAATTTATTTCTCGCTCACCACCTCAAGTTATCCAACAGTTCTTGCCTCTCCACGATTCTCCATTCAATTTCTGATCGTTCGCAGAATGGCAAGAATCGCACAGCTTCCTCTCTCACCTCTTGGGGAAGTGAGAACAGCAAGTTGCTCAAGCATTATTTCTTGCTGCTCGGAAGAAAAAAGGTAAATGTAATTCTTGCGATGTCGAGTAAAAATTTACAGTGAAAAATTTACTGCCTACATTTGATGCTTCTTCATTTCTTAATTTTGTATTTTGGTATCAAAAATAAATTAAACTGGATAACCAAAAAGCGTAAATTGTTGTACATGTTGATAATGCCAGGCCACGTTGCTTCTAAGACAAAAAAACGTCATAATAAATCTTGGCTAGGACATTTTGCAGCATCTCGCGTATTCGTCAGATATAACTCCTTCGGACTATTTTCCGCGACACGCCTTATCCGCAGTTCCAATCAGTGGAAGATCAGTGAAATCCGAAAATGGCACGACTTCATCGTATTCAAAGACACAGTATTTTTCCGATGAAATTTATAAGCTGTCTGAAAGATAGTTTAAAGTTATAAAAAGCAACGGCGAATACTTCGATTATTAAAAAAACTTGTTTTATTGTCTTTTAAAATAAATCTTGAATTTAGCCAAAAAATTTGTATTATTCACTTGTACATGTACGTTTTATATATATAAAATTTAATCATTGAATCGTGTACCATTTTAAACGAGAGTTACACGCTGTAGTAAGTTACCGCATAAAATATATCTTGGAGAGCAATGCGACACGATGGAGCATTCGCTAAATCCCACTGCTCCTACGCAAACGAAGAATCGAATCGCACCCTTCCTTTACGATGCCACCACAGCATCGCGCCGTGTTGTTGTTTTCGTGCACAATTTTCGTGATATACAAGCGGACGATTTTATCCCACCGCGGTACTTCTGCGGATACAATGCAGAATACGCCCTGGCTTGCACATATCGGGTGTCCCCGAAAAAAGATTTAAAATCTCTCTCTTGTTTGTTGATGCGTAAATACGTAAAAATTTAATCCTACTTTATTCCAGAGTTATGCCGTAATTTTCAATATTTTAATTTCAAATATCTCGATAATCAATGACCAAAATATTTATAAAATCCATTTTAAACTGATACACGCGATAGAAACTTTAACTGTTCGATTTCAGTATAAATAACTTAAAAAATTTTTAAGAAAATCGCGCTTAAATCTATCAAACGATCACAGCCAAGTGCTTCCGTATCTCATTTTTGGCACGCCCGGAAGACAACCCGCTCGTTTCCAAAACCTGCATATCGGCGCAAACGGTCCTGCAAGGCGCGCTCGTAAAAGGCGCTCGTAAAATGGAAAGGGATTAAAGCACCACCCAGGTTTCCCTACACACGAAAGGTGGGTGGCGAGAGGGTGGGCGATGCGAACGCCGAGGAGTATATAACCCCGGATTTACGAGGACGATAAACGGGATTATACGCCTTCCGTAAACCTTGAAACGATCTTTCGAGTGAGCGCATAGTTTGCGTAAGGGCGATGTTTCCCTCCGTCCTCCGACCGTAACTTCCCTAGACCGTTCTTCGTGAGACTATACCTTTCCTTCTCACTCGCGATTGTCGTATTGTATCCATTTCGTTCAGTTCGCGCCCGTTTTTCTCGTTTACTATTACCACTCGTTGTCGCTCCATTACGACATTGCGGCGATCCTGCAGAATCCTCGTAATTTTATCGTCGTGTATTCCATTTCCGCACTTTTTTGTTCAACTAGAAACTAGTTTTGTTCAACCGCTTTCTTCTTTTTAAAAAAACACAAAAATATATTTTGAAAAAAGTGAAGGCGAAATTCCTCGTCAAATAAAATCACAATAGCAAAATATATAATAATGTAGAAGGGAAAACATAATATATTAGCTAACAAATATTTTTTTAATCAAAAATGTTAAATGAGTAAATTTAATTGATTGTGAGTTTTAAATTTTTTAATCGGAAATAAATATTTTATTTTTATTCTTCATTAGTAAAAAAAAATGCAAAATCATAGTTCAAGTAGAAGTTAAAGTTGAGGTATTTAAAATTATGGAAAAATGTAATTGTTAGCGGAAAATTTTGTGGAATACCTAAAAAATGTTGGTGGAAATGTTTCGTGGAACACCGTCGTCCCGCGGAAAGCTAATTGCACCAGTCGCACGATCTTTTTGTCTTATTAATGTTCTTTTCCTGTTTTTAAAATTTCCAACATTTCACGCGCTTTTGTTAAATTGACTAAAGTTGTTGAATTGTTAGTGCTACTTCCTTTCGTACTTTTATTCAATGAGCGAGTTCATATTCTATTATACATCGTTTCTGCTTTCCTCCCGTTGACTATCTTCCGATATTTTATATTACGTCGTAACACGCTACGTGTATTTTATATGTGTTTTAACGGAAGTTACCTTTGTTCCCTGAATTTTAAGCTAATTACTACGTTACTCGGTTTAGTAATTTTTATACTCTCGTGGACTGTTTCATCTTTTCTTTCTCTCGTTTCTTTTTTTCTTTCTTGTTTCCGCGTTGTTTCTCTCGTTTCTTTCCATTACTATGTTGCGCTAATATTATAAAATTGTCGCGACTTTATTATACTACAATGTTGCATTTTTATTTTCTCGCTCCCTCCGTTATCCTCAATCTACACGCTTTCAAATATTCTCGCGTTTCTTCTTCCTATTCTATCGTCTTCTCATCTTTATGTCACATCGCGCTGAAACGTTGTAAAATTGTGTAATTTTATTGTCAACCGTGACTTCCATTTTCCATCGTGCCTTCCGTGTTTTATTAACTTTCCCGCTTTTCTCGATCGCGCCTTGCCAGTGCTTTTCTTACACCATTTTATTATCGTGTTACCGTAATGTTTAATAATTATGCAATCTTGTTACATCTTTCCTTTGAGTCTCTGTATCTTGATGTTGGACCTTTTATTCCCTAATATTTTATTCAATCCATTCTCATAATGGAGTTCTTCTCATTTCTGTAAATTTCTCGTGTTACTATTATTACTACATTATACATTGGATCATTTTTTTTCCTTGATTATTAAGCCGATTACCGCATCAGCCATCCGTTGGGACACGGTTGTCCATTTTTACATTGTCTTTTAGGAAAAGACCGAAGGACAAGAGCAGCAAAATGCCCGCGCAATCTGAATTATTAAGCGGCGAAGGCGGAAGAAGAGAATAGCAATAATCTCGAAGAGGCAAAAAGGAAAAAAAGGGCCATCGCTTTGGTCGGCTTGAAGGCCTTTTCTGTACCATCCTTCCCTATTTCTGAAAGTGCAAGCGAGAGAGACAGATAGAGAGAGAGAGAGAGAGAGAGAGAGAGAGAGGGAGGGAGAGAGAGAGAGAGCGTCTCCCGCGAATTAATATTCATTACATCGCGCAGCGCCAAAGCGCTCTCGCCCTGTACAAATATGAAACGACGTACTTGCGCTAATTAAAATACTTGGCTGCTTTCTTGGGCGGAGAATCGGGCGACCGACCGCCTTCGTCCTTGGTCTTTCGCTCGCGCATATAACCGGAAGAAGGGACGGTTCCCGTGCGAAATTAATGGCGCGCAACGGGCGGCGTTTGCATCATCGACGCCTTTGAGGCATTTTAATATCGGGCAAATCAAGTTTACACAGGATGTCTCGAGAAGAACGCGCGTCGTCATTGTACTCTCTCGATAATCCGCTTCAATAGAGATTCCAGATTCAAGATCTCCGACATTTCATTTTATTTATAAAAACAATACGTCGCTATATTTTCTTACTTGAACGGCTCGTTCCAAAATGGGACAATATATAGAAATAATTTCCTGTATCTGCAAGAAGTTTGAATTATCGAGATTGCGTCGAGATATGATTTCAGAAAAAACTCGATAAAAGAAAGCCCATTTTGATTGAAAAATAATTCATTCGATCGGCGGGACGCGGCGCAGGAGAGAGATCTTCCTGACGATTCTTTCGCGTGGAACGGGTGACGTCCCCACGGGGTTCAAACAACCAAGGCAGCGTCGACGGCCGACGAAATGCCAGGCAGGCACGAGGAAACGCGAACGTCGGACCACGGACGGCTCGCACGCCTGCTTCCCCGTCGTCGTCTACCGTCGGGAGCTATTATACGCTCGAGTTTAATTAAACTCCGCGAGATGTCAAAGGACTCGGCCATGCCCGGCAAGACGGACAATGCGGACGCAGATTATTACATCCCTCGTCGACCTATCCTCTCCGGAACTCGCGTCTGCGTTCACGCTGGACTTCCAGAGCGCGCGCGCGCGCGCGCGTGTGTGTGTGTGTCGCGTATCATGTGTATGTAGCGAGTGTATGCGGACAGAGATGCCCGTATCTATATGAACATGTACGTAATTTCTCTCGCGGTTACGTGTATACGTTATGTACGTGCGCGTGTCGCAGCAGTTAGAAACTTGCGTGAATATTTTGCACCTCGTCTCTATGTTTACGTTCTCGACTCTATGCTCGCTATTCGACTGATGCAAGAATTTTATCTATTGTTAATGCGTGAAAGGAACGGTGTCACTATTTTATAAGTATCTCTATAATCTAAATGATAATCTAAATCTGATAAACAAAAGATACCAATATATGTCGTGTCAAATCAAATCTGGTTATAAAATTTAGTCATATTCGAATAAATTTTCTTTTCTACTTATCGTAAAATTCAGTTTATATATGTAGATTTTAAATATTAATTACTCGAAAGCATTTCGTCAATCGGAAAAGATTGAGAAATATTGCGCTATCCTGTATCCGATAATATAATTGTATGAGACTGACGCGTCTCCGATAGAGAAAGTTCGATCTCTCGGCGACTCGTCTTATTCGTCGCCGGAGGGGAGTCCCCCTTGCGTAGGAGAGTTCGCAGTGTCGTGTCAATGCCCATAATTTCACGCTCCGACGGCCGCTCGGTATCGGATTATTGGATCGGATATCGAGGAGGAAGGAAGAAGCTTGGCAATCGCTGCTGTCGCGGCTGCGAAAGGAGCGGAGTGGATATCCTTAGGAGGAAGCCTCCCCGAGGGACCGAGCTGGCCGTGCCAGTCGTTTCGGGAAGCACGAAAGGGCATCGAAATTGCGCTTCCGTATCTCGTTAACGCGCTCCGGGACTCGCCACGTGAAATTATCCGCTCGACTTTTTATTTCGTAACTGACACCGACTCGG
This sequence comes from Cephalotes varians, assembly GCA_037157785.1. Lineage (NCBI taxonomy): Eukaryota > Metazoa > Arthropoda > Insecta > Hymenoptera > Formicidae > Cephalotes > Cephalotes varians. The sequence continues at coordinate 44,608 of JANQDE010000087.1, forward strand.
CGTTGAAAGTTGGCGTTTTCCTTTTATTATTACGTGTAAAAAAATTCTAAAAAAATTCGAATCGTTCTACTTAGGAAACTTGTTATTTTATGAAATCATTTTATGAAATCGAATTTAAGTCTATCGGCATATTTAAAAGACGATTGGTGACATATTTGCTAAAATATATAAACTTGTTAATCTAAATAAAAAATTTGATTTGAATTGTTTATTATTTACATAATAATTTTTAATACTCTAGATTTTGTCTTTTATGTTCTTTTGGCATTACTAAATTCTCAGACCAAATCAATTATTTTATGTTCAGAAAAATAGAGCAAGTGCGATTATTATTTAATGTATTGTGATAATTATTCGGCATTACTTTTATTACATTCTGGGATTTTAGTTGGTAAAATTCTACGGCCAATTTTCATATCAATTTACGAACAAAATATTCGATATATACAGGGTGTCAGGGACTACCCGCCCAAACCCTAGTGTGCAGGTAGAGGACGTTAAACTGAGTAGAAAAGTCCTCTACCATTTTGCAAATTTCGTAATAATTAACGAGATATTAATTTTTGAAGATTGCCGAAAAGAGGCATGTTCGGTCGGCCCATCGACAAATGCAAGCGCTTGGCGAGATACGCCCGCCCCGCGTCTCTAAGCGCGCGCGGAGTTGTTTACACCGCACCGCTCGGGCGTAGCGCGAGTATAGCCATTGCCATAATAAACAACTCCGCGCGCGCTTAGCGACGCGGGGCGGGTGTATCTCGCCAAGCGCTTGCATTTGCCGATGGGCCGGCTGAACATGCCTCTTTTCGGCAATCTTCAAAAATTAATATCTCGTTCATTATTACGAAATTTGCAAAATGGTAGAGGACTTTTCTACTCAGTTTAACGTCCTCTACCTGCACACTAGGGTTTGGGCGGGTAGTCCCTGACACCCTGTATATATGTATATATATAAAATATCGAATAATCGATGAATGTAATAAATAATAAAAAATAAATGCTTGAAAACGCTTTTTAATTTAACTTGTGTTTCACGATTTCAAAGTCGGATAACTTGAAAACAGACAATATGAATACTCTATACATATTTTATATGTACGTTTTTACACGATGCTTAGAATGTTTTATTCCGCGCAATAGCTTTTGCTACGCTTTTTTAGCCAGTTTTTTAAACGAATGTATATTCTAACACAATTTTTTAAATCCAAGATATATAACAAGCAAGACAAAATTTCCATTGTGAAAAATACCCTAGATTTAAAAAATTCTGTTAAAATATAATTCATTTAATACTGAAATTTTCAATGAAATTTTTGCTAAAGAATAATTGCAATTCTGTATTAATCAAAAGAAATGAAAATCGTATGACTTTTGATGTAATCCATGAATCTTGACAGCCATCGAGATTGCCGAGTCACCGCGGTGACGAAAGGCGACGGTTCCAGAATTGCTGGGGAAAGCGTCGGAGACCTCCTCCTGCCTGAGACATCCTCCTTCCGCCGGTCAATAACTGGACACTGCCTCCTCCTTTACCCTCTACATCTACCGGCAATCCGTGTACATACATACACATGTACATAACCACCTACTATATCCTTCCATTATATCTTCTTGAGCACTTGCGCCGATATATGGGACTCTGTCGCGTCGCAGGAAAATTACAACGTATCCAACGGCTCGCGATACTCTAATAGATGTTCAATATTTACTCTTTTTTCAAAAATCGATAATTTGGAAAAAAAAATACTCAAATATTAATCTTTTCAGGTCAAATTCTGAAAAAGCAAATTAAGAGTTAAGTCATTATAATAATTGACATCGATCCATTAAAAAGATTTTCTTTCAATTTAATACTGGGTCAAAAGTATAATAACAATAAATTATGGCATACACAATGGCGTATACAATGGCGTATTAGAAATAAATAATTAGAAAAAAAAAATTATGCATATTCTCACGAAATCAATTCATTAAATCGATTCATTTGTGAATCAATATTGCAAAAGCCATTCGTCTTTCTTAAACTGATTGAAACTAATATTTTACTTTAAATGCAACGAAGACCCACTTGATTACGATTAGAAACGCGTTACGACTGCTTTAATCCTCTCGTTACTATACGCGGTGATGCATTGTGTACACAACGGTAAGCCTTGCCTAATCTCTAAGAGCTTTTAGAAACGAAACTATCTAAATATGATCCGTACGATTTTGTCTAACCAGTTCTAAAATAGATGCATCGAGTATTTCGTACAAAGCGATTCAGGATAGGAAGGATAAAATTAGAGATGGAAAAAGGAAAGAGCGCGTTAAAGAACTTCACTCAAAAGAAAATCATATCATGATAGCTTGAAACGAGAATGATCAATATTGCTCAGTGTCACAAAGTAGTAAGAAATACCGCACGAACAAATGTAGATCATTTATCTCTTTAGCTTCGCGTCATAGAGTCATGTTGCTCGTTTGGAGATATGATGTGTATGACGTCATAAAGGCTATTTACGCTACGTTTATTTTTCGCTTAAAAATTTTTATAAGATACGTGAATGATGTACACGTTATGTCACATATTATTTATACATAAAAAGAACGATTTGATGAAGTATTAAAAAATTTAGTTAGTACACAGAAAGAACGGTTTTGCTGAAAGTAAAAGATCTAAAATTTTAGTTAGATACAGATCAGAGATAATTTTGAACTATCAAAATAATTATGTAGAACGCTCAAACCAAAGCGTAGAACATGAAAATTTTTTTGCAACATTGCTCTTTATCTTTAAGGTTCCAACAAAATTATTTTGATGGTCCAATAAAATTATTTTCTGATCTATATATCCAGCAAAATTTTAGATCCTTCAACAAAATTGTTCTTTTCACGTAGAGAACGTCAAAAAACAATTTTGTACTGAAAACAACAACTATCAAAATAATTATGCAGGACGTTAAAGTATAGTGAGTAATGCTGTAAAAAGTTCTGATATCCTAGCAACCAATTTGAGCTTCATAATGTATCCGTATCTAGCTAAATTTTTAGTTACATACAAATTTCAGCAAACCGCTCTCTCTGTGTATGAGAAATATTTCCCCATAAGAAAGATAACGTTTTATTTTTTTACAAATTCTATTTCATCAAATATAACTCAACGCATAGAAACTATGCTTACTCTTCCATAGCACAAAGCAGATGATCGCGTTATCAAATTTTGCAATGTTATTGCAAGAGCGTTCGAGAAATGGAATCGAATCGGTCGGAGAACAAAATTTTTCGTGTTTCGCTCATTAAGCGAACTCCATGCTCTTGCGTGCGTGGACGATGTAACGAGTGCAAATTAACGGCTAGCGATCGCGGTGATCGGATTTACGGTCGAGATTCACGGCGTCCACCAGGGCGCGGTTGCACGACGCGTTTTCCCGGCTACGATGACGCCCGGCTCGATGACCCATAAACCGGAATACGACGGCGCACGTACATACGGCATGGCTCCATAAGGCTCGGCGCGCGAGAGTACGTGATCGCGAGGCCGGAACGTAATAGACGGGGACAGCACTCTACGTGTTATTAGCGATCAGATAAATACCGAGGCGTACCGTTGTATCCTCGCACGTTCCTGCATCATGGTTCGCAAGGCGTCTCCTGTATTTCACATTAAATTCGCGCGACGCACGCGGGAAATAATCCACTCGACGTAACGCACCGAGAAATTCTGGTATCGCGCTGCGCGGAAGCGATATAGTAATTTCCGCAATCAAATCGCAGCATTAACGCAAACGTTGCCAAATAAAAAGAACGATATCGAAATGCAAAGAGATTCCGAGGAAAATTTCAGTGAAAACCTAGTAAAAAAAAAGTTCATTCAAAAATTAAATTCCTCAATTATGATAGAGAGACAAGACGCTTGTATGACTTCGCGACGAATTGGAGATCCGTCTATCAATTAATTTGCCATGGAGACGTATATCTTTCTCTCTAATTTATAGATTTATCGTGCAGGCAATCACTCAAGCGATTACGGATAAAGACCAGATGGGTCTGCGTGCGGTCGATTTATCTGTTTAAATACGACCTGGAGCTATGCGGACTCGTAGTTCGAATTCAAGCGGCACGTTATCTACTCGTTCTCATTCATCCATTCTCCCGCCTCGTCCCGTTCTTCCTTGCGGATATCGACATTAAAAGGTATTTAGACGTAATCCAGAAAAATAATTCATCGCATATAAACGGTACCGATTTCTTTCGACTGTGCTTATTTCTGTAATTCAATAGTAATTTTTAATATTAGTCTTCTCCATTTCTTTTTCCAGCTGTGTTATTCTTGATATACGTTAATAATTTTACAAACAGTAACGAAACTTGGAACTTTGATCGAATCATACAATTCGCTAATAAATCCTCTCCATAAATTTGGCAGTACCAAAATACTGTATAATAGACACTTTGATATCCCGGTATAAAGATTATAATTTTAGACGTACTTTAATAACTTAAATCGTTATTTAAATTTCCGACTGCCAACTGCGGTCAATAAATATTTATGATACTGATTTATATAAAAACATAATTTGCAATCGAGAAACCAATTTATTCTTCTTCCATTATTCATCGATCCGACGTGGCTCGATTAGCGCGGATATATCAATGAAAGCTGCATCGATATTGTGCGAGTTTGTTCGACAGATCGGAAAATCTATTCAAAAGCTCCTCGTAGCCGCTCGCGCGAGCGGCGTGAGCGCCGATCGTGTAATATTACTTGGTAAACGCCAGCGGGCGGATGGATGCGAGAACCAAGCGGAAGGGGAGACGAAGAGAAGGAGGGAGGGAGCGAGGAAATTTGCAAGAAACTATATTTACGGAGTTCGTTCCGGAACATTGACCCACGCGGAGAGAAGTTACATCGATGGAAGCCGCTCGGAGGTGTTCCGAGAGACCGCAGCGGCACAACAGCGGCAGTTTTTCTTTTCTGGTGTACAAGCAAGAACCTAAACGCTTCTCTAAACGTTCTCGCTCCTTGTTCCATGCACCGACGATGGACAGAGACGGTGCGCAGCGCGATCCTTTTATTTCTCCCGGTTTATTGGATGCCACGGACGATGTAAGGACGAAGGACCTAGTCCTTCGTGGGAAGGAACGATGCGGTTTCTTTCCGCTTGGACGAAGGAGCGGATAGAAGAGAGAAGAGGGAAGAGAAAAAGGGAAAGGAAGCTCCTTTCCACCTCGAAACGGCCACAAAGAATATCGAGCCCTTCCTCTCTCTCCCGAGATCCGCGCAGCTCCGACACACAGCAAGTCCACTTTGACATTGTTCGTAGACTATCGTCTGCGTTCGCAAAAAGTTGTCATCTTCACCGGCAAGCGGATCTCGATATTCATAGTCGGTTCTTATATTTAGGATCGTCTTACAGTTTTAAGTACAATCTCAAGATGTTATAAATCAATCATAGATCGTATTAGCATCTTGAGATATTACTTAAGACGCTCTTAAAATATAAGAACGGACTATGAATGCCTGACTAAGTCTGACTAGGATTGAGAGCTTTTTCCAAAAAGACCCGCTGGTACATGCATCACGGTGATCTCGTAGGTAATGCTCGATTATTTTGTGAGGTGCGACAGGTTTGTGAAACGATACGAATGGAATTCAGCCTGCCGAACAGATATTAGCGCGATGTTCCTATCAAGGGCAATTAACAGATCTTCGTCAAATTCTATGGGCCAATCCAAGTATACTTTTTTGTCGACTAATTATCAACTTCAATTCTTTTTTCAGAGCCTTAGCCGATATATCTCTTCATTCATAGGATTTCTTTCTATGTAGGAACTCTCTGAATATTCTGTGCAATTATTTTAATCTCGTTGTAATTTCTTTTTAATTTGTAATATAAGATATATATAATCACTTCTGCGTGATAACATCAAATTTTTCATTAGCAATAAAAAAAGAAAAATTGCAATAATTTAAAATTCATTTTGATTGCTTGAATTACATCGTAATTCAATATATAATACTTTATATTTTTTTAATTGCTCGCTTCAATTAACAATTATAAATGTGCAGGTCCAGTGTCACTGCCAGAATCACAACTGTCCGAAAAATTTAACTTTTCTGTGTAAAAAGTCTACTTGTGGATAAGGAACAGAAAATGAAATAAATTTGTGAAAAAAAAAACAATTTTCAATAAATAAACACAAAATTAAATTATACATAATTTGATAATATAACAGAAAATAAAAGGTATAGAACAAAATTAAAGAAACGAAATAAAACAAAACAAATACATGTAGGACCTTACACTGTAAGGTCGGTTAGGTATTGATAGATAATCGGAATAACTACGGAAGTATTGGAGCAATCGTGGTGTAGCATTCTAAAAGCTAGAATTGCTAGGAATAAGAAGGATTCAGAGTTTGAATTCCGATCGGCTCCGTTAATTTTTCCGTCGCCTACAGTTACAGAAATGGCCATACCTACGATTCGGAAGTGGATTGTATGTCTGATTGCGTGGCTTCGAGAGGATAGAATAGAGGAAACCGGGGTTCGTTGGCACAAGAGGCATTGCGTTCCATTTATGACAAAAGAAACAATAAAAAAGTTACCGCAAAACATCTCTCTTTGTATGAACGTGCCTTCGAATGTATTCGCTGTGTATTAAGATCTCCAAGTACAGTGGCGAACTCTGTGTAAGTTTAAGATACCATGATGCGATTATTCGAAAAACTGGCTTTGGCATTGATCAACATGGCACATTCGGAACGAATGTGTGTCAGAATTAGCCGAGCTGTAGGAACATAAGGTTGTCCTAAGTGCTAAAACTGCTAGAAGAACGAAGAATTTCAAGATCGATCTGATTAGCTCCGTTAATTTTTTCATCGTCTACACACATTGAACATCATCTTGAAAATCAAATAATTAAATATAAATATTCTAAAAAAATATCGAATATTTTCGAAATAAACTGCACAAATCTATCATGAAGTTTCTCCAACGGTGCATATATACGTGTCTTGCAAATGAGAAGATATTTTTTGAAAATGAATATATTCGACCTCCGCAGTAAAAATATTAATGCGTATTAGATTTTAATCCATTTCATAATTTCAAACTTAATGGCGTTTTCACGCGTTTTTATCTTTATTAATAAAGATATCAATTAATTAATAAAGATATCAGTTATCACATCAATTAATTTTATTCCTATTTCTTTGAGCATTTAGGAGATTGTAACTGATACGCTTTTCTCGATGATCTCGAAACTATCGCTTTCAAGTCCCCAAAAAAGTTTTTTTGTTTTTTGAGCATTTTTTTCAAACTTGAACTTCAAACTTCAATACGCAAAAATGTTAAAAGGATTTATTCGTTAAAATAATTTTATCGCAGTTTATAATCTTCTTATAGCGAAAGACAAGTTTATAAATACCATTGTGAAAAAAATCGCGATCTTTAGAAGCGAAGAAATTGTTCAACCTTTTCTAGTTCCTCTCACGTTCTGAATTGTCAATCTCACACGTGGTCGTTCTGATGATACGAAAAGGTGGTAGTTGGACGGTGAAATGTCGGGCGAATAAGGAGGATGTGACAGAATCTCCCAGAATCAAGCTTGTTCAAATTGTCTCGAGTTACTTTCGCCGTATGTAAACGCATGTTGTTTTGAAGAAATACAATCTTTTCCAATTGAAAGGCGTTGTATTCCTTCAAGACAACACGCGTCTATGGAGAGGAGTATTTTCTGAGGAGTTCGTCTTGAATCCGTTTTGTCCCGAAATTGTCCCAAGTAGACGTTGGCGACCGTTTGACCATAATTAAAAAGCTCATAATATGTAATACCAGCTGTTGTCCACTAGACAAAGCAAAATCTGCTGATGGAGCTTAGGTTTTAATATGTGTGATAGACTTATAGGCTGACATTAATATGACTGTTTAATATTGCTGTACGTAACCTATTTTTCATCGCAGGTTAAAAGTCGGTACAAAAAAGGTTCAATGTATGGTGCGAAATCAGTCACGAACAGATTGTAAGTCGCTGTAGTTTGTTGTTCGCGGTAAGATCATGGGACTTGTTGCCATTTTCGAACTTTTTAATGGCATATAAGTGTAATTTAACAATTTTTAACAATTTCTTCTCAACATTAAGCCTTCTTGCAAGCTGACAAAATTTGATGCAGGTCGGACTTGAGCAGTGTCTCCAATTTTTCATGACAGACATACTTTCAGATCGATTCGTTTTCAAGTGTTTCATTAGTTATCAAAAGAAAACTTTTTGAACCAGTTTTGTACCGTGCAATCACTATTTTCTCCAAATGACTTGCAACGTTTCGAGCAGCCGTACCGCTTTAGTACCGAGTTTGAACTTGTACAACAGGCGCGAATAACTTTCAAAGTGGCTGGATTTGTCACGCTGATATCAGATTTCTAGATACGCTAATCTGTCCATTCATTATATGTATATCAATCATTAGACCTTATGACGTGCTTTCCAATAATGTATAATGATAGCGGCATCTATACAGTATTGTTGACGCATAAAACTCGTTCAAACTCACACTCACCAAAAACTTTGGAGAAAATTGAAAATGAAATTATTATATAATCGATAACGATACGCGTGAAAAAATTTCAGATCGACTGAATTCACCTTCGTTTCGGGAGAGACGATCGTTTCTCCGCGGTGAAATCTGGGCGTCGGCGTAGATAAGGGTAAGAGAAAAAGGAGGAAGAAAGGGCAAGCGGGGGAAAGTGTGGAGAGGAAAGATCGAAGGAGGTAAATTGCCCCGAGATATTTAATCCCGCGGAAAGGCCGAGGGATCTCTCCTTTATTGGCTCGGCGAGTGAGCAATGACGGGCGAGATAAGTTTCCCGTCGGATCGATGGCCAATCGCGTTAAGCGATTTTCGCGCCTCGTTATCCTTTGTTTCCATCCGATGGACGGTCGACTGCATCTCGTCGACGACGGCACGGTGTCGACGGCGATGCTCCTTCGTCTTTCGTGACGTCGAAGAATCGATCTTATATCGCGTCGCTCGCGTTTCTCTCTATCTTTCTCTGTCTCTCTCTTCCATCGTCTACGCGAAGAATCGCCGACTTTCACATTCCTCAATGCCAGGGGAAATTACCGAGGGGTAAACTGCGTCCCAGTGAGAGCGACTTCTCCGTACGAGACTTTCCGATAGCGACGACGAGATAGCGAGCGAGAACGATTTTCAATTGAGATACCCCCCCCCGCGTAACTTTGTACTCGTGAAATCGCTCTCGACTCCTTTTGTCTCTCCCTTGAGATATTACGAATTAATTAGATGTTCTAGAAAGAGGGATAAATCTTTGAGACAGTGAGATAGTATCTAGAAGTATATACACACTCAGAAAATCACATTTCGTAAATTATAATAATATTAGAGATATTTATTGACAGATTTAACTTAATAATTTTTAAAAATTCAGTATTATTAATTGAGCCTCTTAAAGTTTCTCTAAATCTACAATATTTTTCTTCACATGCACAAATTATCTAATTAATTTAATTTGCTATTAAAATCTGATTCATCAAAAAACTATTTAACTAATTACACTCTAATTATACATTTCCCTAATAACACTCCATAATTATTCCACTGCTAAAATTTGTTCCAAGCAAATGTTATAAAAATATGATAATCCATTGTTCACAGTCCGACAAATGCTATCATCACACGATTCATTAAAATTTCTACGACTAATTCCATCCATGAATCGCGAAGTGAGAATGAAATGAGGATAAGGATAGCAGCGAGACGTTACTTTGATATCATTGTCGTCGTCGTCGTCGTCGTCGTCGTCGTCGTCGTTGTCGTTGTTGCTGTTTTCATTCATCAGTTCCGTCGACATGGAGGAGTCTGAATTAAACTCCATTTTCATAGAGCGCGCGCATCGCGATTGAATTGCCACCCGCTTGGCTTTGCGCGCCAAGTGCTTTCGGAAATTAAGCGACATTGTGCCTTAACGAATGGGATTCATGCGAATACGGCCTACGTCCTCCTGTCGAACAGCCCGGAAAATTTGCCCACCAAGACGCAAGAATGGAAGAAAAGTGGCAGCGACCCGGTCGCATCCCCGAAGGGGAACCGACTGGGAGTCAATTTCAGAGTTCGTTTACAGTTCTTTCGGGAATAGCAGCCTCGGCATGAGGCTTCCACCTCCACAAAATTACTATAAAATTAACACTTTTACTTCTTTTAGGGCTGGTTGTTTCACCTTTCGATAAACTATGTAGTAATTTATCTGATAGATAAACGTCTATAGACCAATCAACCAATCAACAACGCTCTATAGACGACATTTATCCGTCAGATAAATTATTACATAGTTTATCCGAAGATGGAACAACGGCGCTTAATGACAATAACGACCAGTTCTGAATATATTTGCCCGAAAAAAATAGAGCGCATCTCTATTTTCGTCCAAATTTAAAGAATATGTTATGCAAATTAAACAAGTCTATTTAATTATAAAAGCTTTGCTAATGTATTTTGGAAATGTATGCTTATATTTCTCCGTCACAAACCTTATCGATTAATGCAAAAAGAAAATATTGCTGTTTACACGTGAACTATAAATATTAGAGTTAGATAACTAATTAATACAATGTAATTCTATAAATTCTCTGCTGCAAATTCTCTGAAATGTGACACTTTTGCACAAATTGTATATGTGCTCGTGATTTTTACAAATTCGCCCGATTCCGTCGATACCAAGTCACACCTATAGCAATTATCGTTTTCCATGAAGGAGTAAAGACGGCGAATATATGGAGAAAGCGAGAAAATTAATACAAAAGACGCGCAAAGAGGGCACAAAAGTAGGAAGCGGCCAAAGGGGCGAATATTCCTCCGAAGGCGAGACGTTATTGCTCCGGTGGCGAGTTCATGGCGGTTAATGGTGGTAGTGGTTTACGGCAGTGGCCACGGCGGTACCGCCGGTCTCGTACCAAGCAATATCTGGTCAGTCACGTAGACTGACCTCAGCACCGGAGCAATAACGACGCTCGTCTGGACGTTTCTCCGTCGCCGTCATCGCGTACGTGGAGGACGGCGAGCGGAGGAGGTTGCTGTCGGTGATGTGGTCATCACATGGAGAACAGCGTTCTTTTCTCGGACCTTTCTTCGAGGGTAGTATTAGGCACGTTACCTCGACGTAATACGGCTTTGAACGAACGAACGTGCGGCTTTTTCGCTGTGCGAGATGAGCTTTACGAGAACGCAAGCATATCCTAATGGATTTATTTGCCAAAACGAATGGTAAATTGCCATAAGAGACGACATATTTCGCTAATTATTAAATTTATCTCACTGTAATATTGCGCGAGTCGCAGGAAGTTA
>JANQDE010000087.1:55972-68368 GCA_037157785.1 Cephalotes varians
AGAAATTGAAAAATGATTTCTTTTAATATCAAATTCCATGAAATTCTCTTTCTCTCTTTCTTCAATATATGAAAGACTTTAATAAATTATTAAGTTCTTTTCTATTATTTTTTCAAAATTTTACGAGACTCGTATTATTTTAATAAATTAATAGTAACGATTAATATTTGACATAGTAACGCACAAAGTTTTTTCACGCATTTGATTGCTCATATATATTTTCATTTCATCAACGACGCTATATTTATAGAAATATTCTTTTTTAAGGAAAGAATAGTATTCTCCAATGAATGCTAATCTTTTCGGGATTAAATAACGACGTAACGATTGATACTTGTGTATATGCAAAATAATATTACATGCATTATTTTTTAAATTGTTTACAATGTATCATTTAATATAACCCAGCATTCTTATCCACGTACCTTTGTACAGCAGCATGACTATCAGATACACGTACATGGAGTTCATGAAACCGTAACAAAAAGACCTTTTTGTGCGATAGATAGAGAAACGATAGGAATATGTGTGGCACTCACCGTACTTCTCCCCTTTGAAATATATGTGGCACTCACCGTACATCTTCCCTTCGTCGGAAAGGATGATTTTGCGTCGACCACATGGCGGATATATGGTAAGAGCTTCTTGAAAGCTCTGTTCGATATCCGGCGACCACACACCCTCCGCGTCCGCTGCCGACAGGTCCTTCTCGTCCTGGAAAATACGATCATCTAATCTAGCACAGATTAAGAAGAGCGGATTGCAATTATCATACATCAATTATAGCTATGCGCCCTTAATGTTAATTAAGTTTTCATAAGTAAAAGCTAAGTAAAAGATACACTCGGTAATATTATGAACTATACACAGAAAGAATTTTCTCTTAGAATTTATCGTGAAAATCATGGGTAAGATAACATAAAGTGTATTTCGAAGAATTTTATATGATATTTTCTCTGATTTATTAATATATTTATTAATTAATTTATTAATACCACAATAATATGTAAAATATATTAAACAATTTATAATTCTTTATTATCTTAAATAGAATAGAGATGTATGAAATAGTGATAAACATATAAATATAAAATATCTTATATAACTTTTACAACACAATACGACAATTTCAATCTAATTTTTAATCTTTTCTATTAATTTTAGTTCAATTTATTCTTCATCTTTTTCTATTCTAATTTTTAGAACTAAAAAAAGATAAAAAGTTAAATCGAGATTAATTTACGTTGGTGGAAACGGGTATTATTAATCGCTCATAATATAATTTTCATACGACCATTAACAAATAAAATTGACTATTAAAGTTTTTAAATATTTATATATTGCAACTGAAATTTAGCTATTACATACAGATTCTTGTGTGCTGCTGTAATAAATCTTTTTTTTCGTGTAAATTTCATGAAGCGCATTGTAAATATTTTGTCTTAAAACAATTTACAATCTGTTGGTTAATTTTTATTATATAGATTATAAAATGCTTTTTTTTAATTTCAAAAATTTCTACTGATAATATTTAATAAGTTGCCAAATTGTCCCAAACATGATAAAATTTTAGTAGCAAATTTTGGGATAAAATATAATAAATTCTCTCTTTATGTATAATATAAATAAAGGAAAGTCGCCGAATATTGACACAAGTCTCCTAAAATGATACTTCCTTATTTCTTGAAAATTAAATATTGCACTTTATTAATGCTGATAAAAACAATCTGTTTAGACGATTAAAGAAATAAAAACTCATAATTCATATTAGGATAGATCATGAATAATCTAAACTATTTATACTATTTCGTTACGTCTTACGGGACAGTAAAGAGTATACGTATAAGTCAACAAAAAACGTTTTTTTACATCGAAGTGAAAGGATTTTAGAAATCCTCATATACATTAAACTTGTGGTTATTATGATGATTATGATATATAGATGATTCCTTTGTAAAGAAAAAGGATAGGAATATGCATTATTGTCAACTATATCAGTTTTGAGATTTATTTTGTTAGACGCTCATTTTTGCTTATCCTACGAAAAAATTAACTATTGCAAAATTCAAAATTCAAAAGTATTATAAAAAAATGGCTATATCATCTGATAGAAAAGACTTTTTAGTTTGTACACTCAGAGAAAAAAGTCGTACCAGCAACTAGAAATTTGAGGATAAATAGCGCCTCAACTATGTGTTATAAAGTTGTAATAACAGCAATGAATAAGTAATACGAACTAAGAAAATGTAGTAATATAAACCATTTATAATAAATTGTTCAATAAACTACAGAAAAATAGTCGCATAATAATAATAATGTTTTTTTCAAGTCTCTCGACAATAATTAATTGGTTATGCTTCACTTAAAAAAAATATTTGTCTACACTAATAAAAAAATGTAGTAGTTATATCTTATTTGTATAAAGTCTATATAACTGTGTAATGATAGTTGAGTCGCTATTTCACTATCAATTAATAGTTGACGTATATTGTTACCGTTACTATATTTTTATAGTATTTAATACTACTTTAGTTCTTGTTACCTTATAAAACTAGTGCCAGATACTTAAATTACAGAGTTGTCAAAAATATAGTTGCCACAACTATTTCGTTTTTTCTCAGTGTATTTGTGTTTCTAAAGCTTGAATTTTATCTTTTACTTAAGAAAAATATGGAAAACAAAGTACGATGATATCGGCCTTCTCTCATAATAAAAGAATAATGTTCATGATGTAACATAATTATCTGCGTAAATAAGGATAAGATTTCAATTTTAATTTAAAATTAAATTAAAATTGAAATCTTATCTTTACTTATGCAGATAGCCACTACTCATGCATTGACAAATTAATCATTTATGCTTCTATATCAAAATGGAATCGATAAAGCAGTTTAAATAAGAGTTAATAATAATAAGAGTTAACTCTTTGTGTATAATTTTTTTTTAAATAATTTGATCAGTGATAATTAATAAATTGTATTTTAAAAACAAAAAATTTTATGAGATACTATGTATAACAAAATATTACAATATTAATATAAAAATATTTTTAATATTCAATAAGAGTTCAATCGTTTATTCAATTTTATAAATATAAATATTGGAAAACTTGCATCGATGCAAACACATGTTCAGTTAACGGTTCCAAAAAATTCGTACTTCTTATCAGCTATCAATTTCTAATCAAAAACTTTCCATTCCAAAGCAATTCAATTATGATTCTCGCGCAAACATTCATCACGTTCGTCATGATTACGTTTCGTCGCAAGAGGGTGCGATACGTTTCAACGATCTAGACACGTTCGACACGAGAAAAGTTCATTTATCTCCGATTCCGTCGCTGACCGTGCGCGCGCGATTTATCTGCCGCGTTGATCGCGAACGTGGCGGAGACCTTCTTCCCTCTGAAACAAAGGATCCCCAGCAGCCGCGAAGCGAAACGACGTGGCCAAGGAACGTGGTCGAGTGAATGGACTTCCGATCCTTTCTCTTTCTCTTTCGCCAAATCGAGAGAAGGTTTCACGTTCTCGTCTCTTTGTCCGTTTTTTTTTCTTTTGCTCGTCCATCGCGTCGAGATCCGCATGGTGTGCAGGAGTAGCCTTTAGTTCGAAGAGTAACAACGTTGCGCGAACACGCGGTATTACTTTGTTGGGATTGGAATTTCAACGAATCGGAAACCTCCGTGCGCCGCACGAAGAGAAACATGTGATTCTCCGTGTTTCTCCGTGCCGAGAAACGGACGATTATCCTAGGCGTTAAAATACCGAGAAGTGCGGAAAGGGTGCGAGGAAACAGGCTTGTCTCTTCCGAGAATTCTACGTTCGACACGATCGGCATAATATCGTCGGGCACGCGATCCAGAATGGAAGATGGTACGAAAAAGTCCTCGATCTGATTTCGTCCGTATTGATCAAGGATTAAAGAATAGATCGATGCTACTGGGTTTCGTTCGTATGTGTGACTGAAAAAATAAAAATAGCTTTCGAGAACATAAAGCAAAGAAGAAACTTTGCGCATTTATTTCACTCCCTGTAAATGAATAAATAGTAATAAATTTAGATGATGAAAAACAAGTAAAATGTTTCAATGTCTTCATCGCGTTGGAGAAATTACGTGCGAGAGAAGGCAATGAGAAAGCTAGAGAATTAAATTGCATAGTCGACGTCCAGCTTTGAAGCGGCTCCGTACGTCTGACCCAAATAAATCCAATTTGCATGTGCCAAAGTTAGCGAATTAACGTTTAAATAATCTCGTGCATTTTCATCACTTTAGTATTCACAATGTTGTTTTACTACAGTAGAATATATTTCAAATGCAAATAAGTTTTCCATATAAAACAATCGCAAAAGTGATTTAATTTTCAACCGCAAAATTTATAGAGATATATTAAAATTTCAATGTCACGACTCCTTCGCTTAAAGCATCTAATTCTGTATAATTTTTTCCTCTACTTTCTTTCGTGTAACTTCATTATTCGGTATAAGCTGTATATGTAATATTACACGGAAAGAACGGTTTTACTGAAAGATTCAAAACTTTAACTGAATACAGATCAGAATATTAATTTTCTTGAACTATCAAAATAATTATGTAGAACGCTTAAACTAGCTCCTGGAATATCAAAATTTTTTGCAGCATTGCTCATTGTTTTTAAGGTTCCGACAAAATTATTTTCAGATCCGTATCCAGCAAAATTTTAATCTTTTAGCAAAATCGTTCTTACCGTATGATATTAATCTTTAATATAATGATAATTATCTTTAATATGCGTAAAAAGTTATAAAATATTGCTATAATAAATTATCATTAAATTACAATTTAATAGGCAATACAAAATGTCCTATATAGATCCTCTATAATAATTTTAAAATCATATATTTTATTAAATATTTTGAAACAACTTTTTCTTTGTAACTTTTTCTTTTTAAATTTAAAAGTATGATACGTCGGAGTACGATGATGCTCGTTTATAGCATACAATGAGATCGAAGGCCTCAGAGAACAAAACAAAAAGAGGACCACTTTTAATAAGTTAAAAAAACTAGTTATAGAATAATTTTTAAAGAAAATTAAAAAATTGTGTGCACGTATTATATCAACTACAAAGTTGAATTATACGATATAACTGATAAGATTTGTTGTTAACGTTTCTTTTTTTTTTATAAATTTTGCACACTACGTGATATTAACTATAAAATTTATCGAAAATTGACGAAATAATGACGAAATATCTTGATTAATTTTTATCGGCTTCCGTAAGTATTAAATCAAGTAACAACTGTATCTATACTTTACAGCGGGGAATTTTACAGCGAGTCTGTGATTTAAGTCTTCTAAAGTGATACCGAGAAAGATGATAAGAGATGATAAAGAAAGCAACGATAAATGTCGTCTCTACTACGGAAGTTTAAGCGTCATGTTCTTCCGTAATGTAAGTAAACGCGAGCTCGTCCCTTCAAACTTGGGGTCGGCGAGTTAATTGAAATAAAAAAAGAGCACCGAGACTACACTCGCAGTCGACCTTAATTGGCGACAGCACGGTTGACTTACATCGCTAATTTCGCCAACGTCGAGGTTCTTCGTATCCGAGCCGGAGCCGTTGGCGTCGGGCGGCGGCCCGGAACTCGCGGGGGTCCACGGCGCGGAAATGGTGTCGGCTGCAGCCACCGCACTGCCTGCAACAAAACGAGAGACGAACTCGGTTTATTAACTTCTCTCGGAAAAATCCCAGTTTCAAGCTGCGCTCGCAGCCCGGTTTCGCAAACTGAGTTTACGAGAATGACCTGAATTTATTTTGCGAGACAGAAAATTATTACTGCCTCGCAAAATAAATCTATATAACTATAAATAAGCTTTTCGTGAAAATATGACCATAAATGAGTTTCTCGTAAAAGTTGAGTTTAAAATCGAGTTCGTAGTACCAAAAAAAAAAAAAAAAAGTAATGTCAAAACATATAGAAGAGAGTAATGCGCGAAACAATAGTAAACATTAGTAAAACAGAACATAGAATATAATAGAAGAATGGAAAAAAGTAACATTCGATTTATTTTGTTACATCTCTTGATAGCAAAGTGTCTTGTAAGGTATATATAATAATTTTAATAATAATAACAATTTCAATGTTAATATTAATTATAATAAAAATGTTAATTATAATATTAATTACAATAAAAATTACGAAATTTTTCGATTCGTAGCAAATATTATTCGCTGCTTGGAAACTATTACAGTATACTTTTCCAAAACGTTCCATATGCACATTTCTAATTTTACGCGCATTATTTATAACGTTCGCTACAGAATAATGAATTAATTTCGCTGCTATGCGGCGAGCACGTTTTTGACAGTGGAATATTATCCTATCGGATTAAACTTTGCGCGGAACGGACAGAGGACAGGGGGCACACGTACGCTGCGCGCGGGGAGAAAGTTGGCGGAAAAATCAGCACGTGAAAAATCGTGGTCGTGGAAGGGTAAAAGGGGAGCGGAGAGACGGCACTCCGTGTCGTCGCTCTACGCTCGTCGGAGCAACAAGTGTTTGCTGATATCGCGTATCAGTGCCACGGCGACGGGTGGGGATAGCTCGTAGGCGGTACACTCCGCCTACCGGGGGTGGAGTGTGTATGTTAAGCCCCCAGAAAAGACCCCTATTCCCCGACTGGGTTTGTACCACCGGTGGCGGTGCAAATCCCGATCCGTAGCAACAACCACCCCCGAGCCAAAAGCGGAGCATGCCCCCCGCAATCGGTCCCCTACATCCCTCACCCTACATCCCTCACTCCCTGTGGCATTCGTCGCGATGACGAAATTCATCGGAGAATCATTCGCGCGGAGGCTTGCGCGCATGTACCGGCCATTCCACGGCTCTCGGAGAATCAAGAGACGGATAATTGTTAATTATACGCAAATATTCGTGTTACGCGTTCCACTTTATGCATTTGGGAGAAAGGCTAAGAGAGGAAAAGCTGGGGATTGTTGGGTTTAGTGGGCCAGCCGAATGAGTCGAGACCGTTGATTATCGAACGTCTTTTTGCGAGATGCAAGTCGACAAGTTGAATGTTCTCGAGAAAAATGGTTTTTATTAATTTATTATGCGAAACTCTAATTGTGAATTTCCTTTGTCATGTAGCATTTTGCGAAAAATATATAATACATCTATCATCACATGCTTCGATGATCAAATTGAAGATACTCGTAATCACGGAATGTAGAGAGGTCCAGATTCAAACCATGAGTAAGGCGATATTTTTCGCAATAAATCCTTTATAGATGCTCATTAGCGTTAATATTGTTAAATTGCTTATCAATTTAATTATTATTCCAGATATTATTATTCCAGTTACAATTTCGGTTTAGGATTGCGTTTTAATATCGAAAATTAAATCAGCGCGCAGTTTACACAGAACTGGATACGTATATAAATTCATACTGAGATATCATTAAAGACAACTAAGATCTAGCTCGGATTGAACAAGGCATTTCCTCCTCAGTCGTGTTATGCATATTTCACTTGATTCACAAAATTTGTATTTAGCCATCTTCAAAAAATAGACATACACGATAAACAATCAAAATTTCTCGTAAATTAATTAAAAAAATTGTTTTTGGGCGCGATTGAAATTAAAGAAACAAGAATGAAAACAATATTCTCACAAAAATTGCATTATTATATGTAGATTCAACATATTTACTTTTTTCGTTTTATTTTGCGATCTAAAATCTTTCTTCATCTTTCCCCTCAATATTCATCGTTCTTATATTAACAAAAACACGCATCATGCTATATTTCTTCATATTATTCCTACAGCATTAAAGTTTCTATAAATTTTTATAATACTATAGTATTAAAAAGTGTTTCAAAATGCATCACTGTTTTTTCTAGCTTGACTCGAGAATGAATTTGCGCGTTCGTGACGTTCTATATAAAGATAGGCAAGCTAACTGTCAGGGATATACGTTTCTCCTGAAAATGCACGGAAGCGAGCCGCAATCATCCGGCGGGTGGTCGCGGCTAACGGCAAACATGCTCATATGCAGCCGGAAAATGAGCGGTGGCTTAATAGAGACGCGAGATGCGGTCGCGTATTCGCGCACGTGCACGTACAACTACACGCGCACGTGTGTACGTATACGAGTATGCGCACGAGCTCGAGCTAGATCGAGCGCGCGACGCTAGAATGGCTAGAAGACATAGATCATGGCGGATGACGTATGATTGCATTCGGCGCTCTTGCTGGTAACGAAGAAGAGGGGGAGGAGAGGAGAGAATCGAGGTTACCCAGGGGATGGAAATGTTCGGATGAAGGATAGGGTATGACCAGGCCGACTACGATGGGGTGCGGGAACTTCGAGGGGGAGAACTCGCCAGCGAAACCTCGGAATGTCCTGGCCACTACTATGACGTCGCGCGAGATCGCGGACGTATGCATCCTTCTCCATTATCCGTGCTGCCGCTCGGTGCCAGATATTACGGTGCTAGATTTCCCGACTCTCGTTGAGTAACGATCGAGTCGCGACAAATTTTCGGCTCGCAAAGAGGGACGGTGCCGAGGACGCGCATCGGTCGAATAAGCCGAATTACTCGGTAGATGCTTAGGTCTCCACTAGAAGTCGATATCTAAGATGGCGTTCGATTAATTTTGCACGATATATAGCCTCTACAAAATAATAATACAAAATAAATTAATTTTTTTGTAGAGTTTTTTCTGGTGCTCTCTCTCTCTCTTGGGAAATATTTTAAATTTATATTACACTCGTGAATATTCTAATAATTAAAATATATAAAAATAGCAGTTGTCCGGCATCAAGCAAATATACATCTGTACACTTCTTTACAAATATGATTGCGGTATATTATTAATCTTTCTTTTTACAAGTATCTATTTTTTAGCTTAAAAATTAGATGACTTTTAAACAATTCTTTAGCTCGAAATATCGAAAAAATATTAGCGATACAGCAAAATAAAATTTATTACGTGTCTAAAGCTTTTTAATTTTGTTATTGCTTTATTGCATTAATAATATTAAACTAATTAATTCAATTGTTAAAATTATTGCATCTGGCTGAGATTCTACTGAAATAAGAATCATAGGTAATGTAGAACATTCAACGTGTACAGATTGCAACGGCGCAACGAATGAAGCAATTTTCGTAAAAATGAGATTGTCATGTCTATCTTCCAGCTCGTCTTTGTGAGTTTTGTGCTATATTGTGTGTGCAGCGAATCCCCGAGGACCTTGGAAACTCGACATACATTTCTTAAATACAGAATTATTTGATTACTTTATTATCAATCCAAAATAATGATGAATAATCGCAATATTTTAGAATAAACAGAATAATGCCGATTTCATCAACGTAGATTAACTTTAAATTCGATTCAACCTGCTCTTCATCTTTTTCTAATTTTAAGTATTAATAAAATTAAAAGCATAAGTATATCGAAAGAATCTTGGAGCGCTCTCGTGATATATTTAAAAAATTATGAAAAATGCAGAAGCAAAATGCGAATGATTTTTAAATTCTACCTCATCTACACTTCAATAAAAGATAGTAAAAGTCAAATATCGCGGAGTCAATCAATAATTTTCCTGAACTATGAATAACTTTCTTGGCGAATTATCGGGGACGTCGTATCGGAGACGCAGGAAAAATATTCTTGCTCGTTTTACCCTTAAACCACATAGCATCGATATCAGTTGCGAGGAACTCTACGGGATGAGGTAGTAAATGCCGTGTTCGCGGTGATAGTGGTAGTGGTGACACTGGCTAAGCTGTAAATTTGGCGTATAACCATTCGAGGGTGGCCCTGGTCGAGTAGGCCAGGTCTGTCTTCTGTCTTTATCTATCTCTCTCTTCCTCGTCCCGCTTTTCGGAGATAGTCGACGAGGGGTAGGCGGCAAGCGGGAGGGGGTGAGACAGGAAACGGGGGTCGTAGAAGCATTCATAGCAGGAACCAGAGGGTGGCTTCGGTGGAATGCGTCCCGTTTAATATCGCGGAACATTATATATCGCCTCTCTTGTCCCTAGGTTGCCCGTGTTGAACGCGGTATAACGCGTGCAAACACACCCTCGCGGCGCATACACGTACACGCGACGCGACATCCAGCCGCTCATTCGCCACCGCGTGTCCGATAACGCACTCGCGAGCTCTCGGCTCTCGGTGACCTTTTCATAACGCCGACGGATCTTCCGCGAGCCGTTGACGGAGTTATTTATCGCTAATCGCACGAAAGTGAAAAGATCCGATTCGGTCTGCCGGTAATTCGGTACTTCTCTCGATCCTTTGATCCTCTTAGGGTGAAGCTACATTATGCGCGTATTCGCGATTCGTGACGCGTAAAGGCCCATCTACGTTAACTATCGCATCTACGTTACGACTTGCGACCTGCGTGCTGAACCAATGTAGATGGGCCTTTACGCGTCACGAATCGCGAATACGCGCATAGTGTGGTCTCACTTTCAAGTGCATCTAGAGACGCATTGACTTAACGTCGTAAGAAAATGTAAGAGATCGATGCATGATTTCATATATATAATCAAAATTATAATTATAATTCCTACATAAAAGCGAACAAATAAATATTAAATCTATCTCTTTCTAAAATTAATGAACATTATCAAGGATAATTCGAGTTTAATTAAAAACTTTTCGAAAATTTGTTTGAAAATGTCTGTCAAAATTTTTAATCGTTTTAAAATGCAGAAACTGTGAGACTCCAAGTTTTCCACTAAGGAGAAATCTCGAAATAGTTCAAAGAAGAAACTCCGAGAGACACGCCTGTGTTTCAAATGGTAGCGAATATCGCCAAACGATAAGATCGCAAAATTAACATCGCTCCGTGAATACACGTGAAATTATGTTACAATAGCGACGAAACTAAGCATTTTTATATCGTCGTAACAAGATTTAGCTCTCGCGCAGAATTTCCGGATAAAATTAATTATCATCTCGATGCCGGTCGCGAATTACCGTGCCGTAAAATTTATTGAGAGACGACGCGTCCCGTGCAGCCCGCGCGCCGTGCTCCCGCCTTTTATGCGAGCCATTAAGAATTCTAATCGGTTCTGGCACGAGCCGCGTCTCGATATTATCGAACGATTATACGCGGCACTGCCCCGGCAAAGTAAAAGGTTCGTGAGAGCCCGCGCTCGCGATATAGTCGATTTTATAAATCGACCGCGACGAATCGTCTTAATCGCCGCGCTCGTTGTTAGGCTTAAATAAAATATCGTGCTAAGCAGCGTAAAAGCGTGAGCTATCGAAACAACGATTACGCGCAAAATTATTGCACCTGTTAATGCGTTCGTGATCTAAACAACACCGGTTGGCACGGCGAATACAAAATGATTGATTAAATAAAATGGATGCTTAAACACATTTAATATCAAAAAGAGATCTCTTTAATTCAACTGCGGTTGGAATCTTATTTGAATGCTCGTCACGAGATTATATCGTATTCTTATCTAGAGTTGCTCATTATTTTTAAGGTTCTAACAAAATTATTTTGATGGTTCAACAAAATTATTTTCAGAGAGCTGTATCCAGCAAAATTTTAGATCTTTCAGCAAAACCATTCTTTCCGTGTAGACTCCAATTATAAGATTTCATTTTTCGTGTTCGTTCATTTTGATTGAGAATTATAAAACGAAAAATGTATAAAAGAGAGACTTTCGATACCCGCGTATTTCCTATTTTTGAATATTAATTTGCATCGTAACATTGGTCGATGAAAATTCAAAGTATCAATCTCATCGATAAATAAAATAACGAGTTTTCGCGTCAAACTGTTCGATTTCTTTATCGTCGTCAGAACGATGAAAAACTCGCCCAGAGCTCTACAGGTGCGCGTTTATTCGAGACGCGCACGATAGTGATTAATCTCCCCGCTTGGTTCGATGAAAAACAGCGGGCCCGATTCGCTCGTATCACGCTCTCGTAGATACGTATTCGTTCGTGCGAGAGCACCCAGCACGAGTGCGGTGAATCATCTGCCTCCCCGTATTTGGAGCCGGAGCGATTGAAAAGAAAAGCAGAATACGCGGCGCAACGATGCGCGACGGGGGTGAGGGACGAGTAACAGTGGGGAAAAATAATAAACGCACTTGGAGCTTTTCGCGAGTGATAGCGCGTTTTGGTAAGAGGCAGCCGGAGAGGGATATATAGGGGAATCACGCGGAAAATATTGACAGATCCCGGAACGCCGGGAGAAAAAAATAAAACAATGCGATTCTCTCTCTCGAGTAACGGTACGTCCCTCTTTAATTCTTAACGAACGAAAAAAATACGGTGAATCCGCGCGGGCTTTCATTGGCCGCGTGCGCGCAACGAGAGATGCACGCACACACACACACACACACACACACACACACACACACACACACACACACACAC
>JANQDE010000087.1:68417-81496 GCA_037157785.1 Cephalotes varians
ACACACACACACACACACACACACACACACACACACACACACACACACACATACACACCGATGCGTACAATCTCGCGTACGCACCCCGGCAAAGAACGGATCCCCGCAGGGGGACGAGGTAACATGGTGGAAATCGCAAGCCACAAACACGAGCCACTTTCGCGAACGCTTCAATTAGCAGTTCCGCCAAACCACGAATCTCGCGATAATGTTTTTCCACAACGCGTGAGTCGTCTTTTCTGTCGGACGCGTATCGCACTGTCGACGGTGAATTGTCTATTATATGCGGATAATCATGGGCATGGGAATCGTCAGTCACTGAAACGGCGACTTGGCTCTCTAAAGAGCGAAATGCGGGCTGCACGAAGGCGGAAAGCGCGCGTAATTACGGAAATTAGCTCGTTAGGTGCCCGAAGTGAATTGGAACGGGATAATTCCGTCGAAAGATTTTCCCGCGGCAGAAAGATCCATAAAAAAATATGCTCGCTATGATTCCAAAATCTTTAGCGTGAATATTCAACGCCGTTGTTTCACGAGTAAATCGACAGAGATTACGAGTAATTCGCCGATAATTGTCGACGGCTATCGCTTTGCATTTTACGAGTCCTTCGTCCGACAATTACGAGCAAAATAATTTGTAGAGCTTACGCGAAAAAATTATGTCGCCCTCTCGTTAAAAGTAAATCGAGAATATGTATATAAATCGGACGATTCGGGCTGCGTTCGGGTTGCAACGGTTCGTCGTATTGTCGCTTGCAATTAGAAGGATTAATTTACATACTGACGGATTAACCATTCGACCATGAATTATTCAGGGCTATGCTAATGCGCCGGTTCCGAATTGAAGTCGATAATTGAATGCTCCTCGAGAATAAGGACAGGGAGCCAACGGTCTCGTCGCGTCCCCGGGAATCGAGAAGGAGCGTTAACCATTATTATATTCGTGGAAAACGAGAGCGCGCACGTAAAGCGAAAATTACTAACCTCGCGAAACTTACGGGCCGCGTAATGTAACGCGTGCTATTTACTTTCAAGACGACGGCGAACGTGCCCGTAGATTGGAACATTTATAATACGGCGCTCCGTCTACACATAAACCAGTAATACTTTTCCATTATGAATTTTGTGGTCAATTTGGCATTGATCTTTCCTTAATAAAAAAGTCAAGGTATTCATAATCTGCGTTATAAGCGATAAATATCTCTAAACGTTATTGCGAAAATAAATAACAAAATCTTTTGATAATTCAGTTTAAAAATTAATTACAGAAATGTCAGAAACTACTTAAACATAATAAAGAACGTTTTGTAAAAAAAAAAAATTCGTTAAAAATTCTTAAATTCGATCAATATCCTTATTAAAAAAAGAATAAGAAATGTAGGACATTCCGAAATCTGCCAAAAAATAACGAATCGCGCAACGTATTCAATCGTTATTCTCGATCGCGTCGCAAATAAATGCGATGTAATTTCGCTTCCTCGCATCTTAAATTACATTAAGTTAGCACCGAAATAATCGCCGGCGCGAAATAATCGGTTAGGAACGCTCGAATTGGAGCGAGCGGCAGGATTAATATCGGATCCTCGCGGTAACCTTCGCGTAATTGCATTAGCTCGCGTCTGCCGCGCGTGTGCGCGTCGCGGTGAGAGTTAATACGGTTTTAATGACGAATAATGCAATGTTCCGTCAAAAACCGCAGGGACATCGCCGGTGTAATAAGCTCTTGAGACAAGAGGACGCGGAGAAGACGAACACCGAGATTTCTTGTGTGTCAGGCAAACACGAGGATGAGTAGCGAGTGAGAAACTTGAGAGCGTGACGAAGAAGTAGAAGGGAAATCGTTGAGAGGGCAGTGCCAAGGAAGCGTGAAGATGACGAGAATCGAAGATAAAGGCGTCGAAACGAAAGTGGGAGAGATGTTGATAAAACTCTGTTGAAATACAAAGTTGAGATTCTGGCGGAAATTGATCCGGATTACTCAATTCGCGCGCTAATTCTCAAATAGATTCTGTTATTTTTTGTTATTTCTTTGCGTTTAAAAGAAAGTTTAAAAAGTTGACATAAAATGCAATAACAGCAATTATTTAAATTTAATACGAATATATTATGAACATGATAATTTAATGACCGTACGTGTCTATTATTTCTAGAAACTAGTACCCAATAACTAATTAAAAAGCCTTAGAATTAATCCTTCATCTGTAGTTTCTCCTTGATTGCGAGATTTACAACATCCGATCGATAACTTGGTCCGATCCGTCACCGTCGAGATAATCGAGTCGACTCGTCTTCCTTCCATCTCCTGCGGCCTTTGTCCTTGAGTTTCCGTCGCTGTCAAACCGAACAGCTGATTCTCCTCGGTCTCGTGGGAGAAACATTATCCATGGTGTTGATTTACAGTTTCCGATGCAACGAGTGACAATGAGGAGAAACTCGAGGATAATGCAACTAAGGTAGGAATAGAGCAAGAACAAAAGCAGAAGAGCTACACACTCTCTCTCTCTCTCTCTCTCTCTCTCTCTCTCTCTCTCTCTCTCTCTCTCTCTCTCTCTCTCTCTCTCTCCCCCCTCTCCCTCCCTTCTTCCCTCCGTCCTCCTTTTGTCTTTCTCCCGCTTGGCGATGCTCGAGAATATCGAAACTTTCTTCCTCGTTTTCGAGAAGCTAGCTCGACGAGTCGTAGAAGCCGTCGATCGAGCGTGTAGCGTTTCTTCACTCTTCTCCCGCTCTCTTCGCATTCGTCGACAAGACAGCTGCCGGTGAGGCCAACAACCGGTTCCCGCGTCTCTTTCTCTTTCCTCGCTCTTTGCCTCCGACCTTCCCTCTCATCCGTTTTACGTCATTCTGGTTCTGGTGTCGATGCACGAGGAAAAAGGGAAAAAACGATAGAAAGACACGACAAAGCGGCTGCCGGCGGCACTTCTCGTCGATTCGGATCACGATTCACGAGCCGGCGGCAAATCATCGTACGGTAAGATCCTGCGAAGATCCTTGTTTGGTTTCGTGCGAAATGATCAAACGAATCCTAGAGACCCCGCTACTTATAGTATAGACCGACGTACTTTCGCGATAAATTCGTAAAATTTTTTTATAGAAGACCTCAAACCAATCTTTTATAACGATACAATGACACAATTTTTGTGTCCGCGCAAAATACACCAAATTCAGACAAAATGTTATGTATAATACTCTTAATTATAGCAGAACGGCAAATATGTATAAACGGACAACGAAATACATAAAATTCATAAATTGTTTACTTCGAGCACAAAAATAAACATCTATAAATAAAAAACAGTAATATTTTAGAAACGAACTGCGACGATATCTCGATCTCGAATCAAACGGTTGAATATTTTACGGAAAGGCACAGACGGAATTATCAAGCGATCGTGAATATCGCCAGTGTGACGAGCGAAGAATTTCGTCTTATTAAGAAGTTCATTATTTTAACGATCCTCGAGCAACGATGTTTTCGTCGAAAGGGACGAGGAGAGGGAGGAACGAATCGACGGGGAGCCGTATAGGGGCACGGTGAATATTTATCGGTCAATATCGAATTCTATTGNAGAAGAGCACGTGGATGCACCGTTAATCGATTTGCATAAGATCGCCGTTTCGACTACGTCTTTCGGCGTTGCGCGGATAAGAACGCAGATGGCTGGGCGGGAAAAAGAGAGAAGAGGTGCACGGTCTGCCGATATGAAAGTCGATACGCGGTATAATTTGCGTAATTACGCGAGTGCGTATTTCGCCGGCCGCGCCGGCGATACTCGCAAAGAAAACGCGAAATGCCTCGGCACCGTCAGACTGCGCAAAGTCGCGTATGCGCGGGAAGAGGAAAGAATAAGTTACGAATCAAGTGACGTAAACGCTCTCGGTAATCTGACTTTTCTTCTCTTTTTTAAGCCTCAGAGATTCGTGTAATTTCATCGTGCTTGGTTCTTGAGATCGTAAATTCGAAGACAAATGCGTTTGATATCAGTTGCCAGTTTTATTATACTAGGTGACATTGCTTTTTGTTGTTGCAGAGATTATTTTCGTATGCCTGTAGCACAGGCTGAAATCCGATCCAATTTCAAAAAACTCTGATCTCAATTATAAACACATGGAAATAATTTTTGTTGTTTATCAAAGCGCGTAGGAAGTATCTCTTAAAAACTTTACATCGTCGAAAATTTAACTCTAACGAACTTAACTCGATGAAATTATCACAACGTTTATCGTCAATCCCGGATATTTGTTCTTGAATCATACACAAAATTATATTGATTCGACCATAGATTTTTTTATGTATCGAGTTTCTCACGCGTCCAAAAACTAGCCGAGTTATTTTCTCTTCTTTCGTAAATTGGAGAGTGAGCGGCGAAGCGATAGCGTTGCGCGAGTTAATGCGATACGCAAGCGCGATCACTATTTACGCTACGATTATTACCGTAATTTCTTACGTAACGTAACATTTCCATCGGTCACGCTAACAAATAGTTAACTCCAGATAGATTATTTCGAGACGCGGCAAGAATCTATAAGGTTCGCGCTTCGATGAACGAGCGATGATTTTCTGCAACACTTGACTGAGGGTGAGCGAACTCATTGTCTCGAATATGCAGCAAGAATACAAAATACACCGAATGAACATAATAATGCAAAAAAAACAAAAATGTTTGTTCTAAATATGCAAAATAACTTGAAATCTTAAACATTTAAATGAAATATGTACAGGCATCATATAGATTTGATTAGAATGTTGATATTGTTGCAAATCTTATAAAAGCAGAAAATAACAATATTTTAAATTAATTAAAATTCTGATAAAATGAAAGCTATTTACAATCATAAATACAAATTAAGATTTTTAAACTCGTAATTTTATTCCACACTCAGAAAAATGTTTTGATGATACCAACGAGACGTATATGATAATAATAAGCATTTTGATGAAATCAAACAAAATTTCTGATTATCATGATATTTTATAATTATGCAACAATTATTGAAAGAGTTAACCATCAAGTATTTGATATTTTAACTATAAGCAGTCGCATCTATGAAACTTTTAGTTACACTCACTGGACTTTTTTACGAGCAATACGCGACATCGCCGCCAGATGAATGCGGCGGAGTTCTATTTTTTATAAATAAAAAAATCACATAAAAAAGAATAAAAGATGCAGCTTTATGAAATGTTTCTTTTCATCGATGTTCTAAAACAACAATTCTTTGCGTGCGAGTCTTTAAAATTGGGTACAAAGATAAAAGGAAATGAGAGATGTATAGTGACAGTACAACAATTTTTAATTCCAATACAAAAATTAATTCAGAAATCCTGATACTTCTTCAAAGTGCTAATATGTATTAATATAATATAATTAATATAATAGCATTCGAAATTTTATCAAAAACTTATCTCCCAAAGTAAAATTATGCGCATATTAGCTAATCATTACAACGATTAGTTCGATCATCAAAGGGATTGTTCTCATCTAAAAATTCTGGTATATTTAACAGAAAAGAATTAATCATACTCATCTGGTAATTCTTACAAGAATTTTGATTTGTGTTCATTTTTGAGCAAATATATTAGTTGAATCTAAAAAAAATTCAAATTTCCAATTAATTTTCAATTAATGCAATCAGATTTTTTTTCAATGCATATATATTCGTCGAAATACCAATTTAAATTTTTAAGACCGCTATCAATCTCGGCGAACGTGATCGTACATTAGCTTAACACTGCTATACCCCTTACGTTTCTACGTGCATATTGAGAAAATTGAATCAAATCGGAATCGCTTCTTCGGTCGACAATACACGCTATTCGCGGATGTTTTAGATAACACAGCCAGGCAATCCTGGCGGCAGGCGTACCGCAGCCGCATCTCAGAAGGATCATTTAACCGAGATAATTGCCAAACATTGTTCACCTTGTTAGCCGTTGCAGCTCGGCTGGCAAACTTGAGCGAGTTAATAAGCAACACGCTGGGATGACGGCGACGACGATGACTATAGGGACGGCAATAGGTGCCAAAGCAGAGGCCTGAGCCGTGTGTAAATTAGTGTCTTCAATTTGTAGCTGATCGCCCTGACTGCGTTATGAAGCAGCAACCATGAAAGACAACATCTTATTCATTTTATTTTATTGCGGTGTTTATTCACGGCGTACTTGAATATAAATTCCTCTATTAGGATATTTATTATATTACGTACATCATTTCTTCTTGTTAAGCAGTGTGTTTTCTAATAAAATGTACATGAAAAAATGAATATTCTATAACCAAAGTACTTGCGTTATTGGCTTAGTTTTTATTACACCTTGCAAAGTATCACTTCATAAAAATTAACGTTAAAATATCAATTGATTTTAGAAATAAAACTTGCTAATTTAAAACAAAAAACTTTTGTCCGTTGTTCAAAACTACGATAATTTTTCAGTTTTTTCGATAGATATAATACATTGAAACTATTAATAATATAAATTTCCAACTTTGGAAATGGCAGTGTTCAATTCATGACAAGAGTAATAATTCAATAAAAACAACGGAGTTCTTCGAATCTCGGACCGTTTTGCGCTTTCGCAGTCTTTGAGAGCGTTGAAGCGAAGATGCGCGTTTATATACGAAGAGTCATGAAAAGAAAAAGAGAGAAAGAAAAAGAAAGGGGGAGGAAGGGGGGGAGAGAGGGAGAGAGAGAGAGAGAGAGAGAGAGAGAGAGAGAGAGAGGAGAAAGGGCGTAGGTAATTAAAGGCCATAGGAAGGTTCAAACTGGAAAGCAAAGTCGAAGGATGCCTCTCCTCTCTCGTGAGAGGCGTGAATTACACGGCGAGGCAAGCGAGCCAGCAGACAGGCTCATTGTCCTCCGCTAGTTTAATTAATGCAGCTGAACCGGCAGCTCCCTCATATCCTTTCCATCCTCCCCGGTCTCTCTTACCACCACGTTTACCAACCCTGTCTCTTTCTTCCATCGCTCCATCCCTTCGCGTTGCGATCTCGCGTATAGTCGCACACCATGACCTCGAACGACGTACATGCAATCTACCAGAGGCAATTCCGCAAATCCGACAATGTCGTCCTCGTCTCTCTGGATTTCGATAATGATCCGTCAATTAGTCGACGGATCAGCGATTCACGGACTGCGTTCGTGTCACTTCCTTTTAACTCTTCAAGATACTCGCACATACGTATACAATGTATAATATATGTATACAGATTGCGCATTGAACATGTAAATAAATCAAGCAGAGCCATTAAGCATATAAATGATCACTACGATCTTATAGTATCACATAAAACGTAAAATTTGTTAAATTTAAAATTCGTTTACACTTTTGTTATTAAACATCATGTTATTATGTTTTATCTTATTATGTTTTTCGAAAAATAATAAAATAACAAAAAACAAGCATTACAAAAAAATGGATCTTGATTTACTTTTCTTTATTTTGCATTCAAATGCAAAATAATTTATTTAGAGTGACAGCGTGCACTTCGGCCTTGGAGTTGAGAACCTCGGCCTGTTGTTTGTCGGCGAACTGTAGTCGAATCAAAGAGAGAATATAGGAAACGGATATAGGAAAAGAAAGAAAAATTATTGGAAAGAAAGAAGCAATCGTGACTCTTTCTCTGTTTCACAATCGTGTATCTTCGGAAGCAGAAGAGAAATGGGAAAGAGCGAAAGAAAAAGACGAAGCTTCTTTGCTCTCTTCAACGTAGATTTTATCCAACGGCGTGGTAAAGCTCATAATGAACTTTACCCTGTTTTCAAATTTCTTTACGAATTTTCCTGGTAAAATGTAGGTAGGAATCGGTGATTTTCAAGATTTGAAGATCGCAATCGCAGACCCTGATTTCCACGATCACAATAACCATTGCTTCTTTCGTGACTATTTAAAGAGAGTAAAAGACAGAGAAACTTGTTTGGTTTTTTTTAGTTTCTTCTTCAAGGCGCGTCGTTTTAGAAGGAGAAGAAGAAGAAAGAGAAGGAAAAGAAGAAGATAAACAAGAAGAAGAGGGAGACTTATGCGGGGTCAAGGTGCCGCTTTGTTGCCGGCTCTCTTTTCTTGGTTCGAGCACTCGTATCGTAGTATCTTGCTCGTCAAACGCCTGGCTCGATCATCAGCCCGATTCAATCAGCTCTCATACTTGAGGCGTTCCCTCCTCGTTTACCGATGAGAAATTCTCCGTGTTCGGATGTGGAGCGACCAAGTTAGATACGTTTGATCTGTAGCCGCCGAGGACCGCGGACCGGCTCTCATGAAAAAGAGTGATTTTATCTCCTTTTAATTTCCATTAGCTTATCGCGCTAGATTTATTTCTAAGATTGAAATAGGGATAACTACGCGTGCACTGAACGTTTTGAACCTATCGGGCATTTTTTCAATCGTTAAGAATTAAGATAAATGGTTATTGTTCCATTAGAAAAGCCGATTTTGTTGTTAAGCCGATTCTACAAGTAAATTTCGAACTAAAATTCTCGTAGAATAATGTTTCCTTCTTTAACTATTATTGCATTGATGAACCACATGTAAAAATTATCAAAACGTATTTATTAAACATATTTAATGATTTTTTATTATCAGAATTAATTAAATTAACAAAGTTTTATTATTTACACCTTCTTCAGATTTAGATTTCTTCAAAATTTTCATAATTTTCACTATTATATATTTTGTTATCTTAAAGGTCGTTTTACAATAGCGTAAACATAATCGTAAGTGATTACAATTGATAAGTAAGAATTGATCAATCACAGTCAAATACAAGCAGAATTAATCGACTGTGATTCATCAATTTTTACAATTATAACTACTTACGACTCATCGATGCATGATAGTTAAAGAAGAAAACATTATTCTATGAGAATTTTAGTTCGAAATTTACTTGTTAAGATATTTGAGGTCAAACTGAATGTTCCTTGAGAAATTCTTATTAAAGAAGAAATTTGACAAGAAATTCTCCAAAAAATTTTTAATATATTAGGAATTGTATGAAGATTCTAAGATGTACGCTGAAAACAGCGTATTCCTCGCGTTGCTATCGGATGAAATTAACGTCGATCCACGAGCAGGTGCTAAACGTAAAACGGAACTAAAGTATTCATGAACATTCGCGCGCTTCTCCACGATGGCGGCTCCACCGTGTTCAGCCGGTGGATGCTAATTCCGATTACCCCGGCTATTATAGCGAAGGATTCCGAACCGGTTAACCCAGTTCACGATCTCCAGGATAGACACACACACGCGACCTTTCGTGTCAGACGGTCGTCGCATTTATCGCCGCGACATGTCGATTCAGCCGTTTATTCCGTTCTCCTGTGCCCTTCCAAGAAAAAAGAAACACGGCCACCGTGTATTCCAACACGACCAACCAGCTGGTAACGACGACGCGAAACGTTCTCGAGAGCGACCTTAAAATCCTAATAAATTTCCGTAACCGCGTCTCGCTTCTATTAAACGAATTTCCGAGGTGGATCGACGGCAGCGATGGCGACGGTGACGATAGTGAGAGAGCAGGATGCGCTTTATCGATTTTGGCATACCAGACAAGTTGCTTCTGCTTTCGCGGCGATAATTCGCCGACTCGGTGCCTCGGCTTGGCGCGGCTTAAGTCGCCCACTTGGAAAGTTCATCAACACAACCTGCGCTTCCCGTATTCGGATAGAATATTCCTGAACTCGGACGGGAAGTCCGAGAAATATCCGTGAAAGCAACAGTTTTCTATTACACATATATTACATAGAGAGGAAAAGATGGAGGCCCATTTTGCTTTTTTTGTGTAAATTTTTATCTTTTAGTTATATTCACAGAGTGGAAAATTATGAACGTAATGGGACAAATATCTCAAAAATATGGAAGATAATATGGAAAAACGAACAAAAGTCATATGGCTTGAAAGAGCAAATAATGTAAAATTAATTTTCGAAAAGAATCAATTTTTTAAAGTCATATAAAAATTATCACTAATTTTGTAAATAAAATTTTATGATTTTTTAATATAATTCCTTTATTTTATTCTGCTCATATAAAAGTATTAAAATAAAGCTATCGAAAATCAATAGTTTGAGATATTTTACTTTTTACTGATACATTTTGACATGAAATATAAAATATTTCGTAAACTATTCATTTTTTGGTAACTGTACCTTAATATTTTCAATAATCAATTAATCTTAGAAGGACTAATAAGAGCAATGCCGCAGAGCGTAATCAATTAGTATAATTTATTATCTATATTTACAGACGTTTCAGCTTTCCTTTAAGCCATCCTCAGTGTATGAAAGTACATTCTTGTCAACGTTCAAATGGGTTATTCAAATTAATATATTTTTGTGCACAGAATAAATTAAATGAATCAATTTGAGTAAAGAAAACACACAGTTGCTTTGCAAAAAAGATATGCAGTTGCATATTGCAAATTGCATAATTTTTTTGAAAAGTATCTGTGTGTTTTCTTTATACAAATTGATTTATCTCATTATTCTGTACATAAAAATATTAAGATGCAGTTACCAAAAAATGAATAGTTTACAAAATATTTTACAAAATATTACAAGATATTTTATATTTTATGTCAAAATGTGCCGGAATAAAATTTACTTAAATAAAGAATATCTCATAAACTATTGATTTTTGAAAATTTTACATTAATACTTTTTTATGAATAGAATAAGAAAAATCATATTATGTAAAAAACAAATCATACAATAATTCCATTTGGCGATAACCTTTATATAATGATTTATTATTATTTAGAAGAACAACAGCTTAAAACCTAATACAGAATACAAACTTAATTACGCTTTGTTAACCCTTAGCTGGCACACTAGGGTCGTTCGCGTTCAAGGCCTTTTCCAATTTTTAAAGATTTTTCGAATTTTTGTTCCAAATTATATTTTTTTTGACAAATAAAATCGAAATTTTTTCGCAAGCCACATATACTATCTTATAAAATGATAGTCAAAGAACTGTGATTTTTTCCAACTTAAAAAACCAAATAATTTCAGAACAGATGATTATTTGACACTAAATATCGAAAAAATTTTGATATATCTCATAACAGATAAACATTGTTAACAAACAAATCGCGCCAGTCGTGGCACAAAAATTATTTCATAAATTTGGCACTTACTGGGAATAAATTAAAGATCTTTTGCAAGAGATTGTCTTAATCATATATAACGTAATTTTAAGGGACCTACTATCTTTTCCTCTACGAATATCGAATACTAAAATGACAGACATATGCGCCATAAACTGTTAGGTCACACTAGTAGTATTTTTATCATTGATATCATTAACACTTTGCGGTCCGTCGATGGCACGATGCCGTTCGCATTTGTTTGTTTCGAAAGGACCGCGAATCGCAAAGTGTTATGGTAATTATTAACATATTTTCAAATATCGTATAATCAAGTATTATCAAATTACATCCTATGTTTTTCTTTGTGCCAAGATAAATAAAACTATAATCACACACGAAACTAATTTCGTCCGAACAGTACGCCAAATTGCAATTAAGTAATGAATTATCCCAATTAACATAAGCTTAAAATAAGTATCTATATAAATATATGTTATTGTTCTTCCACGATTTTTCACGAAAAAAATCACACGTGCAAAAGTATTTTAAAAGAACATTTTCCAGAATTAAAGAGAATAATAAAATCTTAGATAAAAGTAATTGTCCGTACAATTAATTTCGTGAAATTTGTTACGTACACGACTGAACGTGTAATTCTTTTGTAAGTATTTTGATCAATAGAGAATCTAATTTGTCTGATACTTCGTTAACAGAAATAACGCGAACTGGAATGATCAACGAAGTTCAAAGTGTCGCGCACGAGGATTGACCAGCCAGGTCAAGTAAGCAAAAAGTAGAGATAGGAGAAGACGAAGAGCTACGAGGAGACGGAGAAGGAGGTGGACGGATGTCGGGACGCTATTTATATTCGATGCCGAGGACATTCAACCTGCAAGCACCCCCGCCTTCCTAACCGTGTATCTTCTCCATCTCCGTCTCTCACTGTTTCTCGCTCCATCTTGCCCCGTGCTCATCTCGTATCCACTCGGTGGCAACGTGAAAACGGATAAATTCGCGAATAAATCTCCCAGTTGTATAACTGTGAGACCTCCTGCTTCTCGTCTCTCGTGTTTCGCTCTATATCCTCATCTTGTGGTCCTAGTGTCTCACCACGGATTACTCGAGAGGTAGACACGCGTAAACGAGCCGGTTCCGCTGGTAATTTGAAGAATTAATCAACCGAACGAACAAAGTTTTCATGTACGATGGTGATCGATGACCGAAACAAGGTATCATCATACATTGTATTATACACGGTAACCGTATATGCATAATTATACAATTAAAATATAAACCTGAGCTAGAAAGACTAAATTTCTATAAAGTATTATAACTGAAATTAATCTTCACTATTTCCTAATTGCAATGCAATGCCATTGAATACATTGAACAATGATATCTGAAGAATGATTACGAGATAAAAGAAGAGAATTTAGATAATTAAAACTAGAAGAAGTTTTAATTAATTCTAAAAAGTATTGTTTTTTTTAAGTGATACAGGATACATAATTTGCGCAAAAATATAATAAAAATTATTCAAAATTTGGATTGATAAGTATTTTTATGATCTTATTATAGAGTGCTATTAAAAATAAAAAATTATTTTAATTTCTGAAAATCATGAAATCAGTTTGCAAATTGTTATCATTGATTAGTCACTTTAAGCAAACGTTTCAGTACATCTAAACTTCGACATTCGCGTTGCTTCCAGCTTTTCATCCTACTGTGAATTTCAGAGCTGTCTATCGGTCTTCCGCGTGTCGACTGACCGCGACACGCAAAACGAAGAAAAATTGTTGAAAGCGGAAGGAAAGCAGACGCAAAATTAGATTTTCTAGCGAGATCGCCGCCGCCTAGCGCGCGCCACAGAGTAGCAAAAAAATAAAATCGACCGAAGCTCAATCCATCCGACGAGCTCGTGTCGAAAGGTGCATGAAACGAAAGAGAAAGAGAGAGAGAGAGAGAGAGAGAGAGGGAGAGAGGGGGAGAGAGAGGGAGAGGGAGAGA